>OW569419.2:35201752-35571752 GCA_937662695.2 Halyzia sedecimguttata
CGTAAGGCTGAAACCCGCGACAATAGGCGAGTTCGTTTACTAGCTCGGAGTGCTCGTACCGATCAGATTGCTCTGAATCGTTCGTTAAATACATCCAGATGTAGGGGAGTACACATCTGAATCGTTCGGCAAAGTAAATCGGATCCATCCGAGAGCGATCTTTTTGCTCGGAGTATTCAGAGCGAGCAAAGCGATTTTATCCTTAAGGTGCGTATTTACTTGCAACAGAACACTCCGAACAATCCGCGCGCGCTGCAACAAACATTGTGCGGGCTGTTCGGAGAGTTTGCGGTATTCGCTGCGTTCCCATCCGTAACAGTGTTTGCGTGCTCCTCGACATGGATGCAGACGATGTGATAGTAGCCACTAGTGCTTTTTTAATTATAGATGTGCCAACAAGCCTTAAAAAAAAAAGTTTTTTTTATTTTTAAATTTTTTTTTCTATTTTTTTTTTATTTTTTTTTTGATCCTTTGAAGGTCTTGGTTTATCTTTGTCTAGAAGAAAAGCCATGCGTGTAAATGCAAACCATTTTGACAAGTATATTTCTTGTCTTCCTCTGAAAAAAATTCAGAAAAATTACGAAAAAAAAAATTGCTTCAAGCACTGACGTGAAGTCAGGAGCTTTTGCGCGTATGTTCTATTGTCCATTCTCCTGTATTGGACACTCTTAATTCGAATTTACAATGGTAAATTCGAATTAAGTGTCCAATACAGGAGAATGTACAACATAATTTACCATGGTAAATTCGATTGAGGGTGTTCAATACAGGAGAATTGACAATAGAACATACGCGCAAAAGCTCCTGACTTCACGTCAGTGCTTGAAGCAATTTTTTTTTTGTAATTTCTTTGAAATATTCTAGGGGTACGGTTCTTATAAACATTTTTTTTCCTCATTTTTTTCAAATTTTCTAGGGGTACGGTTCTTAAAAAATTTTAAACACGTCTTTATGTTGATTTTCTACTAATAGTTACCAAGCTCCAATTAGATCGAATCTTTATTTTTTGAGTTATCGAAGAAATAATATTCCAGGTGGGTATAACTCGGAAACCGTTAAACCGATTATGTCAAAAAACGAACTTAACGCTCCCATTCGGATACGCAACCTACCCTGAAAATTGCAAGTCCCTATCTCCTTTTGTTCGAAAGTTATCGAGGCAACGGTCACCCATCTACTGAACTCACACAAGGCTGCTCGAATCTCCAACAATATTTAACCGATCCTGTTAAAACTTGAAAATTGGCAGCAGAGTTGGGTTTTAAAGGCTCTTGCAAAATGTCAGCAATTTCAGACAAATAGTTGCAAGAATCTTCGCGTTGGCATTCTACAACTAATAACCATGTTTCAATTCAATCGGTTTAGTATTTTTTGAGTAAATGAGGAGAAAAAATCAACCAAATTTCAGATGGCTATAACTCTAAAACCGTTTAGCCGATTATGCTTATAAACAAACCCAAATGTCGCGTTCTGATGCACATCCTAACTTGAAAACTTCAAGCCGCTATCTCTTTCCGTTCTCAGGTTATCGTGACAACAAAAATATTTTTAATAATTTTCTAGCCATACGATTCGCACATTATTTCACAAACGTGCTTAGGTTCATATTCTACAACTACTCACCAAGTTTCAATTCGATCGGATTTATATTGGTTGAAAACAAAATTATTACTCGGAAACCATTAAGCTGATTTTGCCCATTAACGAACTTCTACGTCGTATTGGGATGCGCCACCTACCCTGAAAATTACAAGTCGCTAGCTCTTTCCGTTCTCAAGTTATCGTGGCAACGGCCGGACGGCCGGCCGGATAGAATCAAATTTGACCTCGAATTCTTCATTGGGGAGTCGAACCAAATCGTCTGAGAGCATTTTCGTCAAAAAATTCGAAAGTTACAGACATTTGGGCAAATTGATAACGCGATGTTCTTCAGAACATACGCGCAAAAAGACAAAATTGTATATAGAAAATATCAAACCAGGATATTTAGTATAAAATAATTTCATTTACAGAGTTGTAATTGTATTGTAATTACAATAATAATTGCCAAATTAGAAATATCTTACTTCTTCCTGTTCCTATAGATTTTTTCCCCTTGGTTTTTTCCCTTCTTAAACTAGATAGAAGACAATAATAATGATGAAAAATGGCGATACCGTTGTTAAAAAATCAAGAAGTAAGAGCGTTCCTGCTAATCGGGTCCTTCATGAATGGCTTCGTATAATAATTATACTTATGCATATATTTCACAAATCAAATAGACCCCAGGGGGTTCATTGATCTGCCGAGAAAGCAAGAGCAGACCCGTTTCTGGCTTCTTGGCCTTCATCAGTACCCTGTAGCTTTCCCAACAAATTAAACTAAACTGACCCGGGTTCCGGGTTAAGCCTCTCAGAGCTGGCTTGGTCGATCATTATAATCGCCCACGCCACCTATGAGACGAAACACGGAAATCAGCCTCTCCCCACCAGTGAATATTTAAAGCGTGAAATCATATGCCACCATTCACTCGATATTTAATCAAGAACGAGGCCCGCAGAGCTCAGACAGTATCTTCTCAATGGCCATGAACGCTGTTTAGCGTTTTCAAAAATAATAATGAAAAATGGCGATACCGTTGTTAAAAAATCAACAAGTAAGAGCGTTCCTGCTAATCGGGTCCTTCATGAATGGCTTCGTAGTTCGTATAATAATTATACTTATGCATATATTTCACAAATCAAATAGACCCCAGGGGGTTCATTGATCTGCCGAGAAAGCAAGAGCAGACGCGTTTCTGGCTTCTTGGCCTTCATCAGTACCCTGTCCCTGTAGCTTTCCCAACAAATTCAACTAAACTGACCCGGGTTAAGCCTCTCAGAGCTGGCTTGGTCGATCATTATAATCGCCCACGCCACCTATGAGACGAAACACGGAAATCAGCCTCTCCCCACCAGTGAATATTTGAAGCGTGAAATCATATGCCACCATTGGAAGGACCCGATTAGCAGGAACGCTCTTACTTGTTGATTTTTTAACAACGGTATCGCCATTTTTCATTATTATTTTTGAAAACGCTAAACAGCGTTCATGGCCATTGAGAAGATACTGTCTGAGCTCTGCGGGCCTCGTTCTTGATTAAATATCGAGTGAATGGTGGCATATGATTTCACGCTTCAAATATTAACGGGTGGGGAGAGGCTGATTTCCGTGTTTCGTCTCATAGGTGGCGTGGGCGATTATAATGATCGACCAAGCCAGCTCTGAGAGGCTTAACCCAGGTCAGTTTAGTTGAATTTGTTGGGAAAGCTACAGGGTACTAATGAAGGCCAAGAAGCCAGAAACGCGTCTGCTCTTGCTTTCTCGGCAGATCAATGAACCCCCTGAGGTCTATTTGATTTGTGAAATATATGCATAAGTATAATTATTATACGAAGCCATTCATGAAGGACCCGATTAGCAGGAACGCTCTTACTTGTTGATTTAGATAGAAGACTTTCCATTTTTTTTTTGACGTCATTTACTTCAAATCCCATATTTTTACCAATTACTGCCCACGCATCATGCTTTTTAATTTTGTTGAAATAATACCCGTTTGTGGGATCCCATAAGATAGGATGCAGTCCAAATTGATCGATCAATTCTAGGCATTTTTCCCTGCTCCAGTCCATTTTCTTCGCTTCACTCGAACGAACGCCAAACACAACAAACGCCCGTATCCAATGAACACCGGCGAATAATTCCCTTTGATCAAATCGCATTTACCGACAAACCTCGGAAAATGTTTTGCGCGTTCGGTTCTGTTCTGCGCGACGTATTCACTGGACAAATTTGTTACAGCGCGCGCGGTTCGTTCGGAGCATTCTGCTGCAAGTGAATACGGAGAGTTAAGGTGCGTATTCACTTGCAACAGAACACTCCGAACAAACCGCGCGCACTGCAACAAACATTGGTCGCATTCAGCGGACGTTAGCGCAAAGCGCTACTGCTACCTATCGGTAGCGGTACTAGCGGTAGCGGTAGGGAACATGTTTAACGTTCGCTGGCAAGCCGTTTTTATATTCTGTCAATTGTTAGTTTTGATATACTTTTACATCAAGGTTATGTTGGTTTGTTTATCCCAATGAATAAAGAACAACTAAGGTTTATCCAAACAAATGATATTTATTCTTTATTATATAATATAGTTATCTTATAGTAGTATGTGTTTATTAAACTCAACTATTGTGGGCAAATGTAGTTCTGTCAGATTTTTGTAAAGAATTACGAAGTGTAACGTGTATCCATCGCCCACCTACTTTTATATTCATTTAAAAATGGACATTACAATTCTAAATGAAATTATGGAGAGTAATTTAAATGTAGATGTACTTGGTCAACTAGCTTTGGAATTAGCAGAACCAATTCGATTATTTGAGGATAATGATGGTGGTACACGACGTGTGATACCACGAAATCAAAATTATTATGAAGTCACTATACGGAGTTATGAAGGAAACTTATTCTTAGAACATTTTCGCATGATGAGATCTACCTTTGAGGTAAGATATATTGTGAAATATGATTGTTACTTATTTAAGCGTTCTCTTTTAGAATTTACTACTATATCTCGCAAACATCGGTGCTGTAGACCTATGGTAATACCTTTTGAAAAAAAAGTGTTGTTTAGTATATGGGTACTTTCTAAGCCAGAGTCATTTTTGGCAGCTGGAGATAGATTTGGATTTGCAAGAAGTACTGCTCATATGGTTTTTAAGGAAGTTGTTGACATTATTGGACAAATGCTGCCCCAGTTAATATCTTGGCCAGTAAATCATCAACAAGCTATCAATGTTGGTTTAATTTCAAAGCACTAAGGAAATATGTATTTAAAAGGTACATTTTAGGTATTTCAAGAGAGATCCCATGGATTTCCTGGTGTTGTAGGAGCAATTGATTGTTCTCACATCCCAATAAAACAGCCAAAAAACAATGCCAATGATTACTACAACAGAAAAGAATTCCATTCAATAATATTACAAGGTACCTAATCAGTTTTGTTTTTATACGATTCAATTTTACTTTGACTCTCTGTGTAACACTTCTGATATTAAATTTCTGTATGTGTAATTATGGAGAATGTTCAAGTGTTAAATTAATGTTTTGCATTTCTAGGTGTCTGCGATCATCGAATGCTTTTTATTGATGTATTTATTGGGATGCCAGGAAGAATCCATGACGCAAGAGTGTTTAGATCTAGCGACATTTATCGAAAATTGACTAATGAAAACAACCCCTTGTTACCTAGAGATTTGCATTTGCTAGGAGATTCTGCATACCCACTAATGAGAAATCTATTAACACCATATAGGGACAATGGCCATCTGAATGATATTCAAAATAATTATAATTATAGAATGAGTTCCATACGTTCAGTAATTGAAAGAGCATTTGGGCGATTAAAAGGCAAATTTAGACGTTTAAAATATCTAGATATTGGGAATCCAGATTTTGGAACAAACATCATTAGTGCTGCTTGTGTTCTTCACAATTTTTTAATTTTAAATGAAGTAGAAGAAATAATAGAAGAAGTAACAGAAGAGGATCTATCAAACCTGGAAGGAGACATCGCAGTATTTTGGAGGGTGGAAACGCTAAAAGAGATCAGATAGCAAATATGTTATAATGAATTTATTTGAATAATAAATTATTGTTTTTTTGCAATTCACAAAGTTGTTTTAAAATTTCATTTCTCTCTTCTTGAATCTCATTGTTTCGCTCGAGAGCATTCCTGAGTAGTCGAATTTCTACAACACGTGATTCTTCAATGTCAGCCAGCCTTTTTCTCAAATAAAACATCCCACTCTTCGAATCCTGTTTCTTAGATTTTCTGCAATTAAAATATATCATCAGTTCAGTTTCATGTTTATAAAATTAATATTGAAAATTTTGCAGTTTACCGCCCCCTCGTAAATTTCGTCTTTTTCGTGTTTTTCGAAGAAAATATGCATTGTACAGTGATTTTTGATCATTTTCAATAGTGGCAAATCAGTTATTTTGGAGCAATCTAACGGTATGGGGAGTGAATTGGGGTACTGGGTGGGGTAATAAATTCAATAGGATAGCTTAGAAATTTCAAATTTTTGGCTAATAAAATGAGAGAAATGGTAAAATTTATGACGAAAATTGAAATTTGGAGTAAATTTTTGAAATAAAAAATTCATCGTATCGAATATATTACCCCTCCCAGCACTCTCGTTCACTTCCCCTCCCGTTTAGATTCCAGCAAATGGACTATTTTGCCACTATTTAAAATCATCAAAATTCACTTCACGATACAATTTTTTTTTCGAAATAATGAAAAGCGAAATGCGTCTCTAAAGCCGGGCCTGGAAACAGTTAAAACTAACATGGCTGCCAGTTTGGGCTTACGTTTCTGAGTGTCTATCATAATACAGATGAATGGACAAAACCGGTTGCCACAAAAACACATTTGGATAGATTTAGCATGCATATATATATATATATATTGAACCTAATATGATTCTAGTATCTTTAACTAACCTAAAATAATCCATGAATCCACCTTCAATTTCTTTCTTGCGTTTTCTCTCTTATTATCTCCCTTTAATCTAATGAAATCCTTGTATCCTCCTTCGATTTCTGTCTTAAAATCTTCTCCCTTTCAAAAAACTGAGATATCTCTATATAACTTGTTTCTTCTTGTATTGTTTTGTCTGGAATAATATCCTCTTCAACTTGATACGAATTTCAACTCTATATTTCTTTAGGAGCCTTTAATATTCTTGGCACTTTGGCTTCTTTCAAACTGGATAATTTCATTTATTTTTCCGTTACCTCAGTTTCTCTCCCATAAACTACTTCATAATTTTATATTTTCAATAAATCTATCAACATGACAATTATAATTTTGATATTTCTAAGCTGTTCCTAGATATTTTACAATTCTAATTTTCAATTTTCATTTTGAATTTTCTCGAAAAATACTCATTTGCCAGTGCTAAAATTGAAACTGTGGTATATCAACATCATGCAGATACTATATACAGAATATTTTGAAAATCGGTGAGGGGGCGTTAAACTGCAAATTATGCTAAAACTCAACATACGGAGTGGGTGGAATGGCATCCTTCTGAATTTGAGGAGTGGTGGATTGGGATGGTTGGGACTGGTCTATTATACCAGGTTCTTCTGTTGTTTGTATATTTTTATGTAATTCCTGGATTACAGACACCGGTGCTGATGTTATGGTCTGTGGCAAATTCACTGTCTTATCGTCCCTGTATATGTCATCAAATTGTTGGTAATACTCCCAGTGGATTCTACCCCTCCCGGTTTTTCTAATATTATCCTTTATTCCGACATATGTCTTTTTCATGTTTCTCCATTTTCTATCCAATATTTCCTCTGTTACGTTATGTCCTTTTGAACGAAATGTATTTTTAATTTCATCCCACAACTTTTTTTTTTTAATTTTTGGATCTCCAAATGCATTCTTCAGATGCATATAGCGTTCAACCAACAATAAAGTAGTTTGTTTGTCCCATGCAAAAGGATGAACTGAAAAAAAAATCAATAACATTAATTTGATGGGAAATAACATTTGAAAAGGTAAATATTATACTTGTCAAAAAATTTTAAGTTTCTTTAACAAAACTACATACCTTGATTTGAGCTTTGATTAAAGAATTTTTCTCGTAAAGGTTCTCTGGGAGATCCTGAAAAAATGAAAATTTATTGAAATACATTTTGTGAACAGGGTATTTAAAACCAACTGCGAAAGATTCCAGGAGGTGAATCCTTGGCCATTTAGTTTATTATAGGAAACTTCAACCTATTCTCACACATATTATATATATATATAGTCTAGTTATGAAAGGATAGGTGTTTCAGTTTTGAAATCAAACCAAAATACTTCAACACAAATTTTAAGATTTTATGATATAAATGGTAGAAGTAACACTATTTTTTCAACCCCCTAGGATATTTGCATGGGGTTAAAACAACAACCCCTTCTATAGATTATTACATAACTTCTCAGATATTCATAAAATTTGATAAGCAAAATGATTTTTCGAAGGGAAATTCAATTTTGAAAAATTTTCATCTCTTATCTTCACTTTGTATCTTTAGTAAAGTAGGTTTGGGGCAAATAGTTCAAATGTAAAATGACTTTTTCTACGGTTGATCCTTTCAAGGGTTATAACTCAGCTAGGGGTGAGAACTCGAAATAGTTCCTTTTTTAAATAAACTGGTTCTATTTTCGGCCAAAGAATCACATCCTGAAATTTTTAGCAGTTGTTTTTTTGGAACCCTGTAATTTTCTTCGAAACAATAATTTCTCTTCAAAGAACATACCTAGATCCATGAGGATGATTTCACAAAGGATGCCAGTGTCTGAAACAGAATCGATCAAAAATTCAAATAATGGAAATAAATTCTTGAACAAATTAGTGAGGAGCAAAACAGTTGTAAAAAGTTGTTACCTGACAAATAACGAACTATGAAAATTAGAACTTAATAAACATATCCATTACTTAAAATTTTTCAGAAATGTTTTCAGAAAATGGAAAAACATAACATATATTTTTTACGAAATACTTTGCTGCTATCGTATTCTTTCCTATAACTTATAAAAAATCCTTGAGTAATTCTCACCTTCAATTTCCACTTCATTTTCTTCCTCAATAACAAACCTGCTCATTTTTTCTTCTCAAAGTTTCAACGACTATCTTTTATCTATGATCTGGTCTTCTCCCTACACTTCAACTTTCCGCTACCGATACCTAGCACAAATGAAATGTGCTACATAAAATGGCGTCCGCTCCACAAAGTGTTGAGTTTGTAGCGCATGTGCCAGCGAACGTTTTGGTAACGGTTGCGCAACTGTTTCGTCCGCTGAATGCGACCATTGTGCGGGCTGTTTGGAGAGTTTGCGGTATTCGCTGCGTTCCCAGCCGTATCAGTGTTTACGTGATCGTCGACATGGATGCAGACGTAGTGAAACTAGATTGAAGACTATCCATTTTTTTTGTGCCATTTACTTCGAATCCCATATTTCTACTAATTACTGTCCACGCATCATGTTTTTTAATTTTGTTAAAATAATAGCCGTTTGTGGGATCCCATAAGATAGAATGCAGCTCGAATTGATCGATCAATTCGAGGCATTTTTCCCTCTCCATTCCATTTTCTCTCCATCTCTTGAAAGAACACCAAATACAACAAACTCCCGTATCCACTGAACACCGGTGAATCATTCCCTTTGATCAGATCGCATTTACCGACAAACCTCGGAAAATGTTTCCCACCCGTATCAGTGTTTACGTGTTCGTCGACATGGATGCAGACGATGTGATAGTTGCCGCTGGTGCTTTTTTAATTATAGATGCGCTAATAAGCCTTAATTTTTTTTTTTTTAATTTTAAATTTTTTTTATTACTTTTTTGGGCGCATGTTCTAGGGGAACATCGTCCTATCATTTCGTCCAAATGTCTGTAATTTTCGAATTTCGAGCTGAAAATTGGCTAATAGACTAATTCGGACTCCCTGATCACGAATCCGGTGTCAGATTTTTGGGTGCCGTCCGGCCGGCCGGCCGGCCGTAGGCACGATAACAGGAGCACCGAAGGTCCTATCGACTTCAAACTTTCAGGGTAGGTTTCTGATCAAAATGCGACGGTTAAGTTCGTTAACGGGCAAAATCGGCCGGACGGTTTAGAAGTTATAGACATTTCAAATTTTGAGGTTATTTCCCTGATATTTCAGGAACTAAAGAAGATGTTGAATCGAAACTTGGTAGTCAGTTCGAGGATATAAACGCGCAACTTTTGGCAAAATTCTGTTATGATCGAAATGTTGGTAACTTTTAAAAAAATATTTCTTTTAATTTTTTCGAAAAAAAAATTTTTTTTCGTGAACTATTCATCAGATTGCAACAAAAACTTGTACTAACGTCAATTGTAGTATTTTGCAACATTGTGCAAAATTTTGGCTCTATACGATTTCAATTTCTGGAGATATAAGACAAAATGTGTCAAATTTCCTGGGTCTCTCTCAGTATTTTCATCGATTATTCTATGAACTCTTTGAATTCCACCGAAAACAAATTCAAAGACATAAACATAAAGAATCAAGTCATAGTTTAGACGTCGAAAGAAGGACGATGTTGATCGACTTGAAAAGGTACCTATTTCAAGAAATGCAATAATGAAATGCTTAATTTATGGATATAATATTATCTAAGTATTGTTGGGATCGGGCAGTTGGAAAATTTTTTAATAAAAAAATTTGTACCGACGTTAAATCAAGCATTCTACACGAGTGTGCAAAATTTCAGTTCGATACGATCTCAATTCCAGAAGATATTGCTTAAAATTCACATTCCAGCGTGTTTTGACGTTCTATGGTCACAGAAAATCGTCACAAAAATCTATTTACCTCATTTGACGGCTGTTTGTCAAATCAATTAATTCCAATAATTGATGTCAGATTTCCTACATACCAAGTTCAAACACATTTTATTATATGGAAAACACTTATTATGATCACGTTCTACAGGAATTGATACTAAATAGAAGCTAGATGAAGATTATTGTAATGGAAAATTTGTGTTCCAGAATAATATTAAGGTATTCAACATGATACTGCTTTTTTTCTTTACTGGTCAGTACGGGCCACAAGGAAGATGAACATGCGCCCAATAGCTCCTGTCCACAGGGCTTGAACCAATTTTTTTATCTATTGTAGGTCTTGGTTTATCTTTGTCTAGGAGAAGAGCCATGCGTGTAAATGCAAACCATTTTGACAAGTATATTTCTTCTCTTCCTATAAAAAAAGACAAAATTATTTATAGAAAATATCAAACCATGATATTTAGTATAGAATAATTTCATTTACAGAGTTGTAATTGTATTGTAATTACAGTAATAATTGTCAAATTAGATAAATCTTACCTCTTCCTGTTCCTACAGATTTTTTCCCCTTGGTTTTTTCCCTTCTAAAACTATATAGAAGACTTTCCATTTTTTTTTTACATTTACTTCAAATCCCATATTTTTACCAATTACTGCCCACTCATCATGCTTTTTAATTTTGTTGAAATAATACCCGTTTGTGGGATCCCATAAGATAGAATGCAGTTCAATTTGATCGATTAATTCTAGGCATTTTTCCCTGCTCCAGTCCATTTCCTTCGCTTCTCTCGAACGAACTCCTAATCCCTTTGATCAAATCGCATTTACCGACAAACCTCGGAAACTGTTTTGCGCCTTCGGTTCTGTTCTGCGCGACGTATTGACTGGACAAATTAGTTACAGCGCGCGCGGTTCGTTCGGTCCGTTCGGAGCATTCTGTTGCAAGTGAATACGCAGCGAAAATGTTTTGCGCGTTCGGTTCTGTTCTGCGCGACGTATTGACATTGACTAGACAAATTTGTTACAGCGGGCGCGGTTCGTTCGGTCCGTTCGGAGCATTCTGTTGCAAGTGAATACGCAGCATTAGACTATAGAATAATATCCGTGTTTGGGAGGGGAAGTTTTAAATATTCATTTCCTACTTCGTTTTATCTGCATCGTTGAATATTCCTATAGCGCAATTTGACTTTGCGTGGAACAACGGGAAATTTTCGATTTGAATTGTACGTTCATCATTAATTTCAAGATATGTTTAGAATAGTTGTACGAAATATCGGGAAAGCTCTCTTGAAAGACGTCACGAGTAAATAATAGCTAGGCAGGATAGATAGGGTTGTTTTAACTTCTGCTACTAAACGCAATATTGTTAAGCCTCAAAATGATGTTGGATTTTTTTTTCTGTATTACTTTTTGGCAATTCATGGAAATGTTTATACCTGACTGCATTAAAATTATATCTGAAACCTTTGTGATTAATTTTTGTATATAGTATTCCATTTTTTTGTGAACACGGTGGAGATAAGTCTCAACTTGATAAATTTTTTCAATCTAGTTGAATAAAAAAAAACTTCTCTCTATTTTGATAACTTCATTTATCTTGCGAACAAGTACAATCATAAAATCAACATTTTTCCAATAAGCCTTAACATTTACTAGTATAGATTGAACAAGAACAATTATGAGGAAAATTAAAACTATAATTTTTTACCATCAATGGCTCAGAGGGGGACAACTCAATGTGAACCATGTATGACAAACATGTTTTTGACTAAGAAAGATACCACAATGGGATTTATTCATATCTTCCTACTTGATATACAGGATTATTTAATGACATAAAATACAACTCAACTTTTTATTTGTCGCACCAATATTAACATCTTGAAAACATAAAGTAGCATTTTTTATCTATTTAAAAGGAAAAAAACACTTAGTTTTCACAACAAGTGATATCACTATTTTCACAATGACAGGATGCACAGGCTATCATGGGAGTTATTCTATCATTTTCCTGTTAACAAAGACAATACAGAACTGTGGTAGATGTGTATTGGGTCCTGGATTAGATTTTGTGAAATATTTGCCCAGATTTTCAGAAACTTCGAGAAAGAAATCCTTTGCTTTTGTGCATTTTCTCTTCGAACCCCCTGTGAGTGCTAACAACAGCTATCTTGAAGGACTGATTACCAACGGCATTTACCGAGGTGACGTTAGCTCCCGGCCGGCCAACTCCAAGCGCTGCTATTCCACCACGGCCAATACCGTTCCCCTACCGTTCTCTGGCGGTTTTAATATTTTATTCCGATGTTCAGAATAGGCGACTAAGCTTTGTTATCAGCTGAATGCATATACCTAAGCACTAATAAATTACTCAATATTTTTCATTCAATTCTGAAAGCACTACAGGTACAGCTGCATTGTTCGAAATATTAAATTATTCTCATAGCGCTCAAACAGAAGTTTGTAATTTTAGTTTTCTGGATATCTGAATGGCCGACCAAGAAAGGTTATCAGCAGGATACTTGTGTCAATCAAATACCTAATCAAATTGATTTTTTGGTTTCATTCTGATATCCTTAAGTACCCAGCTCCAAGGATCGAAATATAAGATTTATCTCATAGTGCTCAGATAGAAGTTGGAATTTTTTTCTGAAGATTCAAGTAGCCGGCCAAGAAAAATAATTATCAGGATACATGTATGGATCAGATACCTAATCAAATTGATTTTTTCGTTCCATTATGATATCCTTAAGTACCCAGCTCCAAGGATCGAAAAATGAGATTTATGTCATAGTGCTCAGATAGAAGTTGGTAATTTTTTTTTCTGAAGATTCAAGTAGCCGGCCAAGAAAAATAATTAGCAGGATACATGTATCGATCAGAAAACTAATCAGATTGATTTTTTCGTTCGATTCTGATATCCTTAAGTACCCAGCTCCAAGGATCGAAATATGAGGTTTATCTCATAGTGCTCAGATAGAAGTTGGTAATTTTTTTTTCTGAACATTCAAGTAGCCGGCCAAGAAAAATAATTAGCAGGATACATGTATCGATCAGATAACTAATCAAATTCATTTTTTCTTTCGATTCAGATATCCTTGAGTACTCAGCTCCAAGGATCGAAATATGAGGTTTATCTCATAGTGCTGAGATAGAAGTTGGTAATTTTTTTTTACTGAAGATTCAAGTAGTCGGCCAAGAAAAATAATTAGCAACATACATGTATCGATCAAATACCTAGTCAAATTGGTTTTTTCGCTCGATTCTGATATCTTTAAGTACCCTGCTCCAAGGATCGGAATATGAGGTTTATCTTTCAGCTCTCAGATAGAAGTTAGTAATTTTTTTTTTCTGAAGATTTGTATAGCTGGCCAAGAAGAATGATCCGCAGAATTCAATCGATACCTAATCATCAACTTTTTCTATAGAATCAGAGTGCTCCAAGTCCCCATCTCCATGAATATAAATATGCGGTTATTCACTTAGTGCACAGTCAAAATGCTTCCTTTTGTTCAAAAGACTGTATACCGAATCTTACAATACTATCAGATATATGTATTTTTTTTTTGTATCTTCATTTCAGAAAATGCAGACTCGCACAAGTAAGTTGACCCAAAAAATGCCGTCAGTTGAAGGGCGATTTGCCTTACATTTGGATATTTATCTTCAGATATAAAACACCAGAAATTTGTATCAGATGCTGTAGCTTTGAGATGTATATCTGATATAATCTGCACCAACTCATTTTCAACAGAACATGAGTTCATATTAAACTGACTTGCTATTTCAGTAGCTAATTCCGCAATGTTTTTACATGAAAAAGGATAACTCATAAATGATGCTATATTTTCCAATTTACCGCAATCATAAAAACGCATTTCGAATTGTCCCAAAATATTTGATAATTCAGCCTCATACGTATCATAATTCAACTGAGGAATCCTTGCTTTCAAAGACGGAAAATGTTTCAGATCCTTTCATTTCAGTTGATCTATCATAAGTTGCAATTTACTGTTGAATGCGTTTACTGCGCTAATCATCTCAATACTAGTTTTTCCTTTACCTTGAAGCTCCAAGTTAACGGTGCTTAAGTGCATTGTGATGTCAGTCAAAAATGCCAAATCATTTAGCCATTTTTCGTTTTTCAAAATCTTAGTGTCATCACCTCTTTCGTCTAGAAAAGCTGTTATTTCGGGCAATAATTCTTGAAACCTTTCTAGGAATTTTCCGCGACTCAACCACCTGACGTCCGTGTGAAGAACTAAATCAGTGTGTTCAGCTGACTCCCTATCTTCCAACTGCAACTGAAAGAGCCGCCGTTGCAAGCTACGTGCTCGGATGGAATTCACAATTTTTGTTGCAATGCCCATAATTTCCTCCGTGTTTAAAACTTTTGAACACAAAACTTGTTGATGTATAATGCAATGGAATGAAAAAAATGAAGGGAATTCTTCATTAGCTCGACACAATGCCACAAAACCGTTTTTGTTTCCAGTCATTGCTGGTGCTCCATCGGTTGTAATGCACACTAATTTATATATTGTTAGCTCGTAGTTTTTTACAAAATTGAAGAAAACGTCATTTATATCTTCGCCACGGGTCTTCCCCTTCAGAGGAATGATTGTCAAAAATTCTTCCTTAGCCAACATGTCATTGAATACCATTCGAATAAAAATACACAGCTGGGCAGTGTCTGTCATATCGGTGGATTCGTCGAACTGTAAAGAAAAGTATGTACATTCCATGATATCATATTTTAGTTAATCTGCGATGTCCTGACTCATGACTTCAATACGCCTTGTGACAGTCGGACGAGATAACTGAAGTTCTCTAATAGCAGACATGATTTCTGTTTTATTTTTAAAATCTCCAAATAAAGTCTCATCCGCTTCAATAAATGCTTCCTTCATCACTGATCCATCTTCGAATGGTTTCTTGTGTTTCGCCAATATATGAGATATTTTAAATGACGCGATCGTAGCAGCTTTTGATTGTTTGGCTGGTCTTGTGAACATGGATTGTTCTTTTTTCAAACAAGATATCAAAACACTTACTTTCCGTTTTCTTAATTCACTTTGTGGCGGAAAATCCTTTTCATAGTTTTTATGAACCGTTTTATGATGCCTCTCTAAGTTACCACGCTTAGGTATTGCAACTGACGCACGACAAATAACACAAATGCATTTATCCTTCACCAAACAAAAGAAAAATTCTTCCTCCCAATCCTTATTAAAATGATACGTTTTAGATTTCTTCACTGCACATATTTTCCACTATTTAATAATAAACTTTGTATCGACGTAGGATCGCCATCAAGTTACAATTCAGAATGACTCCAATTCCTGCAGGCGCAAGATTTATATCGGCGTGAACGAAAGTCTCGAATGTTCCCGTCAAACGCGCCGCCCGAAACTAGACTGTACTGTCCCTCGTTGTTTCTAGACTGTACTGTGTACTGTCTAGTCTAGAAACAACACGGCTTTTCTTTGAAAAGTGCCGCGCGTACCTTTGATAAAGACACCTTTTGCCGCAAGGAGTGTTATTTTATTACGTAATACATTTTTGTAGTTTAGTTACCTACCTAATTATTAAAAAAAAATTTCTTCTCGAGATCTACCCAAAAAGCACTCGCGATCGACTGTTTGAGCACCCCTGTTCTACAATATCAAGCATTGTTGAAACAGGTCAGAGAAAATAGCTAAACTTACAAGATACACTACAACAGTAGTGTTTTTCAATTCTCTGGAAATTCCTGCATGCTCTTGTATACTTTTCACACATTTTTGCGCGTATTTTCTAGGGGTCATCGCGTTATCAATTTGCCTAAATGTCTGTAATTTTTGAATTTTTGGCTGAAAATGGTCTTCAACGATTTGGATCTACTCATTGATCAAGAATCCGTGGTCAAAATCAATTATGTCCGGCCGGTCGCCTATTAACACGATAGCTCTTGAACGGAATGAGCTAGACAGTTGAAATTTTCAGAGTAGGTTTGGGACATAAATAAGGTTCGTTATTGTGCAAAATTGGACCGATGGTTTCGGAGTAACGATTTTTTTATACATTACACATTTCGAAATCAATTTTTTCAAATGCAGTTTCATCATAAGAATCCATTGATATCATTCTCAACTCTAACAAGGTGATTCTTTCGGGGATATGATTTTTCAAGATTTCAATAATACATCGTACTTCTATATTTTCACAGAATGTGAATTCTGTCTGTCTGTGTTCTATCTGCAGTGTTCACTGTCAGACATGTCAAATGTATTTGCGTTCTAATAAACCAAGTAAAATTGAATGCAAAATGACCAATTATAGGATATCATAATTACCCCTACCCTATATGCCCTTGGATAATCCATATGATGATGGAAATATACAATTTGGTAAGTTTATCAAATTGGGTTCAGAATATCTTCAGTGAAAACAAAACTGGAATATTGGATAAGTTTCAATTGATATAATATAATTTTCAAAGTTGATATGAGGAATAATGAATATATCGGAAAAGTTCGTTAGGTACCTATTTAATTTTACTTTAGTTTCTTTTATGATGCGTTCTATTAGATATCATTCCCTTTGAAAAACCAATAATTTCGGAGATGATTTGTCAAAGTTTGAACAAGAGGGCCAAAGCTCCTGCCCACAGGGCTTTCCCACATTTTTTAAAATACGTTTTAATATTATTCAAAAATGATTCTACGACATTCAGAGTTACATAAGGACAAACGGGTCGGAGCAAGAAACAAAATAATACGCGATCTACAGAATTTTTTGTCACGGAGGCAATTTTCTTACTCTTTGTCGAATCTGGCAACAACGCCTTTTATTCTTGCATTGTAATTCTGCTGGCACTGCCTCGGATGAAATGTTTTCGTTTAGAGTAATAAAAAATAATCTGAGTGTATTCTCAATTCATAACACATAAGAGTGGTATTCTTTTAACCTTGTTGCATCTCAATAGATGCATAGAATCTTGCATCTTGCCTTCTAACTACTGAGTCAGAACTGAGAATCTCAGTTAATCTCAGCTGAAATTGGTAAAAAGAATACCACTATTGAAATCGTTAAGGGTAGAATATATTCAAGTATAATTGTTCCTTTTCCTTATCTTCAATATGTTTCGGCTCCTCATGGCATGAGGTTCATGGCGATTTCGGTTCCCAATTCCCAGATGTTTGAAATGAACGCACCATACCCGCAATGCTTTTTCAAAATAATTCCCTTATACTCTTATGCATTATCAACATGAAAAAAGAAGTGGTAAAAACATCAGTGAGCTTCTATATGTCCCTTAGTTCAGATGCGTTTATTAGCACAAGCACGATGACTTAAGATTCTCAGAATGAAACCAAAAAGTTGGTTTAATAAGATATTAAACCGACACATGAATTTCTCTAACTTATTTGCTTGGGCGACTATTCGAATCTTAAGAAATAAACAAGCACTGACGTGAAGTCAGAAGCTTTTGCGCGTATGTTCTATTGTCCATTCTCCTGTATTGGACACTCTTAATCGAATTTACCATGGTAAATTATGTTGTCCATTCTCCTGTATTGGACACTCTTAATTCGAATTTACCATGGTAAATTAGAATTAAGTGTCCAATACGGGAGAATGGACAACATAATTTACCATGGTAAATTCGATTAAGAGTGTCCAATACAGGAGAATGGACAATAGAACATACGCGCAAAAGCTTCTGACTTCACGTCAGTGCTTGAACCAATTTTTTTTTTCGTGATTTTTTTTTTAATTTTCTAGGGGTACGGTTCTTAAAATTTTTTTTTTCGTCATTTTTTTCAAATTTTCTAGGGGTACGGTTCTTACAAAATTTTAATCACGTCTTTATGTTGATTTTCTACTACTAGTTACCAAGCACCAATGCGATCGAATATTTATTTTTTGAGTTATTAAGGAAAAGAAATCATATTCCAGGTGGGTATAACTCGGAAACCGTTAGACCGATTATGCCCAAAAACGAACTCAACTCTCCCTTTCGGATACGCAACCTACCCTGAAAATTGCAAGTCCCTATCTCCTTTCGTTCGAAAGTTATCGAGGCAACGGTCACACATCTACTGAACTCACACAAGAATGATCGAATCTCCAACAATATTTAACCGATCGTATTAAAACTTGAAAGTTGGCAGTAGAGTTAGGTTATGAAGGCTCTTGCAAAATTTCAGCAATTTCAAACGAATAGTTACTGATATATAGAATTTTTTTTTTTATTTTCAATTATTTATTAAAAATTTTCTGCAAATGCTATCCTCACCAAATTTTGCGAACATTTTCGCGTTGGCATTCTACAACTAATAACCATGTTTGAATTCAATCGGTTCAGTATTTTTCGAGTTAATGAGGAACAAAAAACCACCAAATTTCAGAAAATTTCAGATGGCTATAACTTTTAAACCGTTTGGCCGATTATGCTCATAAACAAACTGAAATGTCGCGTTCTGGTGCAAATCCTAACCTGAAAATTTCAAGCCGCTATCTCATTCCGTCCTCAAGTTATCGTGACAACAAAAATATTTTTTAATAATTTTTTTAAAATTTTCTAGCCATACGATTCGCACAAAATTTCACGAACGTGCTTAAATTCATATTCTACAACTACCCACCAAGTTTCAATTCGATCGGATTTATATTGGTTGAAAACAAAATTATTACTCGGAAACCGCTGGGCCGATTATGCCCATTAACGAACTTGTCCGTCGTATTGGGATGCGCCACCTACCCTGAAAATTTCAAGTCACTAGCTCTCTTCGTTCTCAAGTTATCGTGGCAACGGCCGGACGGCCGGACGGCCGGACGGCCGGACTGCCGGACGGCCGGCCGGACAGAATCAAATTTGACCTCGAATTCTTCATTGGGGAGTCGAACTTAATCGTTTGAGACCATTTTTTTCAAAAAATTCGAAAGTTACAGACATTTGGGCAAAACTATAACGCGATGTTCCCCAGAACATACGCGCAAAAAATACAAACTTCCATTTGTGAGCTAGATGAAAAACATCCTGTTTGAATACTTGGACCAGCATACTTACGGAAATCAGAATCAAAAAAGAAAATCAATTTTACTAAGCATTTGATCGACACATGAATCCGTCTAATTATTCTTCTTGGCCTGCTACTTGAATCTTCAGAAAAAAAAATTACCAACTTCTATCTGAGCACTATATGAGATAAACCTCATATTTCGATCCTTGGAGCTGGGTAGTTAAGGATATCTGAATCGAATTAAAAAATCAATTTGATTAGGTATTTGATCAATACATGTATCCGGCTAATTATTTTCCTTGGCCGGCTACTTGAATCTTCAGAAAAAAAAATTACCGACTTCTATCTGAGCACTATGAGATAAACCTCATATTTCGATCCTTGGAGCTGGGTAATTAAGGATATCAGAATCTAACAAAATAATTAATTTGATTAGGTATCTGATCGATACATGTATCCCAGCAATTTTTTTTGGCCGGCTACTTGAATCTTCAGAAAAAAAATCCAACTTCTATCTGAGCACTATGAGATAAACCTCATATTTCGATCCTAGGAGCTGGGTACTTAAGGATATCAGAATCGAATGAAACAATCAATTTGATTAGGTATCTGATCGATACATGTATCCTGCTAATTATTTTTCTTGGCCGGCTACTTGAATCTTCTGAAAAAAAATTACCAACTTCTATCTGAGCACTGTGAGATAAACCTCATATCTCGATCCTTGGAGCTGGGTACTTAAGGATAGCTGAATCGAACGAAAAAATCAATTTGATTAGGTATTTGATCTACACATATATCCTGCTAATTATTTTTCTTGGCCGGATACTTGAATCTTCAGAAAAAAAAAATTATTAACTTCTAATGTATCGATCAGATAACTATCTGATCGATACATATATTCTGCTAATTATTATTCTTGGCCGGCTACTTGAATCTTCAGAAAAAAAAATTACCAACTTCTATCTGAGCACTATGACATAAATCTCATTTTTCGATCCTTGGAGCTGGGTACTTAAGGATATCATAATGGAACGAAAAAATCAATTTGATTAGGTATCTGAATGATACATGTATTCTGCTAATTATTCTTCTTGGCCGGCTACTTGAATCTTCAGAAAAAAAAAATTACCAACTTCTATCTGAGCACTATGAGAAAAACCTCATATTTCGATCCTTGGAGCTGGGTACTTAAGGATATCAGAATCGAACGAAAAAATCAATTTGATTAGTTATCTGATCGATACATGTATCCTGCTAATTATTTTTCTTGGCCGGCTACTTGAATCTTCAGAAAAAAAATCCAACTTCTATCTGAGAACTATGAGATAAACCTCATATTTCGATCCTTGGAGCTGGGTACTTAAGGATATCAGAATCAAACCAAAAAATCAATTTGATAAGGTATTTGATTGACACAAGTATCCTGCTAATAGCCTTTCTTCTCCGGCCATTCAGATATCCAGAAAACTAACATTACAAACTTCTATTTGAGCGCTATGAGAATAATTTAATATTTCGAACAATGCAGCTGTACCTGTAGTGCTTTCAGAATTGAATGAAAAAATTTGAGTAATTTATTAGTGCTTAGATATATGCATTCAGCCGATAACAAAGCTTAGTCGCCTATTCTGAACATCGGAATAAAATCTCAAAAGCGCCAGAGAACGGTAGGGGAACTGTATTGACCGTGGTGGAATAGCAGCGCTTGGAGTTGGCCGGCCGGGAGCTAACATCACCTCGGTACGGCATTTATAATTTTTCAATTACTCTTTGTGAATGCATCACCTGAAGAAAAATCAGAAATTAGTAAACAACAATGCTATAGGTGTGATCATTAACCTTTCCAATTACTAAAATATGAGAATTTGTGCTTCACACAACCATCTACAACTTGAAATTTTATAATTTCGTGAAGATCACGTGACATTAAAAAATTCAAAAAATTACGCTATTTTGTGGAATATTTTGCTTGAAATTCCGAAACCAATTTTTTTGAAATTCATGCTGCCCTTTCCGGGCATTTTTGGATTTGGGTTTTGGGGTGGCGAATGCTATTACTCCATAGCATCCCCTGGCGAGGGTCTGCGCATGCGTGGATCAAAGATGTGATATCTCCTGAACCACTAGTGTTGGAGAATCGGAGTTGTGTGATTTTGAGAGGACTTTCAGCCGCGAGTAGATTGCGCATGCGCAGAAGAGAAGTGACTGTTTTTGGGTTGTGTGGGTTATGTTGGGAGTGTCCTGGGGCTAATTTGGAAATTGATGTTACCCCTTACGGGCATTGTTCGTTATGCGCATGAGCAGACCATCAGTGATTTAACTGGTGGTCTTTTCGTCAAAGAGGATTGGGGTTTTGGGTTGGCGGATGCTATTTCTTCATGGAATCTCCTGGTGAGGTTCTGCGCATGCGTGGATCAAAGATGCGATATCTCCTGTACCACTAGTGTTGGAGAATCGGAGTTTTTTGTAAGGTGTGTGATTTTGGGAGGACTTTCAGCCTCAAGTAGATTGCGCATGAGCATGACGAGAAGTGACTGTTTGTGGGTTGTACGGGTTATGTCGGGAGTGCTGAGCCAATATTGTGAGGTTTTAAAAGAATATTCATGGCAATTCAGTGCACGGACAAGTCAGTTTGGGGGATGTAGCGTTGTTTCCGAATTGAAGTGTCCTTACCGTGGCTCTGGGGACAATTTTGAAATCGATGTTACCCCTTACGGGCATTTTTCGTTATACGCATGATCAGACCATCAGTGATTCAACTGGTTGTGTTCTCGTCAGAGAGGATTTGGATTTTGGGGTCGCGGATGCTATTCCTCCATAGAATCTCCTGGTGGGGGTCTGCGCATGCTTGGATTCAAGATGCAATATCTCCTGAACCACTAGTGTTGGAGAATCGTAGTTTTTTGTAAGGTGTGTGATTTTGGGAGGACTTGCAGCCGCGAGTAGATTGCGCATGCGCAGAAGTGTCTGTTTTTGGGTCGTATGGGTTATATTGGGAGTAATGAGCCGATATTGTGAGGTTTTAAAAGAATATTCATATCAATTCAGTGCACGGACACAAGTCAGTTTGGAGGAAATCGCGTTGTTTCCGAGTTGAAATGTCTGTATGGTGGCCCTGAGGCGAATTTATAACTAACTATATTCGGTAGATCTATATTAAAATACGTTCGGATTTGGAGACCAGGCAATTGCGTTCCTAATGGAGGTCCCATAACCGCAATTTTTTTCGATCTACGGTAAAGCTAACAGCCAAACTGTATTGTTAATTATATATACAGTAGAATCTCAGTAATCCGGCACCATTAAAAACCAGCGTGTGCCTGATTATTGGAATGTTCGGATTACTGGATTGTATAGAAAACATAATGTGTAAATAGAATTTTTTTATTATATATCTCACAATTTTATCGAGTTAACTAAATAATCTTTATTTGTGGTCTATTTTTGTGCAAGTCGTAGGCTGGTTTTCCTGTCACGCTGACGGTCGGCGCTGATGGGTCAATATGTATGTAGCTATAGGTAGCGTTTTCGAGTCACGCAGCGCTGACGGCCGTCAGCGCTGAGCTATATACGCGCACGTACGCGCCGGCGCGTTGGCGCCGCTGACTAGCTGGCACCGACAAGCCTCCACATTCAGTGAGCCAGAGACAATAGCATCCTTCTATTTCTCTATGTGATCAGCGCGATACTAAAAGGATCCGAGCTTACCGATCAGCGCTGACCGTCAGCGCCGACCGTCAGCGTGACAGGAAAACCTTGTTTGAAAACCTTTTCTCGCATGTTTCGAAAAATTATAGCATCTTTAGCAGGTAAGCTGTGTTTTTCAACCCATGTTATGCTGGTATTGAAACAATTAAATGCTGTATCTGTATTCTGATAAATTTTGTGATCAATTGGCAATTGCTAGATCATTGTCAGGATACCATTCTTCTAATTCTCGTGATACAACATTCAGTGTAGGTCATAGCTCTTCCATGATGAGGGGCGAAGTAGGCACGGGCTGAGTGTGCCGGATTATTGGACGTGTCGGTCTATTGAAGTGCCGGATTAGTGAGATTCTACTGTATATGTATATATATATATATATATATATATATATATATATATATATATATATATATATATATATATATATATATATATATATATATATATATATATATATATATATATATATATATATATATATATATATATATATATATATATATATATATATATATATATATATATATATATATATATATATATGTTATATTTGTTAAAGGAACTTGAAAAAAAAGCACTGAAGTGAAGTCAGTACTCTTTGGCGCGCGTGTTCACGGTGGCTAATTTGAATTGAATGATGATGAGTACTTCAAGCTCTGTGGATAGAGCGAGCCGAAGATCTACCCAACGGATAGTGGACACCATTCACTGCCGGTTCAAAAATTAACAGTGCTGTATCTAAGCTGCCATCAGGATAGAGTAACAAAGTTGGGAAAGAACACAATTGACTCTCCCTTAGTCACACAAGCTCCTAGAAGATTTGGGAGGGTCAGTATAATCCTAATCATGTTTATACCACGCGCGCCAAATGCGGATTGACTTAACAATGAAAGAAAAAGTGTAAAAAAGCATTGACGTGGGGTCAATCTGCTTTGGCGCGCGTGCTATAAACATGATTAGGATTATACTGAACCTTCCAAATCTTCTAGGAGCTTGTGCGACTAAGGAGAGTCAGTTGTGTTCTTTTCCAACTTTGTTACTCTATCCTGATGGCAGCTTAGATACAGCACTGTTAATTTTTGAACCGGCAGTGAATGTTGTCCACTATCATTTGGGTAGATCTTCGGCTCGCTCTATCCACTGAGCTTGAAGTACTCATCATTCAATTCAAATTAGCCACCGTGAACACGCGCGCCAAAGAGTACTGACTTCACGTAAGTGCTTTTTTTAAATCTAACCTGCTCTCTGCACTGAGGCTGTCAGATTCACTTGTGTTTTGTGTTGCTGTTGTCTGTTATCATTGGTATTATTAAAAATATTAACCCAGGCATTTTTAATCAGAATCCATACAACATCAATGGACGCAAGTAAGTTTTTTATGATTGTTGGTTCATTCATAATAATAATTAATAACTATCAATTTTTAGCGGTCATGCAATTGGTCACGTTTGCCAGAAAACTTTTTCCAGCTTATCAACAAGAAATCGTCGTTTGAGATTAGTTCATCATGAAGAAATAAAAAAAACTGTACACAACAAGTGTCCTGTTTGCACTGAGGAAATATCCTTCTGAACTGAACTCACAATCTCTTAACCAATAATTTCAAACCAGTGCTCCTTTGAATATTAAAACCTGCTCTTATGAATTCGGGAATATGGAAGAATTTGAGTCTTGGTGAGCACTAAATCATATAAATGTGGATTATGCAATGGTTGCATGCCTTACAGTGCACAAGGATATAATAAAAGGTATATATTTTAATGAAAGCGATTGCAAAGGTTCGTATATGTATAATTGCTGAAAATTGACAGTCTTATAATACTCTTGTTGCTTAATGAATAATATTGGATATTTTAAAAACAAGAAAGCAATGTTTCCATAGATTCTTATAGAAAACGTTAGGTACGAGTGGGGACATTTTTGTGGGAATATATTATCAGTAAATTGGAGAACTTTTAGATAGTGCATGAATATGATATTGCTTGATGATGAAAATTTCTGGAAAATTAATAGTTTAATGGGAGATTTCTTTAGCCATGTAGAAAATCAAAATAATGGTGCTGCTAATATTAGTAAAAAAAAATAGAAAAACAATTGTATTTACCAAGTAAAAAGTAGAATATATTTTGTTTAGAGTGGGTGAAGTGAGTTAGCATATAATGATACATTATGTATCATATTTTTTCTCAATGTTTTAGGAACAGTTGTAAGGAGGACATGCTGGTAGTTGGTGGGTCAATTCTTCCAATCCATCAGAGCTGTGCCGAGCACTGAAGAAAAGTGCTTCGAGTCCTAAGCATTAAGCACTCAATAAAAATGATCCCGAGCCTCGAGCACAAAGCACCGCATTTTCACGAAAGGCTTGCGATTACTAAGCACTTATAAAAGTAATTAGGTTTTTCGAGCACTATGCACTAAGCGCTTTTAGATGGAAAGGAGGATATTCTCTGCGAATTGTTATATAAAATTGTATTCAATTGGAGAAACATGTAAACTAGCAAACTTGCATTGCTCATATGCATCATTCAAGGATAAGAATTAGAGTGCAGCGAAAAAAATTTCTATAAAACTAACTAGCTGGCCCGGCAGACTTCCTACTGCCCTCCAACTCCAACTCCAACTCCAACTCAAACTCCAACTCCAACTCCAACCCCAACTCCAACGTCAATGCAAACCTCAACGCCAACGACAACTCCAACCCTAACGCCAACTCCAACTCTGATTAATTACTAAAATGGCTATCAAAAAATAGGGGTTGGTGATAAAAAAGTAAAAATTTTGGGTTGTATGTATTTTTTATGCCACATTATAAAAAAATAAAAACAAAAATTTCGTCTAAAAATTAAAAAAAAAAAATTAGGGGTGGACTACCCCTAACATTTAGGGGGATGAAAAATAGATGTTGGCCGATTCTCATAGATACCGGATAAGCACAAAAAATTTCATCAAAATCGGTCAAGCCGTTTCGGAGGAGTTCGATTACAAACATTATGACACGAGAATTTTATATATTAGATGATCTCAAAATTCGTTCTATTCTCACACATATTGAAAAGGTCTTTACCTTTTAAGGAAATGATACAATGAATGGAAATATGAATTCCATAAGCATCTTAGTTTTTTTCTGCACATGTAAAATATATTTCTCTATTTATTAAATATGGGACAAAACGCGGACCATATATGACAACAAAATATAGTATTATATAATGAAACTTAGGCCAAGTATATTCTTTCCCTTTATAATAAAAAAAATCACTGACGTGAATTCAGTGCTCTTTTTTCATTAATAAATAATCGAATTCGAATTGATCAACATGAAGTAAATTTTTTTTAATTTCTCAAAATATCAAAAATTTAATCTTCAGAAATCGGGTAGTATTATTTTCTATTGTGATTGTATTCATAAGCACCGCAACGCGTCAGCGTCTATTCGTGTTACGACATGATTTTGGAAAGGCTTAGTGCTTAGTAATCCTCGGAAGTGCTCGGGAGCACTTAAGGGATTACTAAGCACTAAACCTTTTCATGAAGTGCTTGAATTACTAAGCATTAATCACTGGTTTTAAAAAGTGCTCGGGAACACAGTACTCGGGAGCACAAAAAGGCTTCAAGCACATTCACAAGCACTAAGCACAATATGCTTCGGCTCAGCTCTGCAATCCATAAACAGTTGCTTGTAAATAATATGAAACAATATTAGTGAAGTGGAGAGAGGTAAAATTGTAAATTTATATTCTATAGTTTGTTTTGGGTGGATGGAGTGTAAGCTTCCTAAATGTGAGCGAAGAGAAACATTTTCGAAGCTTGTTACGGAAATGTTTTCTCAGGTGAGTTTCATATTTCGGTACAGAACATGAAGTAAGAGATCTGAGACGACTTATGTTCTGTAGACATATAAGAATCTTCTGGTTGATTGCTAAGATGAAGATTTTGGAACAAGCTTCTCAGATTTTTCTCACATCGCTCACATTTCGGAATATACATTATCAATATTTTATTTTTCCTTAGGAGGTTGTGCTGATGGTTGGTTTATAATTGATATGTTATCAACATATTGAAATTTGGTCACATTTTGTGGAAATATTGGGTAGTAATTAATGGCGCAATAATTTAATAAGATGCTTGATACTCAACAAGGTTCCTTATATCATAACCATTGGCCGAGCCGTTTGAATCTGGGGAGATCTTAACCAGCCCTTAGAAAGAGTGCAATATGTATAACTCATTTTAGCTCTTTGCTTTAAGTGAAAAATCTTTTATGTCCTCGATCATTTGATAATTATTATTCTATCAGAAAAAATATGCAAACAAAAGTGGTAGTAATAAGTTTTACCATATTTCTCAAAATATTGCAAGCACAGGAATCGATGCTGTTACTGCTTTCAATTCATTTACCTTGAAGCAAGAGATGGCTGTGCCTACATATTATATTTGCTACCCATATTAATCGATTTCATGAAATGAATTTCCCCATGCATCATTATTGTTTAATTTCTATATTCTATGTTTCCTAAAATTTTAGTTGTTAATGCATGCTATATGATACCTATATATTACATTTCATAAGATTGATTTTTCTTTTTGCGCGTATGTTCTGGGGAACATCGCGTTATAGTTTTGCCCAAATGTCTGTAACTTTCGAATTTTTTGACGAAAATGTCCTCAAACGATTAAGTTCGACTCCCCAATGAAGAATTCGAGGTCAAATTTGATTCTGTCCTTCCGGCCGGCCGTTGCCACGATAACTTGAGAACGAAAAGAGCTAGCGACTTGAAATTTTCAGGGTAGGTGGCGCATCCCAATACGACGGTTAAGTTCGTTAATGGGCATAATCTGCCCAGCGGTTTCCGAGTAATAATTTTGTTTTCAACCAATATAAATCCGATCGAATTGAAACTTGGTGAGTAGTTGTAGAATCTGAACGTTAGCACGTTTGTGAAATTTTGTGCGAATCGTATGGCTAGAAAATTTTAAAAAAATTATTAAAAAATATTTTTGTTGTCACGATAACTTGAGAACGGAATGAGATAGCGGCTTGAAATTTTCAGGTTAGGATGTGCACCAGAACGCGACATTTCAGTTTGTTCATGAGCATAATCGGCCAAACGGTTTTAGAGTTATAGCCATCTGAAATTTTCTGAAATTTGGTGGTTTTTTGTTCCTCATTAACTCGAAAAATACTGAACCGATGGAATTCAAACATGGTTATTAGATGTAGAATGCCAACGCGAAAACGTTTGCAAAATTTGGTGAGGATAGCATTTGCAGAAAATTTTTAATAAATCATTAAAAATAAAAAAAAAAATTCTATGTATCAGTAACTATTCGTTTGAAATTGATGAAATTTTGCAAGAGCCTTCATAACCTAACTTTACTGCCAAGTTTCAAGTTTTAATACGATCGGTTAAATATTGTTGGAGATTCGAGCATTTTTGTGTGAGTTCAGTAGATGGGTGACCGTTGCCTCGATAACTTTCGAACGAAAGCAGATATGGACTTGCAGTTTTCAGGGTAGGTTGCGTATCCGAAAGGGACAGTTGAGTTCATTTTTGGGCATAATCGGTCTAACGGTTTCCGAGTTATACCCACCTGGAATATTATTTCCTTGATAACTCAAAAAATAAATATTCGATCGAATTGAAGCTTGGTAACTAGTAGTAGAAAATCAACATAAAGACGTGTTTAAAATTTTGTGGGAACCATACCCCTAGAAAATTTGAAAAAAACTACGAAAAAAAAAATTTTAAGAGCCGTACTAATAGAAAATTTAAAAAAATCACGAAAACAAAATTGGTTCAAGCACTGACGTGAAGTCAGGAGCTTTTGCGCGTATGTTCTATTGTCCATACTCCTGTAATGAACACTCTTCTTAATCGAATTAACCATGATGAATTCTATTGTCCATTCTCCTGTATTGGACACTCTTCTTAATCGAATTCACCATGATGAATTCTAATGTCCATTCTCCTGTATTGGAGACTCTTCTTAATCGATTCTATTGTCCATTCTGGACAATAGAATTCATCTTGGTAAATTCGATTAAGAAGAGTCTCCAAGGAGAATGGACAATAGAATTCATCATGGTGAATTCGATTAAGAAGAGTGTCCAATACAGGAGAATAGACAATAAAAATCATCATGGTAAATTCGATTAAGAAGAGTGTTCATTACAGGAGTATGGACAATAGAACATACGCGCAAAAGCTCCTGACTTCACGTCAGTGCTTGAACCAATTTTTGTATATTCAAGAGCACAAATATATATTTGAGAATATAATGGATGGTCTTTTCTTTTAAGTAATCCTCTGAATATAGGTACTATATATAATAATAATGTTATTTATTGTTTCCGAATGGCCACCGACTGAGTTCCTTCAGCCCTACATAGGTACTATTTTCCACAAATAGTTTATGTTGAAAATCCCAATAGACAAAACACAAACTTATATTTCACAGAACTGAATATCTGGATCTGGACTTTATCATATATAGTTTTTCAATTGTATCTCCCAGGAAAAATATGTTTTATTCTTGAAAATAAATGTTAAATTACTGCAACATTTTCTGTAAAAGGAACTTTTATAATTGTGCAGTAATAACAATTTTCGAACCGTTTCTGAACAAAATTTGACGCATTTCTTCTCTATCATTTATATCTGAAAACTTAGGCAAGTTGGCCATGAACTTTTTCGAAAGTTCTCCTCTAATTTCATAATTGAAGAATCTGAGAATTATTGGCAATTTCTTTCAAATAGCTTCGATCTTGCAGTACTTGAGTATTCTAGAGTTGATGGCTCGGAGCATTCTGCTGGAATGAAATATCTGGTTTATTTTGGTCCGGAGTTCTGAACGGTTCTACGACAGTATACTGAGACCTAAATGCAGAATCTTACCAATATTTCTGTTCAAATAATAATTATGACTAAGTCTTCAGTCATTATACAGGGTGAGTCTTTGACCACTGCATTAATTTTAACCAAAGATTCCTCTCATCAAATGAAACACTTTTTTCTTTTACCATTTTTCCAGATTCGGCTCAGGTAAAAAGTTACAAGCGTTTAAAGATTTCACAATGTGCTAATACACTCCCGCATATAAATTATCTATGACATTGTTGGCGGACGAGAATAAGGCATGGTAACGTGGTTTACAGCTGGATTCGGGATTCCAACGCTCAGGGACGGACCCATAAAAGTAGTGAAATTTCTGGAGTTTTCCATTTTAAAACATTCAATGAAGAATATCTCGAAAACGGTGCGTTTAAGGAGAAATGATGAAGAATAATATAATGTTCTAAAACGATGGAATATTCTTGAAATGACTCAAGAAAAACTTTATATGCTTTCTTTATGCTAATTTCGTTTAGTTTTATGAATCCACGAGTCCATATAACTAGAAAACCAGTAGAAGTAGAAAATAACTAATATTTGTAAAATATGTATCATAGTTATAGGAAACTTTACGCCAACATTCATTTTATTCTAAAAAAGTATGTCAAAGCTACAAAATAAAAATAGATTTTTTTTCAAAATTTCAATAGCCTGTATCTTTTTACCTGAGCTGAATTTGGAAAAATGTTAAATGAAAAAAGTGTTTCATTTGATGAGAGGAATCTTTGGTTAAAATGAATGCAGTGGTCAAAGACTCACCCTGTATACTGTATATTCCGTTTGAGATAAATAAAATACGAATTATAAGAGGCTTCGGCAGCTGTCAGAGTTTGACAATTAATTCCAAATTTGAATAGAATGTGGTTACGAGCATGCCGCCTTCTCATTGGTTGAACTCGAGCGGCATGTTGTGCTTTTTACTGTATGCTCGGGGTACGTCTTTCGATTCATTTTTGCTTAATTAAGCATATCCTAAAAGCAGAACGCGGAACAATTTCATTTGAAAAAGTTACGGAAATATTTCGTATAAACTACCCCTACTACCACCCCCTCCGAGGCTCGGGAAACCTTGAGGAGTACATCTCTCTAAAAGCAGAACGCCGAACAATTTGATTTGAAAAAGTTAATAATAATAATAATAATAGTTATTTATTTACCCAACGGGAAGATTCCCAATTACAGGGCAACAATCAATATTACAACAAGTATATGAAAAAATTTTAAGCCAAAAATCAAATAACCAATGAGAAAAAAAAAACAAAAAATATTCATCATCCACAGTCAAAAAAATAACCTGAACTTGAGATCATCAGCACTCTTGCATATGCGGTAAACTGGAGCCCATTGAAGAACATTCGTTCGAGGTGTTGGAAGGTGAAATGATGTGACAGTCCTCCCCCTCAGCCTTGGTGTACGTATGTGAACCTTAGACAGCAAATAAGGCGAATCAATCCTTCCCGCGACGAGTTTCTGAGCGAACTTAGCGCACTGCCACCTCTGCCTTTGGAGTAGCGGAAAGATTCGCATCTCTCGCATGATCCCCGACAAATCCGCTCCATGTTCGGGATAACTGCCGGATTTCCGGTATTCAACACACTTGAAAAATTTTCTGTGAATTCGCTCGATCGGCATAAGATGTGAACCATAGATTGGAAACCAGATTATGTTTCATACTCCAATTTGCTCATCACCAACGAAAAGTAGAGGGTTCTGAGAACGGACACATCAGGAAACTCTCTGGAGCAACGGAAAACAAACCCCAAGGATCGACTGGCCGAGGTACACAGCTCTTCAACATGTGGAATGAAACTGAAGGCCGAGTCAAAGACTACTCCCAAATCACGAAACCTATCTCCACTAGCAATAAGACGACCACCAACAGAATAGTCAAACAGAAGAGGCTGCGACTTCTTTGTGAAGGTGATCTTAAAACACTTATCTATATTCAATATGAGTCCATCACGCAAGCACCATCATCCATGAACAAGTTCCAAACTAGACTGAAGCAACGCCAAATCGGACACATCACGTATTCTCAAGTAAAGCTTGAAGTCGTCTGCATAAGCCAAGGCCATGCATTCGAGGGAAGTAAGAAGATCATTAATGAATACTATAAATAACAATGGTCCAAGATTTGGCCCCTGTGGTACACCGGATGAAAGTGTATACTCAGATGATCTGAAGCCATTATAAAAAACATGACTCATTCTTCCCTTCAAATAAGATCCCATCAGGCCAACATATGCAGGACTAAAACCAAAAGTTTACTCAGAAGCAAATTGTGATCTACGGAGTCGAAAGCTCGTGAAAAGTCGGTGTAGATTACATCTACTTGGCCCCCATCATCCAGATATTCCGCAAGGAACTGCGAAAGTGTTGCCAAATTAGTAACTGTTGACCTTCCTCGAATAAATCCATGCTGTCTAGTGGATAAGTGTGGCTTAACATTGTGGTATATGGTTCCGTATAATGCCTCCTCATATACCTTCGCGAAATTACACAACAAAGAAATTGGTCTATAGTTCTCGACGTGGGACTTATCCTCCTTCTTGAAAACAGGGATCACACGGGCCATATAGATCAACATGATATAGAATACCCGAAGCAGAGCAAACAACCAAATTATTGATCGAGAATTTACGGTCTATTGAAAATTCTTCGTCCACTCATGGAAATCCCCAGACATCAGGCAGTTCTTTTCTTTCTAGAACAAAATTCGAGAATCAAAAGCAAGGAAACAAAACTTCGAGCTGTAAAACCAAAAATAAAGAAACTCGTTCTTGTTTATATTGCAAGAAAGTTGGTCATATTATTGCGAACTGTAGAAAACGAGTGGAAGCCGAAAAATCGAAGCAAACAAGTGTTAATAAAAACAGCTCTGACTCGAAAACTAGTAATTAAGGCTCATTTCTTGCCACAAGTTTGTTGGTGAATAAGGACTTCGTCTCTACTGACTCCTGGATCTCAGACTCCGGCACGACACATCATATGTCCGCAAATAAGCAGCATTTTGCATCATTTGAACAGTTTCCAATCCCACAACGTGTGCAAACAGCTGGAAATGAGGTTATTTTTGCATATGGATCGGGTCGTGTCGAAATTGAAGTTTTCATCAGTGGAAGATGGTCATCTGCGATCTTAAATGATGTTTGGTATGTACCAGATGCTCGTCATCAACTGTTTTCAGTTCGTAAAGCTGCTGAACATGGAAATGACATCATTTTCAATAATGAAGGTGTCATCGTTCGACATAATGGCCACATAGCAGCAACTGGTAAACTGATGGGTATAATTTATATTATGAATCTACGAGTTACACCTCCTAAGTCGCAAGTGGAAGTCAACCTAGCAACACCAGAAGAATTGCTGCAAGGATGGCATGAAAGACTCGGTCATCAGGATAAACGACAATGTACTTTCTCGGTTCGGTATAGCAGTAAAGTGTTCAGATACTGCTTCGTTTTGTGATGGGTGTATTCTCGGAAAATCACATCGAAAGCCGTTTCGTGGTCGTGAAGAACGCCCTGCGACTGTTGGTGAAGTAATTCATGCTGACGTGAACGGTCCAATGTCCGTTGACTCTATCAATGGTTTTCGGTACTACGTAGTGTTCAAAGATGATTACTCACGATTTAATCGCATTTTCTTTATGAAAAACAAATCAGAAGTGGTAGAACATTTGAAATCATTTCTACACGAATGTGACACTTCGGGACACAAAGTGAAAGCGTTCCGTTCTGATGGTGGTCGGGAGTTCGACTGTAGTGCTGTACTACAAGAATTGCGCAAACGAGGTATAGAATTTCGCTTAACATGTCCGTATACCCCTGAGCAAAACGGCGTCGCTGAACAGTCAAACCGGCACATAGTAGAATTGGCTCGCTCAATGCTGTCAGTGAGTAGATTATCGAAAACCTTCTGGGCACACGCTTGTGATACAGCTGTTTACCTCGTGAATAGGACAGGAAAATCAAGTATTCAAGGAAAAACCCCTTTCGAACTGTGGACCGGTAGAACTTTCAAAAGTTTCGATCATCTTCGGTTCGGACTTCGGAGTGTTACGTGAACGTACCAAAACAGTTTCGAACAAAATTTGACGACAAGGCCGTCCTTGGAAACTTCGTCGGTTACGTGAACGATAAAGATGGCTACAAAGTTTGGGTGCCCTCGAAGCATCGAGTAATTAATGTAATGTTGATTTCCAACCCGAAAAATTGTGTACATCTATAATAACACGATTCAGCTCGAATTTGAGGTCAAAATTCTGAAGAATGGATGAGTGTTATGAGAGAAGAAATGAACGCATTCGCAGAAAACGATCTAAACACATAGAAGTGCGATATTATTTTGTGCGCGAGTTATACCAGAATCGGGACATTGATGTTGAACATGTAGGTTCAGAGGAACAACTCGGTGACATGTTCACTAAACCTCTAAGTTCACCAAGATTTTCAAAATTATGTAATAAGATTGGTTTATGTAGTTTAGTTTGGGGGGTAGTGTTGGAATATAAACTAAAACATAACTATATTTAGTTTAAGCCTTGTGGCGCCACCTACCCACATATTGTTTGTGATTACCACAGTTCTATGAATATGGGCGTGGCCCTAGTTTAGTTCTGTTCTGTGCTCTCTAACCAACAAGTTAGTTTCTGTTATCTGTGGTTAGTTTTTATCCCGGCATTCCCGGTAGTACCTCGATTGTTCTTTATTAAACACGTTTATAATAATAGTTTTATTATTACACTTAAAATCACCTGTAAACCATCACAATGTGGAAAGACACAAATCGGCACTCCAAATTCTCTACTTCCATCTGAGAGAGGTTTATGGTAGAGACAATGAACCAGTGCTACCATATATACTCCATTCACTTTTATAAAGTCTCCCGGTTGGCCATGATTTAGGTCTATCACGTTTTTGTAAGTAGAACACAGGCAGGTTGGCACTGCTGAAATATCGTCAAGGTCAAAACAATCCGCTGAGACGTTGCCAATCAATCTTATGGTCTATTCCATTGGTAGAACTCGTGCGCACTGAGTGCATGAATCGTATTCCATTGGGGAATTTCGTCAAGCATTTTGACACATTTTGACGTCCAGTGCAACATTTTTTGCACTCAGTGCAGCACTGGTGCTGCCAATGGAATACGCCATTAGACAAGATATTATCACAGATCATTATCTTCGAATATAATAAACGACTCTTCGCTTTGAAATGGAAAATGCCGAAAGTAGGAGTGCTCTACAGAACCGAAATCTGCAATAGGAAAACTTCATTCTGACATGTTGAACTCTAGAATGAAATTACTTACTAGTTTCCTATCACTATATTTTATTAATAGGTATAAGAATGACTCGGGTTTCGTAGTACTACTACATTTTGAAATTTAAACTGGTATATTTCAAGTTATGCAACAAGGTATTTAAATGTCTTCTGTAGACTTATTTCTTGAGAATTTCGAAAAGTGAGGAATTCCATAGGTAGGTACGTCAGTTCGTTTAGAAGTTTTCCTGCCGGGCTATTCAGGTACTTTTATTCTTTTTTCAAATGAACTATCACAAATAAGTAACAGACTATTCTATCCATTATTTTTCAATAAAATTCCAACTCTTGATACTTGATCACAATGTGAAAATACGTAATTACTACGACTTCTATGTAGAGAGGACAACGTTGCGTAGTTATCTGACAGGAAAATGACTATAACCTAACATTCTGAAAATATACATGGTGAAATGTGTCAAATTTTCATGGCCAACCGGGAGTGAATGGAGTATATGCCTCTGGAGATAGAAGCAGTTGTTGAAAATGACAGAGCTTGCATCTACTGGAACTATGCGATTCCAGCAACTCGGCAGATCCACGCCATAAAACCAGATATAGTCCCGCTGGACAAAGAACTCAAGAAATTGTTTGTCGTTGAATTTCCTTCTACCGCTGAAAATAATGTGGTAATGAAAGAAGAACAGAAGAGCGAAAAATACAAGGATTTAATGTTCGAACTGGGAATCCTGTACCCAAGGCATAGAGTAAGGATGGTCGTTCTAATCATAGGATGCCTAGGCGGAATGAGAGCGAACTACGTGGCAGAGTTGCGCATTATTCCGGCCTGTAGACGCCTGGCCGAGGAATTAGCCCACAGAACGCAGTGTTGCTGTCACTTCGAGTCATCAGGTCCCATCAACTGTGAATGCCGCTTGCAACTCATGTCTTTTTTTAAGGGACGTTGTAAGGGCAGGACGAACAACTACTCCAAGGAATGTACGAGAGGTTTTTTAGTGAGCAACCAATCAACAACTGGAGTCTCACACTCCTGAAAGAAGCGGACCCTCTCAGGGCGGGCCTATAAAAGGTTGTTCCTCTCGAGCGGACAAAAATAAAACATTTAAATGGGCATACTTGCTATTGATAGCATGCACAACATTAAGTAATCATTAAAGGATACTGTGGGAGGTATATTCATTATTAAATGGTTTCTTTCTGGGTTTTCTCTCCCAAACTCTGAAAAATATATATATAATGAAAAATCTATTATTTTGTGTATTGCTTCTGCGTAAGAAAGACAAGATATTTGTCAGATGCAATCTATCGAACAATGTTGCCTAACAAACAATAACTACTATTTCGTAACGTTTCAGAGTCTATATCGGACACTTATCGAAAATCTTCAGAATTATTTTTTGTTGATAGTTATTCTCTAATTTCAGAATAACTATCAACAAAAAATAATTCTGAAGATTTCCGTTAAGTGTCTTGTTGTTTCATTATAGTTTGTTAGGTAACATTGTTCAATAAATTTCTTCTGACAAATACCTTGTGTATCTCACGCAGAAGCAATTAACAAAATAATAATTTTTTTATTTTATAGATATTTCCAGAGTTTGGGAGAGAAAACCCAGAAAGAAACCATTTAATAATACACGACATTATTTTGAATCGAAACTCTAATCATCAAAAAACGAGTTATGTGGTATTGTAGTGTCACCGACGATATATTGGTATACATATGAAACGAACCAAATGAAACTTTCAAGTAGCATAAATGACAACTTTAATCAATCGTATTCAAATGTGTAGAATTTATATATGGTTTTTGAGAAGAACCTCTTGGTTTGCAACATAATCATGCAAGTTATATTCATGTGGCTTCCAATTTTAATGAACTGAATATATATGCTTATCGAGATTACCTCTTCGATTTGCAGAAAATTCACATAAGTGACACTCATATTTCTTTATATTCAGATGGACTGAATCTATATGTTTTTGGAGATGAGTTTTTTGATTTGCGGAATATATACATGAGTGACATTTATATTTCTTTGTATGCAGATGAACTGAATCTATATGATTTTTGAGATTACCTTTGTGATTTGAGGTATATTCACATAAGTGACATTTATGATTCTTTATATTCCTATGAACTGAATCAATGTGATGTTTGAGATGACCTTTGTGATTCGAAGAATATTCACAGAAGTCACACTTATGTAATTTTAAATTTAAATGAACATCTAAATGTATTTTGAGATAACTTTTGTGATTTGTGAAATATTCGCATAAATGACATTTATAATTTTTCATATTGAAATGGACAGAATCCAAATGTTTTTTAAGATTGCTTTTGCTGGTTGCTGAATGATCACAGTAGGCACATTCATGTCGCTTCTGTTTCAAAGAAAGATCTTCGTGTTGTTCTAGTGGGTCCGTAACAACTAAACTATGGTTACATATGTCAGAAATGTCAGTTTCATTCTGTTGGTTTTCTCCGGGCTTGGAAGATTGAAATTCATTATCTTCAATTTCTAGAGTCGGACAGCTCCGATGATCATTATATTCTCTTTTAACAATGTATTCTTTCCTGTCATGAACTCCAGTTTCGTCGATGAACTGTTCTGCGATGTCCACATTTTCAACCTTCATCTTGAGGTCCTCTTCATTATCTGGATATGGGACACTGTAACAAGAGGATAAAATGCTAATAAATAATATCTTATTCTGACCTTCAGGAAAGGATAAAAATACTAATCATTTTCATTTATGTTAATTCTCGTTAGCGGTATTTGGGGAATATTTCAATATTACAAGTAAATATAAACTATAACTATAAAATTTCTGGTTTGAAGATTCAATAAATTAATATTTACGGTTTGTGAATTTTTGCCAATAAAAGAAACGAAAGAAATGACTGACCAATAAGAAATAAAATTTCAACATATCAGAGGATTTAATCTCTCATTTATTATTATTATTACACATGTCAACTAAGCCGATCTAACTGTATTTTACAATGAATGCTTCACAAAGTGTATCACAGATCGGTCAAATAAAGATTTGTACTAAGTAATTATTAAAAGATACTGTGGGGTGGGAGGTATATTCATCATTAAATGGTTTATTTCTGGGTTTTATCTCCCAAACTCTGAAAATATCTATAAAATAAAAAAATTATTATTTTGTGATTTTCTTCTGCGTAAGAAACACAAGATATTTGTCAGAAGCAAACAATCGAACAATGTTGCCTAACAAATAACAACGAAACAACAACAACGAAGAAACAACTATATCGTAACGTTTCGGAGTCTATATCAGACTCCTTCGTCAGACGCTTAACGCATGTCTCTATTTCTCAAGTCATTCTTATGCTCTGAATGCAGAACATGTATGTACAATCCAAGGAGATCACATGATGGATTCATGATGTTGTTATTATTATTATTTCTTTATCTATTCGGTTCTTGAAGCTGTTAACTGAGAGAGAGCTCACACTGTTACATGTCGAAGAGAATTCCAATGATAAACCACTCTATTAGAAAGGTTTACTATGGAGTGTAGCATATTTTAGGCGCTCTTGTTCCTCGGAACAGAGTGCTTATTAATTGCCGAATGTCTGTAATTTTCGAATTTTTGGCTGAAAATGGTCTTAAACGATTTGGTTCGACTCACTGATCAAGAATCCGTGGTTGAAATCGATTCTGTCCGGCCGTTAACACGATAACTCTCGAACCAAAGGAGTTAGAGGATTGAAATTTTCAGTGTAGGTTTGGAGCGTAAATATCTCGGACGAGTTCGTTAGCGGGCGAAATCCACCAAGCGGTTTCGGAGTTATGGCCGTTTTTAGTAGAAATATTTTTGATGAATATTTCCGAAACCGATCACTCGATCTATCTGAAATTCAACATCAAGTTTATATGCATGCGAAGTTTGGTATTGATCGGGTTACGGTAGATTGTCGAAATTTTTTTTTAATATTTTTAAATTTTGTTTCTACAATAACTCTCGAACAGAATGAGCTAGGCAGTTGAAATTTTCAGAGTAGGTTTGGGAGATGAATATCTTGGTCAAGTTCGTAAATTGGGCAAAATCGGCCAGAGTAACGAAAAGAAAAAAAAATTTTACATTACATATTTCAAATTCAATTTTTTTTAAGATGCAATTTCACCATAAAAATCCATTGATATCATTTTCAACTCTAACAAGCTAATACTTTCGGAGATATGATTTTTCTAAATTTCAATAATGAATCGTACTTCTATGTTTTCACAGAATGCTGTACTTAATTTTTCTATCTATGAATTATTATATGATCTGTGTTTCTACATGTCATCTTATTTTCCTATGAGAGATAAATGTCAATATTATTTCTGGTTCGTTATTCTTCATATAAAATAAACCTCCCGTTCTATAAAACAAAGTATGATTTAATGCAAAATGTCCAATGAAATAACCTCAGATATCGTAGAATTATGAGGATGATAGGATATTACACTTTTAAGGTGGCCCGTGGATAGTCCATATGATGATGGAAATATATTCTTTGGTAAGATACATAATAAAATTGGGTTCCGAATATCTCCAGTAAAAACAAAACTGCAATATTGTCTAAGTTTCAATTGATATAATATAAGTAGATTTGAGGAGTGAATATCTCGGATAAGTTCGTTATTAGGGAGAATCGGTCTGCTTGAATTTAATTTCTTTCACGATGCAGTTTTATTATAAGAATCCATTTATATCATTCCCAGACACCAATACTTTCGGAGATATGATTCGTCAAAGTTTGAACAAGAGCGCCAAAGCTCCTGTCCAAAGGGCTTGAACCAATTTTCTTCATAGTTTATGCTTGTCGCCTCTATTCTCTAGAGGATCTACAGAAGAAATCAATCTGGACCGAAAAATGCTACCTCACAATATTGTCCGTGTAGAAAGTATCCGGAATTTATTATTTTTCATAATTTTAATATATTTCTTTTTTGTAACATTCTAAGACACAAGTAATAAAATAGGTTGTGCAGATATAGTCGGCTATGACCAAAGATGCATGGCAACACTATTTGTCAAATATTGTTGATTGTCAACAGGTATACAATTTATGAAATAATGTCGCAACTAGAGAAAAGAAAACATATAGTATATATATATAGTAGTATAGAAAAGGTTTTCGTAACTTCAAAAAATTAGTACGATTGACTGAACTCGGAAAAAGTGCAGTATATGAGACAATAAAGAGAATAAAAATTGGTTCAAGCACTGGCGTGAAGTGAGGAGCTTTTGCGCGTGTGTTCTATTGTCCATTCTCCTGTATATTGGACACTCTTAATCGAATTTACCATGGTGCAAAAGCTCCCGACTTCACGTCAGTGGTTGAACCATAGTAAATTCGATTGAGGGTGTCCAATACAGGAGAATGGACAATGGAATTCACCATGGTAAATTCGATTAAGAGTGTCCAATAAAGGAGAATGGACAAGAGAACATACGCGAAAAAGCTGGTGACTTCACGTCAGTGCTTGAATAATTTTTTTAAATTTTCTAGCGGTACAGTTCTCACAAAATTTCAAAGACGTCATTATGTCGATATTCTACAACTACATAAATAGCAAGCTTCAATTCGATCGAGTCTATATTATTTGAGTTATCGAGGAAAAAATATTCCAGACGGATATAACTCCGAAACCGTTGGGCTGATTATGGCCAACAGCGAATTTTACGCTCCTATTCAGATGCGCAACCTACCCTGAAAATTGCAAGTTCCTATCTCTTTTCGTTCGAGAGTTATATAGGCAACGGTCACCTATCCAGCTACTGAACTCACACAAGGCTGCTCGGATCTCCAACAATATAGATCCGATCGTGTTCAAACTTGGTAGTAGAGTTAGGTTCTGAAGGCGTATCTAGTGATACGATCCACACGAAATTTTGCTAGTACTTTCGCGTTGGCATTCTACAACTAATAACCATGTTTGAATTGGATCGGTTCTATATTTTTCGAGTTATTGAGGAAATAACAACCAAATTTCAGATGGGTATAACTCCAAAACCGTTCGGCCGATTATACTTATAAACAAAATCAAATGTCACATTCAGATGCACAACCTAACCTGAAAATTTCGAATCGCTATCTCTTTCCGTTCTCAAGTTGGCATAAAAAAATATTTTTTAATAATTTTTTTAAAATTTTCTAGCTATATGATTCTCACAAAATTTCACAAATGTGCTTAGGTTTGTATTCTACAACTATTCACCAAATGTCAATTTGATCGGATTTATATTGGTTGAAAACAAAATTATTACTCGGAAACCATTGGGCTAATTATGCCCATTAACGAACTTGTCCGTCGTATTGGGATGCACCACCTACCCTGAAAATTTCAAGAAGCTAGCTCTTTCCGTTCTCAAGTTATCGTGGCAACGGCCGGATAGAATCAAATTTGACGTCTTATTCTTCATCGGGGAGTCGAACCAAATCGTTTGAGACCATTTTCGGCGAAAAATTCGAAAGTTACAGACATTTGGGTCAAATGATAACGCGATATTCCCCAGAACATACGCGCAAATAATGGCAAGGATACGAGACAAAGACCAGTTTCAGAAAGACCGCTTAAGATAAAAGGAAACAATTTACACGCTTTATTGGCCTTAGGACGGCACAATCCGCGCCTAGGGTTTCGCAAATTGGATAACAGATTTGGAAATCAACGAAATATTTAGAAAAGTATTTCCATAAACCGTCTGTATGTCACTAAAAAGACAACCCTACATATCAAGGAAACCAAAAAAATCCCTCTAATGACACCATTAGAAAGGTAACGAGGGATAGAATTTTGTCAACGTTTTCAAGAAGATAATTTTAAATTGGTTCAAGCCCTGTGGACAGGAGCTTTTTGGCGCACTTGTTCAAACAGACAAATTATATCTCCGAAAGTATTGGTTTCTCAGAGTTGGGAATTATATCAATGGATTCCTATGATAGAACTGCATCATGAAAGAAATTAAATTAAAAAAAAGTGTCGTTTAAAAAAAAATGCTTCAAAAATTATATTATAAAATAAAGAGCAACCTACAATGTCTTAATGCTTCAAAAATTGTCTTTAAATTTATTTATCAAGATTAAATGAGCAATCTGCAATGATTCAACAAAATTACAGACATTAAGGCAAATTGATGAGCACTCTGTTCCGAGGAACAAGAGCGCCAATAATGTCTTTATATCTGATGAAAATTGTTTCCAACTTGGTGGAAATCATTTAAAAATCCTGTCAAAACAACCCGTTACCATTCAATTTTCCAAATTTCCCACCAAAATAATGGTTTGGGGAACAATATCTCAGCGTGGTGCTACGCCTCTCTGAACAGTTGATGGTACCCTTAATAGTAAAAGTATTGTGGCATTCTAAACGATTTTCTCCTCGAAACGGTGCATGCTTTATATCCAGAGGGGTGGCGTTTTCAGCAGGATAATGCAAGATGCCATACTTCGGCCTATACTCAAGCTTGGATTCAAGAACACCAAGTGACAACCATTCCATGGCCAGCAGCTTCACCAGATCTTAGTCACATTGAAAACATATGACTAATGAAGATTGAAGTTGACGAGCAGCGCCACGAAATATAGATGATTTTTTAATTCAGTCAGTTTTACAGTCCTGGACTACCATAACTGAAAATTATGGAGTTGATCTGATTCGGATGTACATTGACGTTCAGTCAAGGGTTAAATGGAGGTTGAATAAGTAAAAAATTGGTTCAAGCACTGACGTGAAGTCAGTGCTTGAACCAATTTTTATTTCGTAATTTTTTTCTAGGGGTACGGTTCTTAAAAAATTTTAAACACGTCTTTATGTTGATTTTCTACTAATAGTTACCAAGCTTCAATTCGATCGAATCTTTATTTTTTGAGTTATCGAGGAAATAATATTCCAGGGGGTATAACTCGGAAACCGTTAAACCTATTATGCCCAAAAACGAACTTAACTCTCCCATTCGGATAAGCAACCTACCCTGAAAATTGCAACTCCCTATCTCCTTTTGTTCGAAAGTTATCGAGGCAACGGTCTACTGAACTCACACAATTAAGGCTGCTCGAATCTCCAACAATATTTAACCGATCGTGTTAAAACTTAAAACTTGGCAGTAGAGTTGGGTTCTAAAGGCTATTGCAAAATTTCAGCAATTTCAGACGAATTGTTACTGATATATAGAATTTTTTTTTTTAATTTACAATAATTTCTTAAACATTTTCTACAAATACTATCCTCACGAAATTTTGCAAGAATTTTCGCGTTGGCATTCTACAACTAAGAACCATGTTTGAATTCAATCGGTTTAGTATTTTTCGAGTTAATGAGGAGAAAAAAACAACCAAATTTCAGATGGCTATAACTCTAAAACCGTTTGGCCGATTATACTTATAAACGAACTCAAATTTCGCGTTCTGATGCACATCCTAACCTGAAAAAGCCGTTATCTCTTTCCGTTCTCAAGTTATCGTGACAACAAAAATATTTTTTAATAATTTTTTAAAAAATTTTCTAGCCATACGATTCGCACAAAATTTGACAAACATGCTTAGGTTCATATTCTACAACTACTCACCAAGTTTCAATTCGATCGGATTTATATTAGTTGAAAACAAAATTATTACTCGGAAACCATTGGGCCGATTATGCCCATTAACGAACTTGTCCGTCGTATTGGGATGCGCCACCTACCCTGAAAATTTCAAGTCACTAGCTCTTTCCGTTCTCAAGTTATCGTGCCAACGGCCGGCCGGACAGAATCAAATTTGACCTCGAATTCTTCATTGGGGAGTCCAACTAAATCGTTTGAGGCCATTTTCGTAAAAAAATTCGAAAGTTACAGACATTTGGGCAAAATGATAACGCGATGTTCCCCAGAACATACGCGCAATAATATGAATGATTTGTTATAATTTTCTAATTCAAGAATTAAAAAAATAACTAAATAATTACAATTGAGTTTTGTTTTTGCGCGTATGTTCTTGGGAACATCGCGTTATCATTTTGCACAAATGTCTGTAATTTTCGAATTTTTCGCCGAAAATGGTCGCAAAAGATTGGGTTTGACTCCCTGATCAAGAATTCGAGGTCAAATTTAATTCTGTCCGGCCGGCCGTCCGTTGTCACGATAACCTTAGAACGGAAAGAGATAACGACTTGAAATTTTCAGGGTAGGTGGCGCCTCCCAATACGACGGACAAGTTCGTTGCTGGGGATAATCGGCCCAACGGTTTCCGAGTAATAATTTTGTTTTCATCCAATATAAGACCGATCGAATTGAAACTTGGTGAGTAGTTGTTATACCCATCTGAAATTTGGTTATTTCCTCAATAACTCGAAAAATACAAACCCGATCCAATTCAAACATGGTTATTAGTTGTTGAATACCAACGCGAAAATTCCTGAAAAATTTCGTGAGGATCGTATCACTAGAAAATTTTTGAAAAATCAATGAAAATAGTTGAAAAAATTCTGTATATCGGAAACTATTCACCCGACATGGCTAAAATTTTGCGAGAGCCTTGAGAACCTAACTCTACCACCAAGTTCCAAGTTTGAACACGATCGGATCTATAGTGTGGGAGATCCGAGCAGCCTTGTGTGAGTTCAGTAGCTGGATGGTGACCGTTGCCTCGATAACTCTCAAACGAAAGGAGATAGGAACTCCAATTTTCAGGGTAGGCTGCGCATCTGAATGGGACAGTTATGTTCGCTGTTGGCCATAATCGGCCCAACAGTTTCGAAGTAATACCCATCTGGAATATTATTTCCTCGATAATTCAAAAAATATAGAATTACGAAAAAATATTATGTATCTCACGATACCATGAGAACGGAAAGAAATAGCGACTTGCAGGAAACAGTTGTCTGACATCGCTGAAATTTTGCGACAACTTTCAAAACCATGAATGTCACGATGACATTAAATTATAACATCAAATTTATAAATTTTCGGGTCGATTTTTCCATAACACAGTAGGATCTATGGGAGATGATAGCCCTACATTTCGTCCCTGTAGCGATATTCGAACATCTGAAGTTCTGAATAATCATTATTTGGATTGGCCAGACCTGGTTTTGAAAGAGATCCTCCTGGCCTTATAAGCTACAACATTTTCCTTTTTGAAATCAAATATTGAAAGGGATTTCTAAGAACAAGAGTGAGTATCTTTGAAAACTAGCGGAGGCGATTCTACTTCAAGAGATCTAAGCGGCTACAGAGCAGTATATTTATGGGAGGGAACTTTTGAAAGGTTATGTATTATTTTTAATTTTTTCGTTTTTCTCCTCTTGTCTTTTCATTTTTGCGCTCATGTTCGGATTGAAGCTTGGTAAGTAGTTGTAGAATGTCAACATAAAGACGTGTGTAAAATTTTGTGAGAACCGTACCCCTAGAAAATTTTAAAAAAATTAGGAAAAAAAAATTGGTTCAAGCACTGACGTGAAGTCAGGGGCTTTTGCGCGTATGTTCTATTGTCCATTCTCCTGTATTGGACACTGTTACTCGAATTTACCACAGTGAATTCGATTAAGAGTGTCCAATACAGGGGAACGGATAATAGAATTCACTATGGTAAATTCGATTAAGAGTGTCCAATACAGGAGAATGGACAATAATTTGTTCGTAATTATTATTCATGATTATTTATTGGGGACATTTCAACAATTACTTTCTTTAACTAATGATTCGTAAGATTTGTCACTTTGGCCAACCTATCCGTGGATCACGCTCCTTAGGTCTCTCAAAACTGACTGCCCCCTTTTCTTTCCTCATTTCAATAATTTTTATCCTATACTTTATAAATGAACCGTGCTGAAGAGGCACTCAACACAAAGCGTATCCGCGGCCACATCAGGCAACAAACATATCATGTGTCACCTAGCGAAACAAATCAAATAGTAGACTTAAACACTAATTCTCCCACATATTCATAAATGATAACAGATACAGATATTTACTATCAGAAATATCATTCTCAGAAAAATTGGGGGCATTGAAATCACCCATAATAAATACTTATCTGCAGAAACATTCCACCGCACAGAGAACCTCTGAAAAGTATTCAAATTCCACCGTTGACAACCTATCTGCAATATGAACAGTTGACAAATATACAATTTCAAGTACAAGAAGCACTTTCATAACATGAAGGTCCATCATTGGAAATGAAATCTCAATTGCTGAAAAATATGGTATCACAAACATCCTCTAATTGCAAACAACACCACCTCCCCCTGTTTTACTGACTTAGTCAAACTTACGGTCTATCCTATAAACTACATATTCTGTTGGAGTCAACTCTGTACTAGCGACACCATCGTGTAAACAGATCGCAGTCAAGGCAATCACATCAAACTCACAAACCAAAGAAAATAAACTATGAAGTTTTCCGTTCAAACCACATACATTCTGATAGCAGCAACGAAGATCGTTAAGCTGGGAACTGTTGGAGTCATTCAGTTTAAATATTCCACAATCTTAAGCAAGAAATGATATTTGTGGAGAATACAATCTAGTAAACCCCATTTTGTATTATATTGTACATTTACAATACCAACTAAGACTTTATAATTAGGAATCATATTACACATACCAAGCTGTGGAATCATATACTACATATTTTTCGTCAGCACCCTCGTTATAGGTAGTATCCATCCTTCAAATTTGTTTTGTTTAAAGGTTCTATTCGACTGCAATAAATCAACCATTTAACAATGAACAGAAGGCGTGATAACCTCTGGTACTTCTGGTCTGGTAGATGAAATCACAGAACACTAATACATACATGAAATGGTGTATTAATCAGAATTTGTATTAGTGCAAACAAATGGACTAATTTTGACCATGCTATCGAAACTGTAATATATAACAAAATATATGCTGTTTCTCTAATTTTTACCAAAACCAACGTATCACCAGAGACTCTGGTATCACCAATACTCAAAATCTAAAGCAGGTAAGCAGGTGACAGGTAAGTCAAAAATCAATATAAACAATTGAGTGGTTATATTTGTATTCTGTGGTGGTTACCATCGATAAGGATAAATGTGTGTAGAACTGTAGATGGCCTCAGTTGCCTCGCACATAAAAGACTAGAAAAAAATATAAGACAGGTAGAAAATGATCACGTAACATAAAGCAAAAGTTTGGAATTAAAGAATTTATTAATTATTAGATCATTTTTGCCAGGACAGCTGGACTGCTGGACAGAACTAGCAACAGCCAACACAAAAGTCCTTTTTCCTCGAACTTAACCACGCAAACCAGGTTAACTTTCCTATGACGTCACGGTATACTTCGGTTTACTTTTGAATGTTGACAGATGTTCGTTAAGGTGTTTAAAACATTTGAATATCGCGCTTATTATCTTCTTAACTATTTCCCAATTTGTTTTCTAGTTCTTGAACATACTGTGTGAATGGATGTGACAAATTTATTGGTTCTCGAATGTATGGAGGATATTCAGAATGTACCACAATCTTCTTTAGTGGCCATCAATTCAAAGCGAATAAATTTTTTCAACATCTCGATTGCAAATTCTGGTAAATGATGAGCATTTCTGAATGCCCATTGTAGATGATGATTATTATTATAATAATAATAAAAAAAGAGCAGTGGATATTGTACTTGCTTATTGTTCAATTTTTGTTTGGACAATAATGATGTGACTGAAGAACAATTCCAAGACCCGAGCACTTTTGATGATTTCCAACATGCGGATTATGTAGATGTTGATGGAACAACAAAAAAATAAATTATGAATTGAAATAAACTCATTTATGTTTTCAGTGTTTTTCATTGTTACATAATAACAAACAACGCAAAGTTATATTCTATGAAATGCACAACAAATTATAAATTTAAATAAACTCCATATAAACACGATGTGGTATTTAAAATATCTCCGTGATGAGAGGTCTGTCAGATTCTGATGAAATAGGTCTTTTTCGTTTCCTAGATCTAGAAATTTTATTAATTTTATTCTTTCAAGATCTTCAATAGTCTTTTTTTTGTTCCAGTTGTTTTTCCATAAAATAAGTTTGCTGCACAAATGTTATTAGTAGTTCCTTGCTGAATAGCATTATTTTTTCATTACATTCTGTAATTTTATTTATAATATCAGTTTTTCTTTGTACCTCCGTCCTTTTTTCTCAAGACCAAATGAATTTGGTATACCTGTTGTTGCTGTCCCATATATGGGAGTATCAATCGCACCTGCATCAACTATTACTGTTGGTTTTGGGGTTCTAGATATGGTATCTGAAATGTCTCTCAATTGTGCTTTATCTTCTATTTCTGGTGGTCTCCTAATGCGAATACGGTCCTCTTTATCGGCAGGGTCCACTGTCGGACCAGTATCATGTTTCATCTTGTAAAAATTATATTCAATTAGGTACTCTTCATCTGTAACAGAAAAGTTATACTTCAGATACGAGAAAATTATATGAATTAGCCACTTAACTATTTTCGGCAAGTCGATTACATCTTTTTCATCAACAATCTGCTATTTTACTTCATTCACGTAAACTTCGTACGAATCCATTGTACCTCTAATTTCTTCATTTTCCTCCCATGATACAAAGAAAACATAACCTCCAAAAAGATAACCCGGCCAAACTACCTCCGTGAGGGCCGGTTTCTCAATTGCGAGTTAACCCGAGGTTGCGGGTAACCCGAGTGTTGCGCATTCATGAATATCGCTAAATACATGCGTCAACTCGCAACCTCGAGTTAACTCGCAATTGAGAAACCGGCCCTAAGGGCCGGTTTCTCAATTGCGAGTTAACCCGAGGTTGCGGGTAAACCGAGTGTTACGCAGTCATGAATATTGCTAAATACATGCGTCAACTCGCAACCTCGAGTTAACTCGCAATTGAGAAACCGGCCCTCAGTTGGTTTATGTGGTTGGTTAACTCTTACGTCATAGTTTGGAATACACTTCGAGGAATATAATAATAATAATAATAATAATTTATTCCTTTCATCAAACAATGATACAATTAAAATGCAATGCATACTCTGTAAAATTAAGTCCAACAAATTGGAATAAATAAGGATCCCACAGAAGCTTTAGAAACTATCACTTGTACGTGGTCCATCCGAATGTTTACTCCCTTGTATTAATCTGACTTACAACTATAAACAATTTTTTGATAAATTATACTTGTGTAGATTACATTACATGTACAAATATTACAACTATTAAAACATATATATGTTTTTTTTTTAATTTATTTATTCCTTTATTTATTTTTTTGTTATTATATTTTTTTTTACCACTACTTCACTGCAATTCCTATGCCCATTTCCCACAATCTCATACACGTTTCTGTCTCACTGTTATTGGATTTGATTCACGAGGTCATGAAATAATTTTCTCCCCGATCCCGTGATCCAAGATTTCATCCTCTTCTTGAACAATGTTAAACTATTAATTTTCGTTATTTCTAGAGGTAATACACCATATATTCTTGGCGATAGATACTCACATTGTCGTTGACCTATGGTTTTATAACAACGAGGTACAAAAAATAAATTATCCTTGTTCCTTGTGCTGTAGCAATGTGAGACTGGTATGGACGTAATCTTATGCCTTTTAGTTCGCAACAGGATACACATACAAAAGAGCTGTCTCACATCAAAAAACCCAGACTCCGAATATAAAGTGTCACTTGGATATAACATAGGCCTCCTAAACATCACTCTCAAGATCCATCTGTGTATAACGTTCAGGCTCTCCAAATGTGTGTCACACACACCTCCCCAGCCAACTATCCCGTATGCTAATTGTGATTGCACAAGTGCATGATATAGTATCTTCAAATGTTTTATGTCCAGATAGTCTCTGAGGAGTTTAAACCATATTGGGTGGTTAACTTATTTCTAACCTGGTTTGTATGGTTAAGTTCGAGGAAAAATGGCTTATAGCCATTTTTCCTCGAACTTAACCATACAAACCAGTAGTAGCAAAAGATTCCAGGTTAGTTTCAAAATTTGATTCGTTCATTCGTCAACTGGGAATTTCAGAAATTCATAACTTCTGAAGCATCAATTTCCTAAAGCAGAGATTGATACCAATCAATTTATGTTGCAAAATTGCATCCTCCTGGTAAATCTCAAGGCCAAATTATTCACAAGGCCGCCAAAAGAGAATTCAAAAATATAGGAAATCTGTGTCTTAAGTTAACCTTGTGATGAGTGTTGTCAATTTTGTCAAGGTTGATTGCACAGAATATACCCTAAGGTATATTCTGTGGTTGTTTTTTTGTTTGTTGTCTAATAACTTTAATTGTTATATTGTTAATCATAATACAATTAATATAATACAAAGAGTTTAATACTAGTCATTTTATCCCTCATTAATGATAATCTTTTTGAAATATAACACGAAAATAAAGGGTCAGTTAAAGTGCATAGATAATATAAGAACATCTGTACCTCAAAAATTGTGACCAAACATAACATGATAGGCTTTAGGATTGTTTTCCCACAATTAGTGATGTGAAATACTCGAGTTTTTAAGTTAAGGACAAATATCCTGGAAAAATGTCCGAAACTTTCCCCCAAGGTCGAGCATTTTGAGTATTTAAGTATTTACGGACATTGTGGAAAAATCGGGAAAAATATGACAATTGTCACATGTTAAGTTAAAATATCAGGACAATTTGAGGCATTCTAAGAAATTTTTCATGGTCAATTGGAAATAACAAATAACTTATCATTGAATGAGATATTATCGTGTTATTTTATTGAGTATCAGTGATAAAGGACCGGAGCCAGGTTCTGAATTAAGAATTAGTATTAGAAAAATCGATTTAATTAGACTGTTAAATAATAAAAATAAACTTGTTTAAAAAAAACTTTGTATAATTTTCCAATTGGTTCACAGATCGTTAGGAACCTTCGATCCAAGTAGAAAAGAATAAACTGCTTAAGAAAAAACTCTGTATAATGGCAACACAAATCGTTAAGCATCGTCGATCCAAGTAGAAAAAAATAAACTTCATTAAAAATTTTTGTAAAATTGGCATCTTAGATCGTTGAGCATCTTCGATCCAAGTAGAAAAGAAGAATAAATACCGGACAAAATGAAAATTTTCAAAAAATGTTTGAGTAGAAAAGAAATTTATGATATTTATCCAGACATTTTCGATAATTTCCATAAATACTAAAAAACTCTAAATGTCGACTGTTTTTAGAAGTAATGATAATTTTCGGACATTTTTCAGTATTCATCAGAGGAGTATTTAAGACATTTTCCACACTCACAACACTACCCACAATAAACATTAATGTACCAATGATAAGGCCTTGATGTTGGCACGATGAATCAGATTAAACAATATGTTGATGTGAAAAAAGAACATGTGCTTCCTTTGATTCGTAAGTATATCCAATTTGTTGAAGGATGAAATAATGAATCATCATATTCTTAATTATGCTATTATGCATGCACACACAAGGGAAAACTCTAGGAATGTAATTATTTGACATTTAAAAATGAACATGTTTTTATATAATATGCAGTTTCACCAATTCCGAAATATTTTGATAAACTTATACCTTCTTGCTGATATTTCTTCTATCACTCTATAATTCATTTATACTAATATTGGAAAAGTAAACGAAAATGGGTTCTCCCAATCCCATCCACTATTTGTAAGTTACTGGCACAGATAACTAAGTTATGGTTACTGGCCATTCGATTTGAGACATTGGCAACGTTGCACCAGTCGCGACGGTTGACAGCCGAAAGTCGAATTAAAATGGCTGCCGTAAGGAAAATAAACAATGTATAAAATCGTCGATTTGGACGAAATGAAGGGTTTATTTTGCAGGAAACGCTCAGAAATTGATAATAAAATCATTTCCAACGATTATTGATTGAGAAAATAGAGGAAAACTGGCTAGAATTATGAATAACGAATAACCTCACCTACCTGAATGAAACTTTGGAATTTTTTTTTGAAAAAACTAAAGGAATTGCAGACTTCTCGCTATCATTTTCGTAATCTGGGGCCCAAACTTGGTAAGTACAATTTTTTTCACTTCTCCAGTACGGTTCTTTTAGTTCTAAACAATTACCTTGGGGTAAAAATTGATCCATTTAGCTGTCAGAAACTTCCTCAATGTGAAAGCATTATGAATGTTCCTCATATGTTGGTTAAATGTTCTTTGAAGCATGTCCCAAACATGTTCAAGGGGATTCAGTTCTGGAGATTGTGCTGGCCATGACAATACTTTCCTTCGTTATTTAACTAATCTGTCAGAGCAACATGTGTATGGGCATTGTAATGCATAAAATCAAACGGAAGTTTGAAGCAGTAAATTGAATGAAATCATTGAAATATAGTTCTTTAAAATCACCTGGTAAGCTCTCAAGAGCTTGTGCAAGTTAGGGTTAGCAGTCAGGATGAAATCAGTCTATTCTTTTTTCCTCAAGTATGAAGGGAGTATATCCCTTCATCGGAAGACTCTAAAAAACATGGTCGTTAAGATTTTACAAGCCAACAAATTTCATTGTCTTCGTACCAAACGTGATATTAAAAAAATATACATTGTTAAACAACACATAGCATTGTCCAAAAATATGAAATTACTTAGTCATCTGTCTGTCACTGTTTGACAGATCTCAGTACACGATATTCTTTTTAACAACATACCCCATGATGTGCCCGCTGCAAATGATGACGAATTCATCTCAATTCTATCTGAAAAGCTGACTGATTTAAATCTGGGAATAAGTGTTAAAGGATTATAATTATTTAAGTATACTCTATTCAGTTTTATAAAGTCTCCCGGTTGGCCATGAAATTTTGACACATTTCACCGTGTATATTTTTTCATCTGTTGTTACTATGAAAATATTTCACGTATATAAACTGGTTGGAAGATTCAGTTATGCTTGTTTCAAATGTAGTTGTACTACGAAACCTGAGTCACTGTTAAACCTTAATGAAGTATAGTGATTTGATAGGAAATTAAGTAATTTCATGCAAGAGTTCAACATGTCCTAAGACAGAATGAAGTTTTCCTATTGCGGATTTCAGTTCTGTATCGCACTTCCTGATACATTGTCTCTGCTTCTTCAAATCTGCTTTTGGCATTTTCAATTTCAAAGCGAAGAGTTCTTTATTATTCGAAGATAATGATCTGTGATAATATCTTGTCATAGGTGGAACATTATGTTGATTGCTGTGAGTAGAAATTGGCAACATCTCAGAGAATTTTGTTGACATTGACGATATTTGAGAGGTGCCAACCTGCCTTAGTTTTAGTTACAAAAACGTGATAGACCTAAATGATGGCCAACCGGAAGACTTTATAAAAGTGAATGGAGTTTACAAATATGTTGAACCAAAAGCTGCCTCTATGCGTTACATATAATAAAAAAAAAGTTCTCTATTGACCATTTAATTGCTTTCAGCGAACCCTATTATGAAGAAAATTCTGAAATGATTGAGGTGAAGATTGAAGGTGGGGCCATGCATGAACAATTCATCGTCGAAAACAGTGTTCATGACGGAGAAGAATACACCGTTAAAAATGACAATGATCACCTGAGTGGTTTATCGCAACAAATTGAAGAGGAGAAATATCGTTTTCCCGTAATGGTTGAAATCCATCAACAAGAAACTAACAGTTCTAACATTTGTGACCAAAGTTCAATTAATGGAGATGTAATGGAGCAGCCTGTAAATTTTCCTTTGTATCAGAAGCAAAATGAATGTCTCAAGAAATGCAAATGTCACTTATGTGAATATTCTACAAATAAGAAAGTTCACCTCCAAAATCATGTAGATTCGGTTCATTTGAATTTGAAGAAACATAAATGTAACATATGTGAATTTTCTGCAAACCACAAATGCAATCTCAAGAGTCACATAGACTCGGTTCATTTTAATTTGAGGAAACATAAATGTCACCTATGTGAATATTCTGCAAATCAGAAAAGTCAACTCCGAATCCATATAGATTCAGTCCATTTAAATTTGAAGCAATATAAATGTCTCTTATGCGAATATTCTGGAAATCGGAAAGGCCTCCTATAAGCCACATAGACGCAGTTCATTTGAATGCGAGGCAACATAAATGTCACTTATGTGAATATTCTGCAAATCAGAAAGTTCTTCTTAAAAATCATATAGATGCAGTTCATTTGAATTTAAAGAAGCATAAGTGCCAATTTTGTGTGTATGCTGCAAATCAGAGAAGAGATCTCAAAAACCATATAGATGCTACCCATTTCAATATAAAGAACAAATGTTCAGTTGAAACAACATAAATGCCATTTATTTGAATTTTCGGCAAATCTAAAATTTAATTTTAATCAAACATGATCATATTAATCATTTTTTAGCGACGATACCGCTTAATACCGGTATCAAACGGTTATAATTTCTACATTTTTAGCGGGAGTGGTTACAAGCGGTAACGGAAATTCCCCTCCAAAGCTGTCATTTCGAAATTTGATACCGGTATCAGAATTTATAACCGGGTCCTTGAGGTGGGTTACTAGCGGTTGACATTTGTTGAAAGTTTGAAATTGTCAAAAGTATTGAAAGTTTGAAACTGTTGAAAGCAATTGAAATGGCTGTGGCAAAGGAACGCACGGAATTTTTTTAATATACTCTAAACTACCAAGGAGTGGATTACTTCGTCATTACATACCGCCAAACGGCGAATGTTTTATTAAGCGGTAATAGAATGAAGGCAATCTGGCTTAGATATAGACCAGAAAAAGACTAGTAGACTACGTTCTTGTTGTACTGTTTAGTGCCCACCTCTTTACTTTTTCTTAATTATAGGTGGTGAGAATCATTTTCTATAATTTCATCAAACAAATTTAATTATGGAAGGTTTCTTTTTTCATTCGAAACAATTGAAAAAATGAAATTTCAGTATATATTTCAATCCAGAAATCCCCTAGCTCTAGCGTGAAGTGCATTATCCATAATTTGAATAGTGCTATATCATCACTGGGAGAAATTCCAATAAGACACAATAATTCTCGTCAAATAAATTCCACATTTCCATGTGATTCATGTTAATTGTTTATCAACGTTAGAATAAGTAAGGTTTGCGTAGTAAAAAGTAAACAAATATTTACGAAGATTAAACGTTTACGTTTTAGTGACAACACTGACAACCTCAGTAACATTTTGCGATTATGGGGTGGGGGATAAACTTTTGACATTGATGACAAACCGTTGTTACTAACCGGGTTATAAGCGGTATCCTCGCTAAAAAACCATTAATGATTCAGTTCATTCAAATTTGAAGCGACATAAATGTACCTTATGTGTGTACGCTGCCAATCAGATGAGATTACTCAAAAATTATATAGAGTCTGTCTACCTCAATTCAAAAAGTTTCTCTCAAGAAGCATATAGGTTTTGTTGATATCTAGTGCAGAGCTTGGTGAATCAATTAGTCTTCGTTTTAATATACTTAAATGAAAAACAAATTGATTACAGAAAAAAATGAACGGACTTGTTCTACTACATTTTTTTTAACTTAATAATTAATTTGACATTGACATGATGACAAAAATGAGGCCTATTAAAGAAAAACAAATTTTTCGAAACTTTATTAAACAAATAAAATGAATCCTTCAAACAGAATATAAAAGTATAAACTGCATGTACAAACAAATCCGTTTTTAATATAATTTCCTTGTACCCAAAAACTCAAACTTAGCTTTGCTCATCCGTTTGTTGGCGCTCTTGTTCCTCGGAACAGAGTGCTTATCAATTTGCCCAAATGTCTGTAATTTTCGAATTTTTGGCTGAAAATGATCTCAAACGATTTGGTTCGACTCACTGATCAAGAATCCGTGGTCGAAATCGTTCTGTCCGGCCGTCCGTTAACACGATAACTCTCAAACGGAATGAGCTAGTCAGTTGAAATTAACAGAGTAGGTCTGGGACATAAATATCTCGGTTAAGTTCGTTATTGGGCAAAATCGGCCGGATGTTTTCGGAATAATAAATCCATCAATCGATTATTATCATTGCCAACTCTGAGAAACCAATACTTTCGGAGATATACCCTTAAGCTTAAAAAAGAGAAATTTTCAACAGTGACTAGACACTAGACAGCATTTTCTTTCAAACCTCGTGTTTGGTGGTAATTATCTAGAACATTCCATAACTGTATAATTGTTGTTTAAGAATTACTCACCTACTAATTTTGGGTCGTAGATTGTGAATCTATAGTGAAAAAAGGCCGGTCGCTTCTAGTTTTTTTCCAAAAAAAGAGTCGGAGGTAACCTCACATAATCTCGTTAATTACGATTTTTCAAACTGTTTTACAGGTGAATATTCATCATAAATGATATTTTATTGATTCCCAAATCATTTCATTGACGGTAGAGCGTGAATAAGTAATATGTCTTCCCAGGTGTAACGAGAGTGAACCCAGAGTTAGTTTTATAATGCCACGAACGTTTTCCTGCATTTTCATCAGCGTTGGCCACACAGATGAAACAGGAACACAGTTTCGTTATTCAGAGCTTAGCTCTCTGAGAGTTTGTCCAAATTCATTGATTCCTTCTGGTGAAGCTAAAAGACACCGAACACCTCTGCGGTTAGCGCATCCCCTCTACATATCCTGCGCCTCCCGATAGCTGTAGGTCAGGCACTGGCTTGGGGAAGAAAGCGTGTAGGTCTGGCACTGCTCTTTAGTCTCCTCCGGCGAATATTAATGTGGTATAAACACTAATGCTTACTGACCTCCGATCCAGTGAATATTCCAATGTCATATTACAAAGACTGAACTATCCACTAGGTGCTCTCTTTATCGTTCTCAATTATTGTAGAAATGTGAATGTACCAGTTGGTTGATACAACTTTAGTCGAATTTAAGCGAATAACCGGAACGGTGCGGTTAAGACCAATCCCTTGCTATTATAACCGATCGGTTATGTTTAGCAAGGGATTGGTCATAGCCGCACTGTTCCGGTTATTCGCTTAAAGTCGACTTTTGTCTGATCACGACGATCACACTACTGGGGGGTTTTCTAAGCGTTCTTTTCCCCCAGTTATACACAATGGCTGCGTTCAGCGGACACAGCAGTTGCAAAACAGTTGGAAGAATTTTCGCTGAACGATCCTGCTCAACACGTTTAGTGAGCGGACGCCATTTTTGTGAGCGACATTTAATTCGGCTCACTTGGCAAAACACGTTGTGAAAACTGTCAAAGCAATAGTTTTAGAGGTTAAATTTTTTTTGAAGTGTAAACATTTAAAGAGAACTAGTGACCGACCGAAAGTTCGGTTTCGGCCAAGAAATCTAGTTTCGGCCTTAGTTTCGGTTTCGGCCCAAAATGGCCGAAACTTTCGGCCGGGCCGAAACTTGTCTGTTCGTGAATTAACCTGGTCATTTGGCCAGGAGTTAAAAGTAGGTATACATAATTATCGTACAAGTTATTGTAATCTATCTTTGTTAAGACTGAGAATTCATGAGAATTCACTTTAATGATAATTAATTGGATTACATAGGATGATTCCAAATAAGACGTGAAACTTGGAGGAGGAGTTAGTATGTCTCATTAGCTGTTGTTTAATACATATTTATTAATAACCGAAAATCAACAGTTTTTGGAGTTCGGGTAATTTTTAATAGATTTCTGAACTTAGTTCATATTTCGTCAATTTTTTCTACGTTGACCAAATTTGATGATAATTTTGGTTTATTTTCATCAGAAAAGGATATGATATGTACGAAAAAATCGAAACTATGCTGTATGGGAGGTTGAAAAAGAATGTTTGATCATGATTAAGTATGATTTGAAATGTGCTATATGAATAAATGAAAAATCAATTTCTAATATCAAATTGTCTGCAATTTCGAATTTCACATTTTGTATGCCAAAATTATTTTAAAAACTTGCCAAATTCCTTCTTAATTCTATAAAAGATTTCGTTAGATTGCATTAACTAGTTTCGTTTCAGCAGATTTTTTATAAGCATCCTTTTGAATGTCCGGCATATAAAATAGTGAATGTGTATCAAAAGACAGCGTGAGTAAATTTCAGGCGGAAAATAAAAACTGAAAATATCAGAAAGACGGCATGTGCTTGACGATATGGAATGGTGGAACATAATTTATGAATACATTTTCTAATGAAATTTCGAGCTCATTTGCAACAAAAGAATATTGAATTCGTTATTTTTCTCTATTTGCTTCTTACATCCCCTTTCAAATAATACTAATTCTTTTTCATCAGAACCAGAACTCAAATATCTCGGAAACTGTTGATTTTTCGTCATCAATAAAAATGGCTCAAACCACAGCAAATTATCCATACTAACACATCCTTCAAGGTTGACGTCCGATCTGGAATTACCCTGTATACTTCGACTGATTATTTTTTTAACTTGGTAATACCAAAATAATAAATAAAGATATCAAAAAAGTTTTCATTTTATTTTATTTAACGCTGCTTAACTGTTTTTATGTATATGCAAATAAAATTGTAAAAAATACAGTAGATTTCAGTACGAAATATAAAGTTTTGGTTTCGGTTTCGGTTTCGGCCGAAACTGAGACGCTGGCCGAAAGTTCGGTTTCGGCTGAAAAACCAGTTTCGGTCGGACACTAAAGAGAACACAATATAATTAGGTTATGTAAATGTCACCTTCTCACCGTTTCAACTTCTAAGTTGTGTTCGAAAATTAACTCCACGGAGTAGAGTAGAGTTTTTGAAGGTTTGACAGATTTACTCTAGAGTTACTCTGACACTGACACTGACAGTGACAGAAGGTGCCAATATCGGAAAATAGGTTATGTTGGTTTAAGAAATATCCTATTATTATTGTTTTCTTCACATATATGTAACTCTAATCATAAATAGATATTGTGAGCAGTATAAAAACTATTAAATTACCTCACAAAACATTCATAAAACAGTTAGACAAAGATACTAGATTTTCCTTCCCATGAGGTATGTCAATTTTGACAGGAGTAAAATGAACTCCGAGTCGAATACTCCGACTTTTCGGACGACTGACACAGAGTAAAATTTACTCAACCTTTCAGTTTTCGAACGCAATGGAGTAAATATTACTCTACAGAGTTAATTTTCGAACGCAACTCTAACTGTTCAGAAAACCGCTCATAGACCCGATCATAGACAAAGTAACTTACTAGAGATATTTTGTCCAGGGGCCCTATTCTCGAAATCTCTCCTGCGACATTTATCGCGTGACATTAACTCTGCGCAGTCTCCGTATGAAAAATAGGAGACTCCGTATTCTTGACTATCGTCGAGCTCTCTTGTCGATTGAAAGTTTTTCTCATGAAGTAAATAGTAGTAGAGAAGACTGAGATAGCCATCTCTGGCGCACTACTTTAGTTCCAAAACAGGCAAATGGCAACGCTGGCATTGCTGATTTTTCGTTTGTTTTGAAATTTTGCGAGGTTATGCAAAATTTCAAAACAAACGCATAAACAAGATATACTAATACTAAACCTCTTTCTAATTTCTATTCGTATTGAATGTTGATCCGGAGAACGAAGTGATCCACGTTTTTCGTTACAGATTAGTGTTTTAATCATTCTGTTTTATTTTCATATTTTGATGATTTGAAAATATTTTAGGATCCAACAAATGCTGTGTTCCTAATTGTTAAGATAAATGTAGTTTTCCGAGAGCAGATACCCAGCTAACCATTTTCAAACTTGAACGGAAAAAGTGAACAATCCATTGTTGAGAAGCAAAATTAATGAACAAATACGCAAGAGTTGTTTTGTTGGTGATTCGCATTTCCCAGATGAAGTAAAATTAGATAGAGGTCTTTGGAAGACTGCTATCCCCGTTTTATAATTTTATATGTCTGGTAAGTTACATTTGTCGAATTTAAGCGAGTCACCGGAACAGAGTGGAACATAACCGATGTAGGTTATGATAGCAAGGGATTGGTCTTAACCACTCTGTTCCAGTTACTCGCTTCAATTCGTCTATTGTCAGTTATGTATTTTCAATAGTTTGGAAACAAAACCATATCGCTTTATTAAGTTCTCAGCACCAAATAAATATATACACAAGGAATTGTATATATATATATTTCATTGGTGCAATGGATTGAATGAACGAATTAGTACTGAGAACTTGTATTCATTTTCTATTTAACCGATTTCTTTAACTTGTTATTATATAATTATAATTTGCAGAATATTCAGATGGAAATGGAGAAGACATTGAAACTAAAATAGACACCAATGATGTTCACGAAGTCCAAGGATTCTCTGTCCTAACTCTCCCAGCTGATGGTGTTCAGAGACAAGCATCGAGACTAGAAGATATACAGAAAAAAGTAGATTTCAGGCCAGTTAACTGTGTGTTGTTTGTGGACTCAGTAACTACTGCCTGTGAATTATTTGTGAAGAAGTGCTATTTATATTTTTGGAGTAAGAGAGTATTCATGCAATTGTGAGGGGTACTGATTGTGAATTCAGAATTGTTTTGGATCAAAACTTTCAAAGTATGGACCCAATCAAAAACATCACGAAAACAAAATATATCAAACATTGTGAAAAACCCATGAGAAAATAAAATTATTTTACTGTCTACATTTGTGAATTTCCTGAAATTTAGGTCCAAATGAAAAAATATGACATGATATGAAACAACCCCTATTGGAATAATATGTTTTGTTTCATTTGCAGTGTCAGAATCCGAATGAAAGTATTCAATTTCAATATGAAGCATTTCAATAACATCCGCCAGAAAACTTCCAAAACCAGCCGCGTGAGGTCGCTGAAAGCAGTAACCACATCAAAGCATAGGAGATTTCATAATATATATATGTGTTCTTTCTCTACTACTAATAGGCGGTAGAGATTGTTAATTTCGGGAGACTCCTCTTGACCATTAACATTATTAGTATTCTGTGTTCTTTACCTCGTCCATAGACAACTTTCGTTCTCGAGTTGTTTTTTGTTTTGTATCATAGAGACATATTATTAGGGAATCCAACGACCTGTCAAAACTAAAGCAATATGGCGACTGTTGGCACACATTGTATTGTTTACTTTGAATTTTATGATATATGTCCATAATTATAGTGGTATATTGTTCGTTTCTTGATTTCCTGTGCGTATTTGGGTTGTATTTTTAATTTTGAATAATAATACAAGTAAAAAAATGCCTCTTACATGCATTATGGTTGGCTGTGGATCTCATCACGACAAGGATATAGTATGTTTCCAAGTACTACACAGAAGTTTTTGACTAGTAAAAATGAGTTATTCAGAAAGCGAAGAACCCTATGGCTAGCTGAAATCAAGAGAAAAGTTTCAAAGCTCAAGTATCAGAGAGTTTGCAGCAGTCTGCTGCGTTCAGTACGATGAAGTGTCGTGGATCGCTCGAGGATTGTTATATCCAGATTCTACTATGTATTCATCAATAAATAAGAAGAAAAATCCAAGGGCTTTCATCTGTTTTTATATTATTTGTTTGTCATGCCATGCTATTAATGTGTGGACATGAAATAAAAAATCAAGAATTTTTTATGTAATCTATTCCATTTTTATAAAAATCCAGACCTTTTCATCACATTTATTACAATATCAGGTACCATTAGGAGTGTCAACTGGTCATACACAATCAAAATGAAATCTTCTATTTGACAGTCATTCCCATCACATTTTATCATCGCACATGCATCATCCGCTGTTGCAAATGCAATAGTGAATAAATTCAGCTGTACCCTCTTCAGATGTGGAATATTTTGCCATCAGTCCTGGCATAATAACTTCTGAATGAAATTTCTTAGCAGTTTCTAAGTTCTTTTCCCATATTTCCAGATCATTCGTACTAAACATATATTTGGAGACCATATAACAAAATCACAAAAATGCGACTGTGAGATGAATAGTTGCACTTGTATTTGGTAGTAACAACTGTGTGTTTTTTAAAAGTAATCATTCCAGCTTGAGCTATTAGACAAGAACTCTTCATTCGCAAATATACATGTATGTCTTGTACGTTGTGGTATATAATAAATCAAATACGTTGCAATATCCATATATAAGATTGGAGGAACACCATCAATTGAATTATCCACTACCCAGATCAGAAACATTCAATGTGAAAGGATCTAAGCCATTAATTAATCCCAACTTTAATATATAACTGTAATAAAATGAAATGTAAACACATGATGATAAAACATATGTTTATTGTTTACATTACGTCAGAAACTGTGAAGTATTTGGATTTTGGCAACGTTTGGCAACAGCGGACAACATATCTCTTTCGGGTCTTCTGTCAAGAATACGGAATTAATATTATGTGTGAGATGGGATTTCTCGTATGAGTTCTCGCATGAGAATACTCATCTCTACGAAAGTCGAGAATACGGGCCCAGGGGGGTGAAGCGACAGTGGGAAAAGCGGCAACAAACAAGACATACGTTTCCACTTATTTTGACATTTATTTTGAAGTATGTCGTAGATAGGAAGATAGGTTCAAATGGATGAATGTTCTGTGATTTTGTCTATGGGCCCGATCACTTTAGGATCTGTGAGCGCTCAGTGAGTTCAGTAAAGTTTAGTTGAATTAAGCATTTAAAATACATACCTGTGATATGTTACATTATAATCCTTTTGTTTCTGATCCACAGACAAACCGCAAGATGCACAACTAACCATTTTAATACGTATTTTAGCACCTAACCTTTAACTTTGTTTACTAGGCTGTTGAAGAAATACCAGACTGATGAGTCACACTCGGAGCAGTGTCATGGCCGTTTCCGTCGCACTTTTTGGCACAGATGATTCATGATTCAAATGGTCCTTCCTGTGGTTCTTTATTCATAGATTCCACTAGAGAGTAGAGAGTAACATCAGTTGGAAGTGATGCGCATCAGTTCCATGGGGTGGAAACTCTCTCACCATAGTATCATTGTATATAGAAGACTTCTTCTATGCTGTGAGCACTCAGTGAGCAGATTTGCAACTACTCTTTCCGCTGAACGCAGCCAATATACATATCTGAACGCACAACCGTTGTATGAATCTTTAAATCACAGAACACAAATAATTAAATTAAATTAAGCTTCCCATTTTCCTTGTTTCATTGAGTGTAGCTTGGGTTGCCTATAGACCACATTAGTTAGGTTAGAATCATTTTCTTGGCGGGAGATCCATATTCAAATTTTTTAACATGGAATTTCAACTTCCAGATGAAAGCACCCTATTTAAAAGAGAATGTTAGTACAGAGAAATCAAGTATTGGATACCTTCATCATTAGTGCATATTTTCATGTTCTTTCCACATCAAAACATCAAAAACTTCTATTTATCCTTAAATCAAAATTGGAACCAGTAAAGATTTCCGTATGTCGTAGATGAGTTCTCTTGTGCGTCATTACAAGGCCTATTTAGGGTTATGTTATTATTTTTGACTGATTTCGAGTGAGCTAAGACATACGTCAATCGAATTTGGTGAACACTTTTATATTTATTAATTATTTTGGAAATATACAATTTTGTTGTAAAAACATGATTCTAGATTGTTGAGAAAGGTTCACCGAATCTATTTTAACCAAAATAAACCTTAAGAAATTAGCCAAAGTATCTAAAAACAGGCGAGAAATTCGCGTAAATTTCAGGTCCATAAGAAATGCATGGGGAGTTCAGTGCTCGGATTCACGGATGGATCGTAATTCAAATTTCCCGCCTAACCTAACCAATGTGGTCTACAACGGAAGTAAGTAGTCCTACCAATTAACTAGACGATCACAATACAGCCAAGGTTAAATCCCTGTGATACTGAGGGCCGGTTTCTCAATTGCGAGTCAACCCGATTGTTGCGCATTCATTAATATCGCTAAATACATGCGTCAACTCGAAACCTCGAGTTAACTCGCAATTGAGAAACCGGCCCTGAAAAGTTATTAAAGAGGTACATATTTAAAAAGCAGAATCAGTACAATTAGATCATTGATTTATTATTAGATCATTGTTGCCTCGACAGCACTACCAACCCAACACATAGTAGCAAAAGATTCTAGGTTAGTTTGAAAATTCGATTAGTTCATTCGTCAACTGGAAATTTCAGAAACTCATAACTTCTAAAATATCGATTTTCCTAAAGCAGAGATTGATACCAATCAATATATGTTGCAAAATTGTATCCTCGTGATAAATCTTAAGGCCAAATTAACTACAAGGTCGCCAAAACAGAATTCAAGAATATAGGAAATCTGTGTCTTAAACTTTCATTAGTTCTGTGATTAGTGTTGTCAATTTTGTAAAGTTTGTTTGTTGTATTGTTGTCTAATAATTTTAATTGTTATATTGTTAATCATAATACAAAGAGTTTAATGCTAGTCATTTCATCCCTCATTAATCATAATCTTTTTGTAATATAAGACGAAAATAAAGAGTCAGTTAAAGTGCATAGGTAATATAAGAACATCTGTACCTCAAAAATTGTGACCAAACATAAAATGATTGGCTTTAGGATTGTTTTCCCACAATAAACATTAATGTACCAATGATAAGGCCTTGATATTGGCACGATGAATCAGTTTAAACAATATGTTGATGTGAAAGAAAGAACATGTGCTTCCTTTGATTGGTAAGTATCTCCAATTTGTTGAAGGATGAAATAATGAATCATCATATTCTTAATTATGCTATTATGCTTGCACACACAAGGGAAAAGTTTAGGGATATTGTTTAACATAGAGGGTATTTCTAATATTAAGAGGTCATTAATGAAATGTATTTAAATAAAAAAAATGTAATAAAAAAAAACACCTCACGTAATTTATGGACGCCCCCTTATGAGATAATGTAAGGAATTAGAAAAATGCAGAAATGCTGTGCAGAAATATAACTCATAAATTCATATTTCATTAGAAAATCGACACTTAATTCAGAGCCTGTTGTTCATAGACAAAATCAGATTGTCCATGTCGTCTTGGGGTAAAAATTGATCCATTTAGCTGTCAGAACCTTCCTGAATTTGAAAGCATTGTGAATGTTTCTAATATGTTGGTTAAATGTAAAAATCGTTTGGACTTAATGCGTTTTGATTCATCTTATTGTATATAATGCGTTTTGATGTGGTTGAAATTGAAAATAATGCTGTTTGTTGCGATTTTTTATACATTTAGAGAAAACAGTCTGCACAGTAAGTGTTGGCCTGTAACCTAATTAACATGAGCAAATCGATTAAAAATGTTTTAGGTTATATTTTATCTGTTTTAAAAATGCAAACGTAAACATTATTCATTGCGATGCGGCTTACATACTCTGGATTTGAATTACAGAGGGACATAATGCCATCTGGAAGATTTTGTTTACATAGGGCTATAGAGCAATAGAAATCATTTCCGAATCCACTTCAAACTCAATTTCGCCCAAATTGGACATAATGCGTTTTGAAAAGTTACTCCTTAATTACAAATTTTTGTTTTCCCAATATCCCAAAAACTACTGATCTGATCAAATTGAAAAATGCCGACACAAAGATCTATGCAAAATTTCGTGGGGATTACATGACTAGAAAAAATATTCAACTATTTGGTTGGCGTGTAATGGCACAGTAACAAAGCCTACACAGAACACAACTGGTTCTCCTTACTCGCTCTGGCTTTTCGAGAGCTTATGAGGGGTCTCCTTGGCGAAGACCTACGAGTTCCAAAAACGCATAAAGAATTGAGTCTTATTTTGGTATTTAGATGACCAATGACCTCTATGAGTTACACCAGTAGAACCAGTAGAACCACTCCTGAAATGATACAAGACCATCTGAAACAAGTATTCCCTGAGAAAACCTTTGTTGTAGAGTCATTACCGACTAAACCAGAGGCTACCAGTCAATCATTCAAGGTTGGTGGAGATCTGGACTTGATTGACGAATTATATAAGGGTGAAAACTGGCCAAATGGTATAACACTTCGACGTTTCTCGTTTTTTCGGAAATAATGAATATGCATCGACTCTAACTTTGACTAATATAAATATGCAATCTCTGACGAATAAAATAGATGAGTTAATATTTTTTGCGAATGATAAAAAAATTGATGTAGCTTGTGTCACGGAGCATTGGATGTCACAGGGTGTACTAGAGAGAATAAATATGGATGATTTCAATGTGGCAAGTGCATTCTGTCGCAGAAAGTCCCAAGGTGGAGGTGCAGCAATTTTTGTCAGAGGTGGGAGATATTTCAAGGAGCTGGAAAATATAACAAAAGTTTCTATTGAAAAAGAAATTGAAATAGCGGCTGTCAGATTACCTCATGTGAAAACTACCATCATATCTTTGTATAGGCGTCCAAAAGGAGATTTCTCCAATCTTTTAACAGTTCTCGAACAGATATCTGAGGAATGTCTTCTACAATGTGGAAATGACAAAATATTGATAACTGGTGATTATAACATTGACTTCAGAAAATCATCTGTAGAGAAGATGCAACTCATCGAAACTTTCAAAATGTATAATATGACGTATATATTCACAGAACCATCACGTGTCAATAAACACTTGAGTTCTTGTATAGATAACATTTTCACAAATGCATCACAGACTGATTATGTGGCTATTACATATGAACCTTTCCTGTCTGACCATAGGGCACAAATTTTGAAGCTGATCACAGATAATCCTGAAACAAAACAAATTGAATATAAAGTGAAAAGAAAGATGAATAATAAAAACACTCATCGTTTCATGGAGGGTATCAAATCCATAAATTGGGAACAAATATTCGACAACGACGCCGCAACTCAGTATGGCAGTTTCCATGATGAGTTGATCAACCTGTACGAACGGTATTTTCCTGAAAAAAAATATAAAATTCGCAACACCAAAAAATACCATATTTCAAGAGATATCTCTACCCTGAAAAATAGAGTGGAGGCAGCAAAAACAATATCTGAAATACGAAAAGACGAAGCCAGTAGCGAGCTCTATAAATTACTGAAAACTTCTCTGAAGAATGAAATAGTTAATAAAGTAAAGCTGAAAAACTGCCGGAGAATAGAAAGAGCGAAAAATAAACATCAAGAAATGTGGAAATTGATACAACAGGAAGTAGGAAAAAAGGACACCAAACCAAATAATATAAATAAAGTATCTGCGGAATCTTTAAACAACCACTTCACCTCTATTGGAGAACAAATACAGAGTGTTGTGAATCCATCACCAGAAGATTCAGGAAGGTTGGTAAACAATTTGAAAACCACTTCCGTGAGTTCTATGTACCTGAAACCAGTGACGGAATGCGAGATTGAAAGATTATCATCAAGACTGAAGAGCAAGTGCACTAAAGACTTCTACGGTATGTCAGTGTCCCTTCTGAAACAAATAATACCCCATATGAAGAAACCACTCTGCAAGATTCTTAACGACTGCATGGAACAAGAGATCTTTCCGAATGAGCTTAAGGTTCGAGTTATTACACCCGTCTACAAGAAAGGGTCTGCGGATGAGCCTTCAAATTATCGTCCAATTTCTGTGTTGCCGGCGGTATCAAAGTTATTCGAGCTACTCTTGAGGGACCGATTGGTGAGTTTTCTTGACAAGTATTTGGTTTTGCATGATTCACAGCACGGGTTCAGAGAACGCAGGTCGACAAGTACGGCGATGGTTGGGATGCTTGATGCGGTGGCTGAGGCATTTAATAGGCGGGAGGATGTGGAGCTTACGTGTGTGGACCTCAGCAAAGCTTTTGACAGCGTCTGTCACGAGATTCTGCTGAGTAAGCTTTGGTATTATGGTGTGCGAGGCAAGGCGTACAACATTTTCACCTCATACCTGAAGCAAAGATATCAAGTTGTGAAATGGGACAATGATATTTCTAACATGAAAGAAATTACTACGGGAGTACCTCAAGGTTCCATTCTTGGCCCAATATTATTTATAATATATACAAACGACTTACACGTAAATCTTACATCGGATAAAGAATGCAGCTATGCTGACGATATTGCCTTCATGAATGGTTCGAAAACTAAGGACCAACTTGAGCTTAAGACAACAGCAACACTCTCAGAGGCTCGGACATGGTTCGCGTCAAATGGTCTACTGCTGAATGAAAATAAAACACAAAGATTATTATTGAGTAGTAGGGAACATAACAATGATTCACTCTCTTATCTTGGCGTAACTTTTCAATCCTCTTTAAGTTGGAACGACCATATTGAGGAGCTTTGCGGTAAACTGTCGTCTTCTATATATCTGATTGAGAGAATGAAAATGATTTCCACTGTGAAGATAGCCAAACTGACCTACTACTCTACGTTCCACTCACAGATGACTTATGGGATAATCGTATGGGGACACAGCAGCGCGGCTCAAAAAATACTAATAAAGCAGAAAAAAGCAATAAGAGCTATATTTGGCATGGGCCAAAGAGAGAGTTTTCGAGACATCTTCAGGAGAGAGGGAATACTTACGTGTATATCAGCTTTCATCCTCGCCGCTGTGAAGTACGTTCACCGGAATCGACATAAATTTCCGACCAACTCACAGGTTCACTCATACAGCACCAGGAAAAGAAACCAATTCACAGTTCCACTGGCTAGGATAAAGAGAACACAACAGGGAACCAACTATACGGCGCTTAAACTCTATAATAGACTGCCTGAAGATGTCAAAAGCTTCAATGAATCAAAATTCAGCAGAATGATGAAAAAACTGCTACTGGAGCGAACATTATATAGCCTGGAAGAGTTCATGTCTTGACTTATTTGTGGTGTGCCTTATGTTATTCTTTAAATGTTATTGTACTATTTTGAGTTGTTTATACATGCCTCTTTTGACAAGTCGTGTAAATTTGACGACAAAAATTTATAAGTGTATTTTTAGCGGTACTTACCCATGTATGCATTTGTAAATAAATATCTATCTATCTATCTACATAAAAAAAAATCTCTATTGACCATTTAATTGCTTTCAGCGAACCCTACCATGAAGAAAACTCTGAAATGATTGAGGTGAAGATTGAAGGTGGGGCCATGCATGAACAATTCATCGTCGAAAACGGTGTTCATGACGGAGAAGCATACACCGTTAAAAGTGACTATGAACACCTGAGTTGTTCATCGCAACAAATTGATGAGGAGAAATATCGTTTTCCCGAAATGGTTGAAATCCATCAACAAGAAACTAACAGTTCTAACATTTGTGAACATAGTTCAGTTAATGAAGGCGTAATGGAACAGCCTGGAGATTTTCCTTTGAATCAGAAGCAAAATGAATGTCACAAGAAATGCAAATGTCACTTATGTGAATATTCTACAAATCAGAAAGTTCACCTCAAAAATCATATAGATTCGGTTCATTTGAATTTGAAGAAACATAAATGTAACTTATGTGAATTTTCTGCAAACCACAAATGCAATCTTAAGAGTCATATAGACTCGGTTCATTTTAATTTGAGGAAACATAAATGTCACATATGTGAATATTCTGCAAATCAAAAAAGTCAACTCCGAATCCATATAGATTCAGTCCATTTAAATTCGAAGCAACATAAATGTCTCTTATGCGAATATTCTGGAAATCGAAAAGGCCACCTCAAAAGCCACATAGACGCAGTTCATTTGAATGTGAGGCAGCATAAATGTCACTCATGTGATTTTTCGTCGAATCAAAAAGGTCATCTTAAAATGCATATTGATTCTGTTCATTTAAATGTAAAGCAACATAAATGTCACTTATGTGAATATTCTGCAAATCAGAAAGTTCATCTCAAAAATCATATAGATTCAGTTCATTTGAATGTGAAGCAGCATAAATGTAAGTTCTGTGAATATTCTGTAAATCGCAAAAGCGATATAAAAAATCATATAGAATCGGTTCATTTTAATTTGAGGGAACACAAATGTAACTGGTGCGATTATGCTGCCAATATGAAGAGAGAACTCAAAAATCATTTAGATTCTGTCCACTTCAATACGAAAGAACACAAATGTCACTTGTGTGCATATTCTGCCAACCAAAAAGTTTCTCTCAAAAATCACATAGATGCAGTGCATTTGAATTTAAAGAAACATAAGTGCCAATTTTGTGTGTACGCAGCGAATCAGAGAAGGGATCTCAGAAACCATATAGAAGCTATCCATTTCAATATGAAAGAACACAAATGTTCAATTGAAACAACATAAAGGCCATTTATTTGAATATTCGGCAAATCTAAAATTCAATTTTAATCAAACAAACAGGTTAAATTCAGTTCATTCAAATTTGAAGCGACATGAATGTATCTTGTGTGATTACGCTGCCGATCAGGGGCCCTATTCTGAGGTCGACATTGCGAACGATTATCATTCGTTTTCGTAATCATCACGAACGTTCACTCGTTTTGCTATTCTCAACTGACAGATGATATGATTTGGTGACACGAGCGCTCGAAATTCTAAACGAGTGCTATTTAGCACTCGTTTTCGGAAGAATTCCACTCGCATTCAGTTGATTATGCAAGCCTCTACACATTTTGTAACCTCAAATCTGTTGTTGGTAAATAAGTTGCTATTTTTACGGTGTAATTAACAAATATATTCAGTAAAAATAATTAAATTGTCAGAATTATTATCATATTGCAAATTGTCGATGTTTTAAATAAACCAGAAATATTGAATAGATTTGTTAGATTCCCACAAACATTGGCGGAATTGAATAGTAGGTAAAGGCAAAGGTTGATATATATCAACAATGCCTTAATAGAATACAACTTCAAAAAAAAGTATTCAATATGAAGTTCTAAGTAATCACAACATCGAACAACAAAACAAATATTTCACTGTGTCTATTTAGAATAAAAGAATCAGAAATAAAAGTATTCAATAACCAATACTAAAGAATATATCACAGTAAACAAAAAATAATGCCTATACAACAAATATCCAGTTTGGAATAGAAAAAACAGAGCTGATTTCATGAAGAATTCTGAGGAATATAATTATACGTTTAGCTTTTCGTAGAATTGTAAAAGACACACTATAAATAAATGGATATAGATTTCTATTTGGAAAACGTGTATTTCATTCTAAAAAAATATATCACAACAATAAACAGAAAATCATTCGACAATTTCAGTGGAATAAAACTTTCAGAAAAAAAAAGTATTGGATACAATCTCTCTAGATTTTGTTCTTGACCCAAGACCTGTCTAAAGAGGTGAAATAACCCTTAATCGTTGTAAAAATCTTTCAATATTATATTGCAAAACTTTCTCCAAGTTTTCCATTCTTTTTTTGGTCCAGGAATACTATTTAACATTGTACTCAGTTCCTCTTTCATAGGCATTCCGAAGAAAATTCTGTAGTAAATTTCCCGCTTAATAACTGAAACTTACATTTTAGGAAATTTAGAATTACTTTTTTCTTATCGAAGCAAACAGAAAAAACCAAATAAATCATTCAAGTTCAACAAACAATAAATTATCGTTTTGATTTATGAAGAAGCGCGCCAATAACATGTACATAAACACATTCAAATTTCAAATGTTACTATGTTGCCAAGTCTTCAGACGACACGAATTCGTTTAAGTCATCGGTCATTACGAAGGGCACATGAGAATAGCAATATAAACTATCGTTCGCAATTACCACCGTTCGTTTTCGTTACGAGTGGTCGAAAACGAGTGAAGTTCAGAATAGAGTCACAGATGAGATAACTCAAAAATTCTATAGAATCTGTCTACTTCAATTCGAAAAGTTCCTTCCAAGAAGCATATAGGTTTTGTTGATATCTGGGGCAGAGCTTGGTTTAAAACCAATTAATCTTCGTTTTAATATACTTAAATGAAAAATGAATTGGTTACAGAAAAATTAACGGACTTGTACTAAATTTTTTTTTGACATAATAATCAATTTGACATTTACATGATGACAAACATGAGGCCTATTCAAGAAAAACAAACTTTTCGAAACTTTATTCAGTACTCCCACAAGTTGTGAAGTTTCCCTTTATTTTATTAAACATACAAAATGAATCCTTCAAACAGAATGTAAAAGTATAAAACAACATTCACAAACAAAGTTGTTTTTAATCAAATTTCCTTATACCTATACTGACTGACAAAGAAACTGCAGCACCCAGAAGGAGCTGTTTAAATTTTATTTTTTTTTTTTGTAAAACACATAGTATAACAATGAGTAAATGATTGAAATTCGAAGAAAAAAAAAAAAAAAGCACTGACGTGAAGTCAGTACTCTTTGGCGCGCGTGTTCACGGTGGCTAATTTGAATTGAATGATTCAAAAATTAACAGAGCTGTATCTAAGCTGCCATCAGGATAGAGTAACAAAGTTGGAAAAGAACACAAGTGACTCTCCTTAGTCGCACAAGCTCCTAGAAGATTTGGGAGGGTCAGTATAATCCTAATCATGTTTATAGCACGCGCGCCAAAGCAGATTGACTTTTTACACTTTTTCTTTCATTGTTAAGTCAATCTGCTTTTGCGCGCGTGCTATAAACATGATTAGGATTATACTGACCCTCCCAAATCTTCTAGGAGCTTGTGCGACTAAGGAGAGTCACTTGTGTTCTTTTCCAACTTTGTTACTCTATCCTGATGGCAGCTTAGATACAGCACTGTTAATTTTTGAATCATTCAATTCAAATTAGCCACCGTGAACACGCGCGCCAAAGAGTACTGACTTAACGTCAGTGCTTTTTTTTTTTTTTAGTTCCTTTAACAAATATAGCTATCAATACAGTTTGGCTGTTAGCTTTACCGTAGATCAGAAAAAAATTCGGTTGTGGGTCCTCCGTTAGGGACGCAATTGCATCTTCTCCAAATCCGAACGCATTTTAATATAGATCTACCGAATATAGGTATTTATAAATTCGCCTCAGGGCCACCATACAGACATTTCAAATCGGAAACAACGCTATTTCCCCCAAACTGACTTGTGTCCGTGCACTGAATTGACATGAATATTCTTTTAAAACCTCACAATATCGGCTCATCACTCCCAACATAACCCAAACAACCCAAAACCATTCACTTCTCGTCTGCGCAAGCGCAGTATACTCGTGGCTGCAAGTCCTCCCAAAATTACACACCTCACAAAAAACTCCGATTCTCCAACACTAGTTTTTCAGGAGATATCGCTTCTTGAATCCACGCATGCGCAGACCCTCACCAGTGGATTCTATAGCGGAAAAGCATCCGCCACCCCAAAACCCCAATCCTCTCTGACGAAAGCACCACCAGTTAAATCACTGATGGTCTGCTCATGCGCATAACGAAAAATGCCTGTAAGGGGTTACATCCATTTCGAAATTAGCCCCAGGGCCACGATACGGACACTTTAACTCTGAAACAACGCTACATCCCCCAAACTGACTTGTCATTGCACTGAATTGCTATGAATATTCTTTTAAAACCTCATAATATCGACTCAGCACACCCATCCAACCCAAAAACAGTCACTTCTCTTCTGCGCATGCGCAATCTACTCGCGGCTAAAAGTCCTCTCAAAATAACACACCTTACAAAAAACTCCGATTCTCCAACACTAGTGGTTCAGGAGATATCACATCTTTAATCCACGCATGCGCAGACCCTCAACAGGGGATTCTATGGAGGAATAGCATCCGCCACCCCAAAACCCTATTCCTCTCTGACGAAAACACCACCAGTTAAATCATTGATGATCTGCTCATGCGCTTAACGAAAAATGCCTGTAAGCGGTAACATCAATTTCAAAATTAGCCCCAGGGCCACGGTACGGACACTTTAACTCGGAAACAACGCTACATCCCCCAAACTGACTTGTCCTTGCACTGAATTGCTATGAATATTCTTTTAAAACCTCATAATATCGACTCAGCACTCCCAAGATAACCCATCCAACCCAAAAACAGTCACTTCTCTTCTGCGCATGCGCAATCTACTTGCGGCTAAAAGTCCTCTCAAAATAACACACCTTACAAAAAACTCCGATTCTCCAACACTAGTGGTTCAGGAGATATCACATCTTTAATCCACGCATGCGCAGACCCTCAACAAGGGATTCTATAGAGGAATAGCATCCGCCACCCCAAAACCCTAATCCTCTCTGACGAAAACACCACCAGTTAAATCACTGATGGTCTGCTCATGCGCATAACGAAAAATGCCTGTAAGGGGTAACATCAATTTCAAAATTAGCCCCAGGGCCACGGTACAGACACTTTAACTCGGAACAACGCTACATCCCCCAAACTGACTTGTCCTTGCACTGAATTGCTATGAATATTCTTTTAAAACCTCATAATATCGACTCAGCACTCCCAACATAATCCATCCAACCCAAAAACAGTAACTTCTCTTCTGCGCATGCGCAATCTACTGGCGGCTAAAAGTCCTCTCAAAATAACACACCTTACAAAAAACTCCGATTCTCCAACACTAGTGGTTCGGAAGATATCGCATCTTGAATCTACGCATGCGCAGACCCTCATCAGGGATCTGAATTCTATGGAGGAATAGCATCCGCCACCCCAAAACCCCAATCCTCTCTGACGAATACTACAGCAGTTAAAGGACTTCTCATCTGCGCATGCGCAATACGGAAAATGCCCGGAAAGGGCAGCATGAACCTCAAAAACATATGTTTCGGCATTAAAAGCAAAATATTCCGCAAAATAGTAGTAATTTTTTTATTTTTTTCATGTCACGTGATCTTCACGAAATTTTGCAAAAGTGTTTGTTTTGGTTTTTTGCATCTAACTACTGAGTTTCAATTTAATCAGATCAGTATTTTTCGAGTTATCGTGAAAACAAAATTTTCAAAATTTTTTTTTGCCACTTTAGGGCCGTCCGTTCAACACAAAACTTCGCAGGCATATAAAGGTCATGATTCTACAATCTGATGCCAAATTTCAAAAAGATCGAGTGATCGGTTCCGGAAATATTCATAAAAAACGTTTTTATTAAAAACGGCCTTAACTCCGAAACCGCTCGGTCGATTTCGCTCGAACTTGTCCGAGATATTTACGCTACGAAACTACCCTGCAAATTTCAACGCTCTAAGTCGTTCCGTTCGAGAGTTATCGTGCTAACGGCCGGACCGGACGGACAGAATTGAATTTGACCTCGAATTCTTCATCAGGGAGTCGAACCTAATCGTTTGAGACCATTTTCGAAAAAAAATTCGAAAAATACAGACATTGTGACGAAATGATAGCACGCTGTTCCTTGCGGAACACGCGCGCAAAGGGAAGGGTTTACAATTTTTTTTAATAAATTTGTTAATAATTTGTTTGTCCACCGCGATTATATATATACTTCCCAACACGTCTTGGCATTGATGTAATAAGATGGTCTATTTCTTCTTGAGGGATACTATCCTAGGGTGACGTCCGTCATTACGACGGACAGTCCGTCATTCCTCATTCGTACAAGATGTCCGTAGACAAGTGTCCGTCAAATAACCGGTGAATTCGCGACCGAAAAGGTAGTAGGACCTATTTTTTTTTTAGTCTCAAAGGTTGGCTTAATTGCGGAAGTGTGGGACCTTTTATTTTTATTCTCACAGGTAGGTCCGTCCGTCATGGGAAATGGATTGATCTGGTCAACCTATACTATCCCAAGCTACCTGTAGTTCATGTATTAGAGCGGCTAAAGTCCATGGGGGCTGGGGTGTAAACATGCTCAATGGGCGAAAGATCGGGGGATCTGGGCGACTATGGCAAAAGATTCACATGGGTCGCTTCAAAAAAGTTTAAACTAACTCTGGCAACCTGAGGTTGAGCTTTATCTTGCTGAAATATTGGATTCTCCAGCCGGTTAAGGTAAGGGAGAACATATGGCTCCACTATTTCTTGAAGGTAACGCAGCGCTGTCATGTTACCTCGAATAAAGACTAAAGGTGACCTACTTGCTTGTGCAATAGCACCCCATACCATAACGCCTACTGTCCAGTATATATGACTCTCAATATCAAACTCCGGTTCACGTCTTTCTCCCCGACGTCGTCTAACCCTTCCTCGGCCATCATGTGCACCCAAGGAGAATCGAGATTCATCAGAAAAGACGACCTGATACATTCCAATGTTGACGTTCGCTGAACCACTGTAATCGTTGCCGGCGATGCTCAACCGTCAGAGGTAACACAAGATGGGGTCGATAATGCTGCAGTCCAAAAGACCTTACCGGCGGTAAACCGTTCGGACAGTTACAGGATGGCCTTGTTCTCCTAACCACTCATCAGCTAAAGATCAAGTTGTGGCAAATAGGTCTCTAATAGCCATTAGTCTAAGACGTCGATCTTGAACTTCATTTGTGCCCATTCGGACGTCCGGTGCCTCCTCTGTTCTTCGATTTTGGGCATTACCAAACCACGCTTGACAACATCTCATAACAGTAGTTGGATATCTGTTCGTACGATTAGCGATTTCTCGAAATGCCAACCCCGCCTCCCGTAGACCAATAATTCGACCTCTTTCAAATTCAGTTAGCTAGCGATAAATTCCGCGTACATGTGCTCTAGGCATGCTAACAACAACTAAAAATCGACTTTGGATCTCCTCGAACAGCTGGTTTGTTGTAAAATTTAAAAAATTAGCAAAAAACGACTACAATATGTAAGAAACAAAAAATTTTTACATGAAAAAACCTTCACGATTTTTTTCTCCATTAATTGCTATACTATCTATGTTTTACCAAAAAAAAAATTAAAATTTAGACAGCTCCTTCTGGGTGTTGCAGTTTCTTTGTTATGTAGTATATTTTGTTACGCAAAAACTCAGCTTAGCTTTAGGTAAATTTTTCGTAAAAATATCAGGCTCTTGCGAATCAGTTTGTTTTTTGATTTTTTTGCCTGATGAAGTGAGAACGAACGTTAATGTGTTTGGATCATAGACGTATCCCGTTTGCGCATAGCAATATTGCTAAGAAAAAGATATTGCTTAAACAGCAAGATTCGAATTTAGAAATATTGCTATTCTGATCATTGATTTTGAGCAATATGATCTTTCATTGGCGCTCTAGTTCCTCGGAACTGAGTGCTTATCAATTTGCCCAAATGTCTGTAATTTTCGAATTTTTGGCTGAAAATGGTCTCAAACGATTTGGTTCGACTCACTGATCAAGAATCCGAGCGAAATCGATTCTGTCCGGCCGTAGGCACGATAACTCTCGAACGAAAGGAGTTAGAGGATTGAAATTTGCAAGGTTGGTTTGGGGCGTAAATATCTCGGCTAAGTTCGTTAATGGGCAAAATCCATCAAGCGGTTTCGGAGTTATGGCCGATTTTAGTAAAACACATTTTTTATGAATATTTCCTAAACCGATCACTTGCTCTATCTGAAATTTAGCATAAAATTGTAGAATCACGACCTTCATAGGTATGTGAAGTTTTGTACTGACCAGGCTACCGCAAAGTGTCAAAAAAAAATTCTGAAAATTAAAAAAAATTTTTTTTACGATAACTCTCGAACGGAATGAGCTAGGCAGTTGAAATTTACAGAGTAGGTTAGGGAGATTAATATCTCGGTTGAGTTCGTTATTGGGCAAAATAGGCCAGATGGTTTCGGAGTAACGAAAAATAATTTTTTTTTTCAAGTAACAAATTTCAAATTCAATTTTTATTTAAGATGCAGTTTCACCATAAGAATCCATTGATATCATTCTCAACTCCAACAAGCTAATACTTTCGGAGATATGATTTTTCGAAATTTCAATAATGAATCGTACTTCTATGTTTTCACAGAATGTTATAATTATTCTATCTAAGCTTTATTATATGATCTGCGTTCATACTCGTACATGTCATCCTGTTCTATAAGAGAGAGTCAAATTCATTTCAGCTTTTTTAATTTGATTTAATCTTCCATGGTGCAGTTCTCATTCTCAGATTGCTCATTTAATCTAGATAAATAAACTATTATTCGAATTGAATTTCCTTTATGATGCAGTTCTATCATAAGAATACATTGATATAATTCCCAACTCTGAGAAACCAATACTTTCGGAGATATAATTTGTCTGTTTGAACTAGAGCGCCAGAAAGCTCCTGTCCACAGGGCTTGAACCCATTTTTTTTAGAAACATCTGCTATCCATACTGTTATCTCAGCAACCTCCTAATAGTTCTTGCTCAGAACATAACAAGATTTGGAATATGGCAGAGAACCACTTTTTGCTTGTATGTTTGCTTTGATTTTTCCCAAATGCCTGTTATTTTCGAATGTTTTGCCGAAAATGTTGTCAAACGATTAGATTCGCCTTCCGGCTGTTGCCACGATAACTGTCAAATGGAAAAAGATGGCGACTTGAAATTTTCAGGGTAGGTGGCGCGTTCAAATGCGACGGACAAGTTCTTTAATGGGCATAATCGGCCTAACGGTTTCCGAGTACTGATTTTGTTTTCAACCAATACAAATCCGATCGAAATGAAACCTGGTAAGTAGTTGTAGAGAACTGGCATAAAGACGTAAGTGCAATTTTGTCAAGATCGTATAACTAGAAAATTTTAAAAAATATCATTTTTCTCTCACGGCAAGAGATAACGACTTGTAATTTTCAGGGTAGGTTGGTTTTCAACCAATACAAATCCGATCGAAATGAAACCTGGTAAGTAGTTATAGAGAACTGGCATGAAGACGTAAGTGAAATTTAGTCAAGATCGTATAACTAGAAAATTTTAAAAAATATTATTTTTCTCTTGATAACTTGAGAACGGAAAGAGATAACGACTTGTAATTTTCAGGGTAGGTTGTGCATCTGGGCCTTAACCACTCTGTTTTGGTTACGCGATTAAATGCGACTTAAGTGTCCTATTTATAAAAGGTATTATTGCAGTTTTCTTTGCAAAAAAAATTTAAAGAAGCGAAGTCGGTACTCTTTGGCGCGCGTGTTCACGTTGGCTAATTTGAATCGAATAATGAGTATTTCAAGCTCATAGTGAGTGACCCAAAGAGTAGTGGATACCATTCACTGTCGGGTCAAAAATTAAAGGTTGCTGTCCAAGCTGGCTCAAGGATATAGTAACAAAGAACACAACTGACTTACCATATGAGTCGCACAAGCTCCTTTTGGAGCTTCTTAGGGATCTCCTTGGGAAATACTTAGGAGGGTCAGTATAATCATGATAGCACGCGCGTCAAAGCAGAGTCACCCCACGTCAATGCTTTTTTAGCCTTTTTCTTTCATTGTGAAGTCAATCTGCATTTGCGCTCGTGCTATGTATCAAAGGAGTAGAGGTTTTTGTTAACGTTTTGTTGCTGGTTCACATAACGATTTTTCGTTAGCATATCGGACATTCAGATATTCTACCTGTAACGAATCGATAACGAATTGTTATACAGGAAAGAAATAACTATCAGAGATATGATATAGCATAGTCCACTCTGACAGTCACGCTGCTATTAAAGCTCTGAGCTCTCATGTTATCCAGTATAAGCTAATATGGGCGAGCCAAAGAAAACTCAATGAAGTAGGCAAGAACAATTAACAGGGTCTCCTTGGTCTGGGTTCCTGGTCGCTCGGGAATCATAGGAAATGAGGAGGCACACTTGCCAAGAAAAGAGCACATGCAAACCCCATTTATTGGCCCAGGACCTTACTGTGGGTTTGGTAGATACACCTACAAAAGTGAATTCCAGATGAAAGAAGAAACTGAGAGAGGTATTTTCTGGAGATCTCTCCTCGGGATGTATCACTCCAAGAAATTCCTCCGGAACTTTGATACTGTCAGATCCAAGAAATACATGGACCTCAGTAAGAACAAGCCGTAGCACTGCGGCCTCAGGAAGCATGTGATGAGATTAGGGCTAGCAGAAACTGACGAGTGCAGATTCTGTTGTGAGGAGGATGAAACTCCTGATCACCTGATAACGGAATGCCTCGCCATCTCAAACCAAGGCAAGGAATGCTTTGGGCAAGAAATCTGCAGGAGCGAAGGCTACGTCTTCGCTACGTCTTATACAAGAATTACAAGGTTATGTTTCTTTCTATTGAACGATTTTGATGCACCTATAGCCGGGGAAGGCCGGGAATTCCCCACTTCTGCCATTTCGTATCTAGCAGCAACAAAGTTTTCTAGAATGCTGTCTGTCTATAATAATAATCATCTTATTCAAGTAGTAGTTCAAAAAAAATTGTTTTTATTATGTCCTTCTACTCCTTTTTCTATAGTTTTCTAACTTTCCGCGGTCAATTTGGCGCCCTTTGAAATATAACTCGGGGGGGGGAGGCATTCGGATGCGCAACCTACCCTGAAAATTGCAAGTCGCTAACTCTTCCCGCTCGAAAGTTATCGAGGCAACGGACGGAAGATTAAAAACATTTGGGCAAAATTCTAGCACGCTGTTCTCTAGAACATGCGCGCAAAATGAGTTAAGGTTATAATGGTTTAAGTTAAACAAATCATGAAATCCACAAAAATGGGGTAACAATCAATTAAGTAGTTCCTAGATGAACAATCGAAAGTACTTCTGAAAATGTTCACAATCTGGCAACGTCACTGGTTGCGTTCACTTGCCTGGCCTTCATGTCATAGGATTCAAAATGGACGAAAACATGTTAAATATATAAACAAATTGTTTCCATTGAAATGAGGAAAATCATTAGTCAGAAATTATTTGCGAATCAATAAAATATCACTTATGATGAATATTCACCAGTAAAACAGTTTGAAACATCGTAATTAACGAGATCGAGTGAGGTTACCTCCGACACTTCCGCAATTTTTTTTGAAAAAACTAGAAGCGACTGGCCTTTTTGTGCGTATGTTCTTAGGAACATCGCGTTATCATTTTGCCCAAATGTCTGTAATTTTCGAATTTTTCGCCGAAAATGGTCTCAAACGATTATGGGTTCGACTCCCTGATCAAGAATTCGAGGTCAAATTTGATTCTGTCCGGCCGGCCGTTGCCACGATAACTTGGGTACGGAAGGAGATAGCGACTTGGAATTTGAAGAGGATAAGGTGGCGCATCCCAATAGTACGGACAAGTTCGTTAATGGGCATAATCGGACCAATGGTTTCAGAGTAATAATTTTGTTTACAACCAATAATAATCCGATCGAATTGAAACTTGGTGAGTAGTTGTAGAATATAAACCTAAGAACGTTTGTGAACATCGTATCGCTAGAAAATAAAAAAAAATATTATTTACGTCACGATAACCTAAGAACGGAAAGAGATAGCAACTTGAAATTTTCAGGTAAGGTTGAGAATCTGAATGCGCCATTTGAGTTTGTTTAAAGGGATATTCGGCGAAACGGTTTTGGAGTTATACCCATCTGAAATTTGGTTATTATTTCCTCAATAACCCGTAAAATACAGAACCGATCCAATCCAAACATGGTTATTAAATGTAGAATGGCAACGCGAAAATTCTTGCAAAATTTTGTGAGGATCTTATAACAAGAAAATTTTCAAAAAATCATAGAACATTATTGGAAATAATTCTATATAGCAGAAACCGTTATCGTTGAAATTTTGCGAGAGCCTTCAGAACCTAACTCTACTAGCAAGTTTCAAGTTTGAACATGATCGGATCTTTATTGTTGGAGATCTGAGCAGCCTTGTGTGAGTTCAGTAGCTGGATGGGTGACCGTAGCCTCGACAACTCTCGAACGAAAGGAGATAGGGACTTGCAATTTTCAGGATAGGTTGCACATCTGAATGGGAGAGTTAAGTTTGCTGTTGACCATAATCGGCCCAACGGTTTCGGGGTTAACCGGTGTGAAAACAGCCGAATGAGAAAGCAGAATTTGACCTCGAAGTATTCGTACGCTACTGTACAATTGGACGGATACTGATGCAAACAGATACGAACAGTCGCGTCTGAGTAATTGAATGTGGAAACACATTCATCTGATATATGTGGTATGCTATCGAAGAGTGCATTTACTTCATCCATTTACATCTGCAGGCATCTAAGGGATAACAGTATATATTAAAAAAGAGGGAAAATCTAATTCAGGGATAAAACAGCTACCGGTGGGGAGACACTTGACTAACTTGATATTGAATATTTAAGAAATGTACAGAGAATATTTATCAAATTCGGAAACAAAATTGAGAGCATAAGGGCATGGTTCACTTACACCTCCAAGGGACATTTCATAACAAATAGACCCTTTCATGACCTATAATATCAAATATCTGAAAAACGGTACATAGAATCGATATCTAATTTTGACGGAGAATTAAGAACCCCCAGCAGAAAAATACCACGTTTACCTCATTCACTTACACCCTCAGGGGGTCGAGGGGGGACATTTTTATTACTAAATATTTATTATCTGAAAAACTGTACATACAGTATGGTGCAAATGAAAGGAATAAATTCGTTATTTCGTAAACCGGCGACTTTAAGGAAAAATCCTGAAACCCGTCGATTTTTATTTTTAAACGGGCTATTCGTAAGGATACCTTTTTATTTTTGACGTCATCTATGTGAGCGTGATGACGTCATCGCTAAAATTTTCAGATGGAAAGGTGGGTGTTGTAATACATTATTTGAAAGGTCTTCTAAATACCTATTCAGCCATATCAATAATGTACAAAAATTGATTTTTATATTTGTTTAAAAAATGAATAAAATTTTATTATTATTATTTAATATGACGTCAAAAATAAAATGACGTCAAAAATAAAATGATTTCCTTACGAATAGCCTGTTTAAGAATAAAAATCGACGGGTTTCGGGATTTTTCCTTAAAGTCGCCGGTTTACGAAATAACGAATTTATTCCTTTCAATTGCACCCTACTGTACATAGGATCGAACTAAAAATTGGAGGTAGTTTTAATAAGCCCCAGCAGATAAAAATTGCGTTTACCTCATTCACTTACACCCTCAGGGGCGCCAGGGGGGACATTTTTATTACTAAATAATAATTATTTGAAAAACGGTACATACGAAAGAAATAAGAATATCAAATTTTGAGGTAGAATTAAGAAGCCCCAGCAAAAAAAAAACCTACTTTACCTCATTCACTTTCACCCTCAGGGGCGCCAGGGGGGACAATTTTTATTACTAAATAATCATTATTTGAAAAACGGTACATATTATATGAAGAATATCAAATTTTGAGGTAGAATTAACAAGCCCCAGCAAAAAAAAAACCTACTTTACCTCATTCACTTACACCCTCAGGGGGCCGAGGGGGGACATTTTTATTACTAAATATTCATTATCTGAAAAACCAATTCACCAGACGATCAGCCAAGGTTGAATAAATTAGGTCATAGACTGCAATAGTAGAAGTACCTGTGATACTGAAAGGTTATTGAAGAGGTAATTAAAAAGCAGAATCAGTAGAATTAGATCATTGATTTATTATTGGATCATTGTTGGCAGGACAGCACTACCAACCCAACACAAAATATTCTAGGTTAGTTTGAAAATTCGATTAGTTCATTCGTCAACTGGAAATTTCAGGAATTCATAACTTCTAAAATATCAATTTCCTAAAGCAGAGATTGATACCAATCAATTTATGTTGCGAAATTGTATCCTCGTGGTAAATCTCATGGCCAAATTATCTACAAGGTAGCCAAAAGAGAATTCAAGAATAAGAATATAGGAAATCTGTGTCTTAACCCTTGTGTTGTGATTAGTGTTGTCAATTTTGTCAAGGTTGTTTTTGTTTATTGTCTAATAATTTTAATTGTTATATTGTTAATCATAATACAAAGAGTTTAGTGCTAGTCATTTCATCCCTCATTAATCATAATCTTTTTGTAATATAAGACGAAAATAAAGAGTCAGTTAAAGTGCATAGGTAATATAAGAACATTTGTACCTCAAAAATTGTGACCAAACATAAAATGATTGGCTTTAGGATTGTTTTCCCACAATAAACATTAATGTACCAATGATAAGGCCTTGATGTTTGCACTGTTGGCAGGATGAATCAGTTTAAACAATATGTTGATGTGAAAGAAAGAACATGTGCTTCCTTTGATTCGTAAGTATCTCCAATTTGTTGAAGGATGAAATAATGAATCATCATATTCTTAATTATGCTATTACGCATGCACACACAAGGAAAAAGTCTGGGGATATTGTTTAACATAAAGGGTATTTCCAATATTAAGAGGACATTGATGAAATGTATATATCAGATGTTTAAATATTCAATACTCATGAGATAATGTAAGGAATTAGAGAAATGCAGAAATACTGTGTAGAAATAACTCATAAATTCATATTTCATTAGCAAATCGACACTTAATGCAGAGCCTGTTGCTCTACGCCTACTGTTCATAGACAAAATCAGATTGTCCATGTCGTCTTGGGGTAAAAATTGATCCGTTTAGCTGTCAGAAACTTCCTGAATGCGAAAACATTGTGAGTGTTCCTAATATGTTGGTTAAATGTTCTTTGAAGAATGTCCCAAACATGTTCAAGTGGATTCAGGTCTAGAGATTGTGCTGGCCATGACAATACTTTCCTTTGTTTTTCAACCAATCTGTCAGAGCAACTTGTGTACGAGCATTGTATTGCATAAAATTAAAGTTTGAGGCAGTAAATTGAATGAAATCATTGAAATATAGTTCTTAAAAATCACTTGGTAAGCTCTCCAGAGCTTGTTTGGGTTAGCAGTCTGGGTGAAATAAGTCTACTCTTTTTTCCTTTATTTCTCAAGCTTTCAGAATGTATCCCTTCATCAGAAGACTCTAATTAACATGGTCATTAAGTTTTTACATGCCAACAAATTTCAATTCTTCTTACAAAATGTGATATTAAAAGCATATACATTGTTAAACAACACATAGCATCGTCAAAGCCTAAACATCCACATGGCAAGGCTCACTGAAACAGGGAAAGCAAAAAAATATCAAATTACATAGTCATCTGTCTGTCATTGTCTGACAGATCTCAGTACATGATATTTTTTTTAACAACATACCCCATGATGTGCCCGCTACCCAGCCCCCAGGGATGACGAGATCATCTCAATTCTATCTGAAAAGCCCACTGATTTAAATCTAGGAATAAGCATTTAAGAAATATAATCATTTAAGTACAAATATGCTACTCCATAACTTTTCTGAAAACTGATTCACTACTCGAAATTGTTAGCAATAATAATATATTTATTCACGATTTACATTCGTCAACAACAACAACATTGTACAGTTATATCATCTGCTTGGCAAGTAATTCATCTATGGAATAGAAACAGTTAAATATTAAATATTGCTTAACATTATGTCTAAACTTTTAATTTCGGTTTCCAAGAGACAGTTATACAGTCAATATGCCTAAAAATTAGGACTAATTACAAATTTTTGTTTTCCCAATAACCCAAAAACTACTGATCTGATCGAATTGAAAAACGCCGACACAAAGATCTATGCAAAATTTGGTGGGGATTGTATGACTAGAAAAAATATTCAACTATTTTGCTGGCGTAATGACACAGTAGCAAAGCCTACAGAGAACACAACTGGTTCTCCTTACTCGATCAAGCTCTTCGAGAGCTTATGAGGGGTCTCCTCACCTATAATGACCTCTATGCGTTACATATAAAAAAAATCGCTATTGACCATTTAATTGCTTTCAGTGAACCATATCATGAAGAAAACTCTGAAATGATTGAGGTGAAGATTGAAGATGGGGCCATGCATGAACAATTCATTGTCGAAAACGGTGTTCATGACGGAGAAGCACTGAGTGGTTTATCGCAACAAATTGACGAGGAGAAATATCGTTTTCCCAAAATGGTTGAAATCCATCAACAAGAAACTAACAGTTCTAACATTTGTGAAGATAGTTCAGTTAATGGAGGCGTAATGGAGCAGCCTGGAGATTTTCCTTTGAATCAGAAGCAAAATGAATGTCTCAAGAAATGCAAATGTCACTTATGTAAATATTCTACGAATCAGAAAGTTCACCTCAAAAATCATATAGATGCGGTTCATTTGAATTTGAAGAAACATAAATGCAACTTATGTGAATTTTCTGCAAACTACAAATGCAGTCTCAAGAGTCATATAGACTCAGTTCATTTTAATTTGAGGAAACATAAATGTCACCTATGTGAATATTCTGCAAATCAAAAAAGTCAACTCCGAATCCATATAGATTCAGTCCATTTAAATTCGAAGCAACATAAATGTCTCTTATGTGAATATTCTGGAAATCGAAAAAGCCACCTCAAAAGCCACATAGATGCAGTTCATTTGAATGTGAGGCAACATAAATGTCACTCATGTGAGTTTTCGTCGAATCAAAAAGGTCACCTTAAAATGCATATTGATTCTGTTCATTTAAATGTAAAACAACATAAATGTCACTTATGTGAATATTCTGCAAATCAGAAAGTTCATCTCAAAAATCATATAGATTCAGTTCATTTGAATGTGAAGCAACATAAATGTAAGTTCTGTGAATATTCTGAAAATCGCAAAAGCGTTATCAAAAATCATATAGAATCGGTTCATTTTAATTTGAGGGAACACAAATGTAACTGGTGTGATTATGCTGCCAATATGAAGAGAGAACTCAAAAATCATTTAGATTCTGTCCACTTCAATACGAAAGAACACAAATGTCACTTATGTGCATATTCTGCCAACCAAAAAGTTTCTCTCAAAAATCACATAGATGCAGTGCATTTGAATTTAAAGAAACATAAGTGCCAATTTTGTGTGTATGCAGCGAATCAGAGAAGGGATCTGAGAAACCATATAGAAGCTATCCATTTCAATATGAAAGAACACAAATGTTCAATTGAAATAACATAAATGCCATTTACTTTAATATTCGGCAAATCTAAAATTCAATTTTAATCGAACAAACAGGTTTAATTTCAATGATCATATTGATTCAATTCATTCAAATTTGAAGTGACATGAATGTATCTTGTGTGATTACGCTGCCGATCAGATGAGATTACTCAAGAATTATATAGAATCTGTCTACTTCAATTCGAAAAGTTCCTCCCAAGAAGCATATAGTTTTTGTTGATATCTGGGGCAGACCTTGGTTTAAAATCAATAGTCTTCGTTTTAATATACTTAAATGAAAAATGAATTGGTTACAGAAAAATTAACGGACTTGTACTAAATTTTTTGTTAATATAATCAATTTGACATTGACATGATGACAAACACGAAGCCTATTCAAGAAAAACACACTTTTTGGATCTTTATTCAATACTCCAACATATTGTAAAGTGTCCCTTTTCAATCAAATAAAATGAATCCTTCAAACAGAATATAAAATTATAAAACAACATTTACAAACAAAGTCGTTTTTAATCAAATTTCCTTATACCTATTTTGTTACGCAAAAACTCAGCTTAGGTTTAGGTAAATTTTTCGTAAAAATATCAGCCTCTTGCACATCAGTTTGTTTTTTAATTTGTTTGCCTGATGAAGTGAGAACGAACGTTAATGTGTTTGGATCATAGACCTATCCTGTTTGCGCATAGCAATATTGCTAAGACAAAGATATTGCTGAAACAGCAAGATTCGAATTTAGAAATATTGCTATTCTGACCATTGATTTTGAGCAATATGATCTGTCAGTTTTAGAAACATCTTGCTATCCATACTGTTCTCAGCAACCGCATAATAGTTCTTGCTCAGAACATAACTAGATTTGGAATATGGCAGAAAACCACTTTTTGCGCGTATGTTCTGGGGAACAGCGTGCTTTGATTTTTCCCAAATGCCTGTTATTTTCGAATGTTTTGCCGAAAATTTTGTCAAACGATTAGGTTCGCCTTCCGGCTGTTGCCACGATAACTGTCGAATGGAAAGAGATTTCGACTTGAAATTTTCAGGGTAGGTGGCGCGTCCAAATGCGACGGACAAGTTCGTTAATGGGCATAATCGACCTAACGGTTTCCGAGTACTGGTTTCGTTTCCAACCAATACAAATCCGATCGAAATGAACCCTGGTAAGTAGTTGTAGAGTACTGGCATAAAGACGTAAGTGAAATTTTGTCAGGATCGTTTAACTAGAAAATTTGAAAAAAAATGATAAAAAAATATTATTTATCTCTCGATAACTTGAGAACGGAAAGAGATCACGACTTTTCACTAATTTTCAGGGTAGGTTGTGCATCTGGGTCTTAACCACTCTGTTTTGGTTACGCGCTTAAAGTCGACTTAAGTGTTCTATTTTTAAAAGGTATTTTTTCAGTTTTCTTAGCAAAAAAATATAAAAGAGCGAAGTCAGTACTCTTTGGTGCGCGTTCACGTTGGCTAATATGAATTGAATGATGAGTATTTCAAGCTCAGTGAGTGACCCAAAGAGTAGTGTACACCATTCACTGTCAGGTCAAAAATTAAAGGTTGCTGTCTGAGCTGGCGCAAGGATAGAGTCACAAAGAACACAACTGACTCGCCTTAGTCGCACAAGCTCCTTGGAGCGTCTTAGGGATCTCCTTGGGGAGACTTAGGAGGGTCAGTATAATCATAATCATGATAGCACGAGCGTCAAAGCAGATTCACCCTACCTCAATGCTTTTTTAGCCTTTTTCTTTCATTGTGAAGTCAATCTGCATTTGCGCTCGTGCTATATGTATCAAAGGTGTAGAAGTGTTTTTTTAACGTTTTGTTGCTGGTTCAGATAACGATTTTTCGTTAGCGTATCGGACATTCAGATATTCTACCTGTAACGAATTGTTATAGAGGAAAGAAACTATCAGAGATGTGATATAGCAGTCCACTCTGACAGTCTCGCTGCTATTAAAGCTCCGAGCTCCCATGTTATCCAGTGTAAGCTAATATGAGCGTGCGAAAGAAAACTTAATGAAGTAGGCAATAACAACAGGGTCTCCTTGGCCTGGGTTCCTGGTCGCTCGGGAATCATAGGAAATGAGGAGGTCAACACACTTGCCAAGAAAAGAGCACAAACCCCTTTTATTGGCCGAGAACCTTACTGTGGGTTAGGTAGATACACCTACAAAAGTGAATTCCGGATGAAAGAAGAATCTGAGAGAGGTATTTTCTGGAGATCTCAACCCGGGATGTTTCACTCCAAGAAATTCCTCCGGAACTTTGATACTGTCAGATCCAAGAAACACTTGGACCTCAGTAAGAACAAGCTGTACCTCCTCACTGGCTTCCTCAAAGGCACTGTTGCCTCAGGAAGCATGTGATGAGATTAGGGCTAGCAGAAACTGACGAGTGCAGATTCTGTTGTGAGGAGGATGAAACTCCTGATCACCTGATAACGGAATGTCTCGCCATCTCAAACCAAGTCAAGGAATGCTTTGGGCAAGAAATCTGCAGGAGCGAAGGCTACGTCTTCGCTCCTTGAAGCCATCCCAGATACTGGAGTTCATCAGAACTCTGGAACTGGAAGGCGAGCTGTAGATGGTAATGATATCGGCAGCTCTGAAGGGGGGGCACAATAGACCTTAAGGTCGCAGTGCAACGTTACCCCCTACAGCAATATACAATATACACCTACAAAAGTGTATTTCGGATGAAAGAAGAAACTGACAGAGGTATACTCTGGGAGATCTCTCCCAGGAATGTATCCCTCCAAAAAATTCTTCCGAAACATTGACAGTGTCAGATCCAACAAATGTATGGAACTCAGTAAAAACACGCTGCAGGCTGCAGCTCCTCAGTGGTTTCCTCACAGGACATTGCGGTCTTAGGAAGCATATAATACTAATAAGTAGTTTATTTCCAACAGACTAAATCCCAATTATACAGGAAATCACACAAGATAAATACAGCAATAATACAACTATAGTAAAGAGATAAATAGTGATGTTTAAAATCAGATCGAATACTATATAAAAAAAATAGAGCATCAACATACACTAGCTAAGAGTTGAGAATAGTAGGCCTGTACTATGGACCGAGGAGAGTCGTGGTGTATATCACACACACTTGCGACTGCGAGTGAATTAACCAATATACATGCATAATTACTAGGGGATCGGCAACTCGCATTTGTTCTCCCGCCCCACAATAAAAGACACGAGCGACTAATGGCGTATTCCATTGGCAGCACCAGTGCTGCACTGAGCACGCATTGAGTGCAAAAAATGTTGCACTGGACGTCAAAATGTGTCAAAATGCTTGACGAAATTCCCCAATGGAATACGATTCATGCACTCAGTGCGCACGAGTTCTACCACAACCTACTATATCTACTAGCCTGGAAGATGATAAAATGGCAACACAGCTCCGAGACGTACTCTCTGTTGTTGTTGTTTGTAAAAATGGACGATTACCTCTGATTCTTGAGTTAACCATTATTGTTTTCCGCGGGCATTTCGTGGTATTTTTTGTGTACAACGGTGTCAAATGTGAATTAATGCAATGCAGTGATAAATATGGTCGGATATTTATATGTTCTGTGATTAAACTGCAGTGTGTAAATAGTGAAATTTCCTTTGGATTATTTCTACTTATTGGAGATGAGTACATTTCAGTTCAGACTATAGACAACAAGATGGACTAGAAATATGAGTGAAATAGAACTTTCATTTCTTCCTATTTTATAAAACATTTTGATGACCTTTCTAATTATTTTTCAACAAAAATTGATACATCTGGATAGGAGATCAAGAAGCTAAAATAATCTATTTATTTTTATATATATGTATTCAATTTCCAAAAGTCTGCATCTGTAGATGCTTCAGTTGAAATCAATAAGGACCTTATTATTCATTAAAAATGTTCAGATTTTCTGCAGTGATTTGAAATGGATTCTTCCTTTCGATCTTACCTTTACCCGAGCAGATGGTCTCAACCTCAGATCAATAAGTAAACATTTCCCGCTACAGAAATATAATTAATGGGGATTCAGATTCGGAATTTATCAATTTGTTTTATCAACATTTTTACACAGTTCAGATCAAAAAACAATGTGAATTTACTCTTTGTAGCATTGAATTGATATTCTGAATTCACATAGACTTGCAGCATCCCATAACTGTCTAATCGTCCTGAAAATTTACTCACTTGCTAATTTTGGGTTTTAGATAACGAATCTGAAGTTGAAAATCCGTGCTCTCTTCTAGTTTTTTTTCTTTTAAATCCCAAAGTGTCCAAAATCACAACACTTCATCTCGTAATTACATTGTTTTAAACTGTTTTATCGGTAAATATTCATCATAAATAAGATCTTATTGTAGTCCTCATCATTTTTCGACAGTAAATCATTTGAAAAATTATGAAATAGTCGAAATTTCATCAAAATCCAGCGCTACCGCATTGAAGGAGTATGCCTCTAAGGGACGATTAATTGCGGCGTTGTCAGACTGTGATCCAGGCTATCTCTATAGTGGGCTGTGGTTCTACCAATGGAATACGCCATAAATTCCAGGCTCCGTTCCACGATTTGATTGGTTCCATTTATGCGCCGATTTTATTGGTTGGAAGTGTGGCGGTATTTTCAAAAACCGCGGTTTTACTCGCCTGTTAATCCTAGACAAGGAATATGCTGTCGATCAGGGAAATTACTCGTACGTGTTTGTTGATTTAGTGATTAAACCATCAAGTGGGAGTGATAGGACTGAGAACCATGTAGCCATTGAAACCTTAATCGAATATCGAAATGCAGCTAAAAGATTCCGATTTTAGTTTTTTTTCTTCATTTTCAGGATTCTAGATTCATATCGTGGTAAAATTAATGAGGAAAATTTAAATCGAGAAGATTTAATATCAAGAAAAGATATTCAGAATATCAAAACATCATATCATATTAACATAGCAGAGGGAGTTAAGCATGATAATGATGCTATATCAGTCAATTTGTGGGTCAATCAATGTAGGCAAGAAGTAAATAATTGTATATTGTATTATAAACAACAGGGAGTAGAGGTGGAGGATTATTTATGCAAGTTAAGTATAGTACAGATTTTTGTTTAATTATAATGACAGATTTTCAAAAAAAAATAATTGAGAAATTTGGTAACAATATAGTGGCATTAGATGGGACTCATGGCTTGAATAATTATGATTTTGAGTTAACAACAATCATGGTGGTGGATGAATTCGGTGAAGGACTACCGGTTCCTTTTATGTTTAGTAATAGAATGGACACATACATTTATGATTTTTTTTTTATATAATTAAATTTAATGTAGGAGTAGTTTCTCCAAAAGTATTTATGACTGACATTGTTCTCACCTTTTACAGCGCTTGGTGCAGTATAATGGGACCAGTAGAACAGCAGTTATTTTGCTCATGACACATTGACCGTGCATGGCAGCAAATCTTATCGAAAATAAATAATAAAGATCAGAGGTTTATAAATTTGTAAAATGTTTGCAGCAGTGTACTGACGTAGATATATTTGCTGAATGTCTGCAAAATATATACAATTTCACAACTACTTTTTAGATGAAACCCATGACTTTGGGATATATTTTCAAAATAATTATTCGAATAATTATTGCATGTAAATGGGCTTAAAAAGTTAAAAGATTAGATAAAAGTTTGCATGTGCTCCTAAAATATTTTAGACATAAGTCTGTTGATAGAATTATAAAAAAGATCAAAGGTAAGCACACTATTATTGATACAAAAAATATTTTATTGAGGCATAGGAGCTGCTCCTATGAACTGATTTCATTATATTAACGTTGACAATGATAATAAAAACAGATATCTAATCAGTACTCTGTCTGACAAAAAGGAAACTGGTGAAATTTATTGTATAGAGAAACTTCGGAATGAAAGCTGTTGCGTTTTAATGTGTGAGATTTGTAAAATTTGTTATCACACATATTCCTGTACCTGCAGTGATTTTTCCATCCGAAACTTAATTTCTAAACATGTTAATTTTTTGGTTATGAATCTTGAAAAAGAAAATGAATTGCCAGAAATACAGCAATTAGTAACTGATGATAACAATCTTGATAACACCACATTAGAAAGGAATGATAAATCTAAAAATTTAAAAGAAAATGTTTCTGCGCAAATTTTATGCACCATGCAAGCTCCAAAATAGTATGAATAATTTGGATAATGAAGTACTTTTGCAAATCTAAAGGCATTTGAATTTTATTGATAATTTAATCGATTACCAAGCAGTTCAACTGAATCATTTGTTCCTGTTCAGCCTAATATGAACCTATAAATAAAAAAAATTAAACACCAGACCAGATATTTTTCAACTCAACAAAAAAAGGAAAGCTAATATAAGAATAAGCAGTGCAAAAAGCCAACTCATTCTGAATCGGTAGAAATAAGTGAGATTTTAAAAAATAATTTCAATCAATTATATGTATCCTCCAATCCTTCTGACGATCATAAATATTCATTATAAATGCCGTTCCATTTTTTTACCAGTTTTCATTATGAAATAGGCAGAGGTATATTTTGTAATTCAATACAATGTCTTTTTTTATTACGCTTCTGTTTTTCTCCTCTCCTTAATTATAGTATAGTATTAATGATAAAAATAATAATAGGTACATATATATGGATTTATTTTTTCCACAATATTTCAAATGCAACTGATATTCATTGTGATAAATTTGCAAGGAAAAGGGAGGTCAGGAGAGCGTGTGTGATATAAAATACTTTTTCTATAAAAACCAAAGGTATCCCATCTCCATAAAGTTTACTGCAATACAGGTTTCCACCCTAGACGATGCATCTCTCATTTGAAAATATCGCCACACTTCCAACCAATAAAATCGGCGCATAGATAGAACCAATCAAATCGTGGAACGGAGCCTGGGATTTAGTCGCTCGTATAAAAGACCATTTCATTTCTAGAACCTCAGATCAATGATTATTGATCTGAGCTTAGAACCCAATGCTCCGAACAATCTATCCTGTCATTAACTATATTATAAACAAACAATATTACCCGTATATTCACCCTATCCACAATGGAATCAGCACCGAACCTCGAAAGCAACTGTTTAGTGTTTATGATCATAACCTATATGGGTGGGCAGTGGGCACACATATATCATCCTGCCTCCAGACTAGACATTTGTAAAATTTTCTGTGTACTGACTCTATTCTTTTCTTGTGACATTCATATATAGGCCTCCAACCTATGCTGCAATATTCCAATCTACTTCTTATCAAACTATTAGACAAGGCTATCAAAGTGTTTGAATCTTGAAACCATTTTGTATTCCGTAATATGATGAGATCAGGGCTAGTAGAAACTGACGAGTGCAAATTCTGCGGGGAGGATGATGAAACTCCTGATTACGGAATGCCTCGCCATCTCAAACAAAGGCAAAGAATGCTTTGGGCAAGAAATCTGCAGGAGCGAAGAAGTAGGCTCCTTTAAGCCATCCCAGATACTGGAGTTCATCAGAACTCTGGAACTGGAAGACGAGTTGTAGATGGTGATGACATCGACAGCTCTGACGGAGGGACACAATAGGCCTAAAGGTCGCAGTGCAAAGTTACCCCAATATACAATATAGGGGAACAAGAGATGACGAATTTGTTGCATTGTTACAAATATTTTTGGGCGGATGCGAAATAATATTTCGTATATTCTTATTGATAAATTACTTTTAGACAACCAGTATTACACGATCATTTATCTATGAAGAAAACCGAATCCATATGCTCGCGAATTATTTCCATTCTCATTCTGACTCTTAAGTTGAAGCGATCGTTAGAGATTTCAGTGGAAGCTAACATTGAATTATTATATAGTTGGATTATTGTTTCTTTCTGAAATACAAATTCCTTCATTTTGGTTTGAAATATTTTGGGAAGAATTTGTGGAATTTCCGTTTTAAACGGGATTAAATTACATCGTTCAACAAAGTACTTACAAGCCGCCCAACATCCCAGGTAAATGAGAGAATGAAATCGTATTCGTAATGTAATTTTATATTTTCTTTTTAGGCTTTTCTTTATTCATTTCCCTTTTAATTTGTGATTTCTATTTTGGAAAATTATACATTATACCCGAAATCAGCACGGAGGACAGAAGGCAGACTTTCTATCCAGAGGGTTCGTCATTCCAGTATTCTCCACTTCGGAAGTTTTCGACCTTTAGGGGAACCATCCCTGACTGCATCGACTAGGAAATATCTGGATGAGTAGAATTTATTTGAAATTCCATTTATTCATTTATATTACGTAAACAACCAAATTCTTAATTACTGGTGATTATTATTTTTTTTTGTGTAAGTGAATGCCGGCAATCATATGATCAAAACCCCTCAGGTACTGTTAACTTATTAATTAAATAATTTAGATCAGACTGAATATTGAAGTACAACCAATTTTCATCATAATATTTTAATTATTTCGCTTTTCGCTCCAATTTCCCGATTTATAATTATTTGGTGGTTTCTTTCTTTTATTTTCAAGGGTTTTAGTATTTCTCTTCAAACCACCTGGGCTATTTAAATAATTATTTTGAGTACCCACACCCTTCTCCACCGCAGCAAAACCGCGAGCTTCCCCTTGAAAATTCTTATTTTTGTTACCATAATTAGGGTATTGACTTAGGAACAATTTGAGCACGTAACAGCATATTGACAGATTCAAAGCTATTTCAGCAAAAAAAATTTGCCAGTATTCGGAAACAAATTCCTTTCATCCCCCTTAGATTAGGAAGGGAGCCTTCTCATTATATTTCAAAAACAGATGAGAAAATAAGAAATATGAAATGTTTATGTTGACAGGAATTGTACTAAAATAAAAGTTTTTTTAAATCAACATTTTTTTATTCATAGATGATGGTTCAACTTCTCTTCAACAAATATTTTTGAAAAGGAGTTAATTTTTGGCGCTCTTGTACCTCGGAACAGAGTTCTTATTTTCTGAATATATATTTTTTTTCATTTCACTACAAGGTTTTTCAATTTGATTTTTTTTTGTAATTTCACACCAACAAAAAATTATCAAAATCTATAAAACTAACTTTAACTCGTAACTGAAAAAAATCCTAAGTACTGACGTGAGTCAGGAGCTTTTGCACGCATGTTCCATTCACGCCTCGAGTCGATTGTGTTGAAATTCGGTACTCGATTATAAAATGGTGCCTCCGAAGGTATGTTCAGAATTTCATCGCATTCTGACAAATAGTTTCTGAAATATAAAACTTTTGAAGAAAATATTTTGTTTTTCTAGTGATTTTCACTAAATTTCGCGAAAATTAGCGCGTCGGGATTCTACGAGTAATTAATTGAATTGGATCGGATTTGTATATTTTTAGTTATTGTGGAAATAACAACAAAATTTAAGATGAGTATAACTCCGAAAGCGTTTGGCCGATTATGCTCATTAACAAACTTATCTGTCCCATTCAGATGTGTAACCTACCCTGAAAATTGCAAGTCGCTATATCTTTCCGTTCGAAAGTTCTCGTAGCAACGGTCACCCACCCATCCAGCTACTGAACTCGACATTCTACAACTAATTACCGTGTTTGAATTGGATCGGATTCGCATTTTTTGAGTTATGAGGAAATAACAAAAAAAATTCTTATGGTTCATGCATAGATCATATATTTGTCAAATCCACTCTTGGAGCTGTCGGTGGTAAATTGTTGACGTCAATAACGGATCATTTTCCTGTTTTTCTTTTCTTAGGTGAGAGGGAAAGTATGGGTGATGAAAAGGAATTTGAAATAAGTAAAAGTAAATTTAGAACTCTGTGAACTTGAGCCCTGGCATGAGATCTTACTAATAGACGACACGGAAGACGCTCTGGATGTGCTAATTAGTAAAATAAAAAAAATTAATTTATTTTCCCTGAGGCAGAAACCTAAAAACCAAAAACCACGAAAGGATTGGATTAAACCAATGATAGTTAATTTAGTAAAGCGAAAGAATAAACTCTATAAAGAGTGGAAATTGCGACCACATGATTTGCAATACAAAGAAAGATATATACAATATGAAAAAATACTCAAAAAAATTATTAGTCGAGATGCTAAAAAACATAAAGATCAAAGGCAATTGGGCGAAGCTGATGCAAAAAAAATGTGGAAATATGTGCATAAAAAATTGAATATGAAACAAAAAAGATCTTACATAGAGAAAATTTTGGTTAATGATGAGATTATTACTGATGAGAAAAAAATTGCCCATCATTTTAATGGATTCTACAGTACCATTGCATCTAAGATTATAGAATAATCAGTTCAACCTTTCAATGCAACAGACATACCGGAAATTCCACATAATTCACGAACTTTTTATATTCTCCCAACTAACGAATTAGAAGTTAAGCAGGAAATTCAGAAATTAAAAAATAAAGCTGGTGGCTGTGATTCCGTTCACGCGTTCATTCTGAAATTGGTTTCACCATATATATCAGGGATATTATCTAACCTATTCAATAGATCCATTATAACAGCTAAATGGCCTAAGCAACTCAAATCAGCAGAAATATGTCCTGTATATAAAGCCGGAGATGGGGGCTTGATGACGAATTACAGACCGATTGCTCTGATTTCGAATATAGCTAAGGTATTTGAAAGAATAATATTCAATAGATTGAGCAGCTTTGTAGATGAGAGTAAGATACTTAATATGAAACAATTTGGATTCAGGAAGGGGAAGAGTACAAATGATGCCATAGCATAGCAGTGATAAGTGAATTTATATATAGCAGCTTATCAGCCGGTATGCCAACTATACTGGCTTTTCTAGATTACTCCAAGGCTTTTGATCTGGTGGATCATCAGATTCTGCTTGATAAGTTGTGCAGAATGGGAGTAAGAGGGATTGGTCTACAGTTGTTTTCAAGTTACATACAGAACAGAACACAAACAGTGAAGATAAATGGAGTGAATAGTGACCCAGTAACAACGAATGTAGGCGTGCCGCAGGGGTCTATATTGGGCCCACTGTTGTTCATCCTATATATCAATGATTTGTTGAATTTACATCCTGAACTTGTGAAGTATGCTGATGACACTGTTGTACCTGTGGCTGGAAGCTGTTGGGATGAATTGGCCGAAAATTTGAGTACCAAATTAAATGAAGTACTATCATGGTAACATAAGAACCAACTGGTAATAAACATCCAGAAGTCTGCATTTTTCACTTTTGGCAGCTATTGTGATTCCATCCCTGAATCCATAGAAATAGAGGTGAACGATATCAATTTAAAGAGAGTTGAATCTTGTAGATATTTGGGAATTGCATACGATCAACATATGAGGTGGAATATACATGTACACAGTATTGTGAAGAAAACTAAGTACTTAGTGTTTGTCTTTTATAAGTTGAGGGAGGTAATGACAAAACATCATCTCTTGCAGATATATTATGGTTTGTTTCATAGTGTTGTCACATATGGAATTATTGGTTGGGGAGGACTTTATGATACAGCCTTGGAACCGTTGAAAAGATTGCAAAGAAGAATACTAAAAATCATTGGAATCAGCAATGAAGATCCGAATAGACCTTTGAACATCAGGCAGTCTTTTGTTGTCAACTCCATAGTTCAAAATTATGATGCTTTAAAAAATGAATATGAACACAGTGCAAGCATAACAAGAAACAAAAGTCTGGAACTACCTTTACACCCCTTAACGATAGGACAAAGAAGTTATGTGTATTATTCAAAAAAGTACTTTAATAAATTGTCAGATGAAACGAAGGTGTTGAACTTGAGTAAAAAAACAATTAAAAAAAGAATAAGAGAACAAATCATTCTATTAGATGTACTTTAAATGTGGTAAAACGGGCTGTGATGTTGGAATTTATGTTGAAGTTAGGGGAAATTTTTTACTGTTGGGGAAAAAACCTTTTGATGATGTATAATTGTATGTGATAATAGGGTACAGTATCAATTTAATAATTTGAAATATATTAATTGTATGGGAGGTATGGAGATATAACTTTTTTTCCTTTTGTTGATTGATGTTAGTGTTAGATTCAATCCTATGCACGGGCTCAAGCCCCCTATAGGTCCTAAAGTGTGGTTTAAATTTATACTAGGTGCGTTCCAAAGTAAACAGGACTTGTAAAAAAAAACAGAACAAATGGTTTTTTCGGCAAAATCAATTTATTTTATTCAAAATAGTCTCCTTCAGCTTCAATACAGCGTTTTGCACGGTCCAAAAGCATGTCGAACGAGTGTTTTAGCTTGTTGGCTGGTATGGCTACCAGTATGCCGGTGCAAGCCTTTTGAATGGCCTCTACGTCTGCATAACGCTTTCCTTTCATCGGCAAATGCATTTTTCCGAAAAGGTAGAAGTCGCACGGTGCCATATCAGGTGAATACGGGGAGTGGTTGATGGTTAATATGTGATTTTTGGTCAAATAATCGGTCACAAGCGTCGATCGATGAGACGGCGCATTATCGTGCAACAAACGCCAACTTCCAACATTGCGATATTCGGGCCTAACACGTCGAATACGGCGCACCAAACGCTTCAAAACTCCAAGGTAGAATACCGCACCAGAGACAAGTCTCTGACCGCACTAACGTTTTGGCCGGGTGGAACAAATTCTTTGTGGACAATACCCTTGGAATCATAAAAACAAATTAGCATTGTCTTCACTTTTGACTTCTCCATGCGCGATTTTTTGGGTTTCGGCTCGTCCGGCGCCTTCCATTCAGCACTCTGGCGTTTCGTTTCGGGATCATATTGAAAACACCACGTTTCGTCACCAGTCACAATCTCGTACAGGAAGTTCGGATATTTTTTCGCCTCTTTAATGATGTCTTTCGAATGTTGAATTCTGAGCCGTTTTTGGTCGTCAGTCAATTTGTGCGGAACAAATCGTGCACACACTTTTTTTAAGCCCAAATTTTCGGTCAAAATGCGATGAATCGATGTTCTGGAGATGTTACATTCCATTTCCATGAATTTCAATGATGATTTCGGCTGTTTTTTGATGAATTCACGCACAGTTTCAATGGAATTTTCGGTGATCACGGATTTTGGTTGGCCAACATGTTGATCGTCATTCAGATCCTCACTTTGAAAACGTTGAAACCACTCGTGCACTCTGCTACGGGATAGGCAATCATCGCCATAAACTTGTTTCATCAATTGAAACGTTTCAGTAAAAGTTTTACCAATTTTAAAACAAAATTTAATGTTGGCTCTTTGTTCGAAGCTCATTTTTGCACCGATGACAAAAATATACTGACACTTACAACGCAATAACTTCACTTTCAATAGCTGAACTGTCTTGAAATTTTCACTGAAAGTTGATAAAGGATAGCAGATACTAACGCACCAGTCCACATATAGATGACGCCACAAGGGGGCGCTAGATTCAAAAAGTCCTGTTTACTATGGAACGCACCTTGTATATTATGGAATAATGCGACAAATTTGTGAAAGCTGTGGAACTAAGGAGTGTTGAATAAATTATTATTATTATTATTATTCCAAAACCGTTTGGCCGATTAATTATGTCTATTAAAAAAAATGTGGGAAAGCTCTGTGGACAGGGGCTTTAGCGCTCTTGTTAAAGTACTAGCGAGTAATTACTCAAACTTTGACAAATCATATCTCCGATAGTATCTATTTGTTTCTCAGAGTTGGGAATGATATAAATGATGGATTACGATAGAACTGCATCATAAAAAAATCAAAACGTAGGTCTATGACTCACCTCATATGTTGCATTTACATACATCAGCAAATTATAATTAGAGCATTCTATGAACTCATGAATTTACGATTAATTATTGAAATTTTGAAAATCATATCTCCGAAAGTATTAGTCTGTTGTATTAGTTGAGTTGAGATTGATATCAATTATGATTCAATTGCATCTTATATAGATAGATAGACAGAACCGTACTTTATTGGAAAACCAAAAAGCTATCGACCTAAGTCCTTCAGCCTGTTTTTTTGTCTACAGCTATAATGGATTGTTATATTACACAAGTGTACAAGTCTTATTGTTTGAATGTGAATGGAAAGAGAGAAAAAAAAACTTATATATTGTATATTTATCTTAAAAAAAAATGAATTTGTAATTTGTAATGTTGAAAAAATTTTTTTTTGGTTACTCCGAAGCCACCAGGCCACCAGGATTTTGGACAGTAAGGAACTTAAACAAGTCGCAAGTTATCACGAACTTTCAGCATTCTTTGTGTCGGTATTCTACAACTAGTTACCTAGATTCAATTAGATCAGATTCCCCAGAACATGCACGCAAAAAGTTAACACCTCTTTGCATTATATTCTGTAAAATAAGGTTGAAAAATAATAAAAAAAAAATGAAAAATTCTTTCCTGGGATTTTGAAATTTGAATGGGTCCATTTATGAACGATCTTCGAGACATCTCGATTCAATTAATCACATAAATGAACCGATTCTATATGTGTTTTGAGATATCTCTTTTGATTTGAAGAATATTCACATAGGTGACATTTATGGTGCTTCAAATTCAAATGAACTGAATCTATATGATTTTTGAGAGAAACTTTCTGAAGTGCAGAATATTCACATAAGTGACATTTATGTTTCTTTATATTCAGATGAACTGCATCTATGTGAATTTTGAGAACTATTTTTCGATTTGCGGAATATTCACAGAAGTGACATTTATGTTGCTTCAAATTCGAATGAATTGAATCTATATGAGTTTTGAGAGTATGTTTCAAATTGGCTGAATATTCACATAAATGACATTTATTTTGCCTTTCATTTAAATGAACTGCATCTATGTGATGTTTGAGAGAAACTTTGCGATTTGCAGAATATTCACAGAAGTGACATTTATGTTGCTTTAAATTCAAATGAACTGAATCTATATGATTTTTGAGAGTACCTTTATGATTTGCAGAATATTCACATAAGTGACATTTATATTGCCTTATATTTAAATGAACTGAATCTATGTGATTTTTGAGAACGATTTTTCGAATTGTGGAATATTCACAAAAGCCACATTTATGTTGCTTCAAATTGAAATGAATTGAATCTATGTGATTTTTTAGCTCTTTTTTATGATTTGTGGCATGATCACATAAGTGACATTTATGTTGCTTCACATTTAAATGCACAGCATCTATGTGATTTTTGAGTACAGCCTTCCAATTTGCGGCATAATCGCATTGGTTACACTTATATTGCCTCAAATTTGAATGAACTGAATCTATATGATTTTTGAGACTCATTTTTTGAGTTGTGGAATATTCACATAAATTACATTTGTGTTTCTTTATATTCAAATGAACTGAATCTATATGATTCTTGAGATATTCCTTTCTATTGGCAGAATATTCACACAAGTCACATTTATGTTGCTTTAAATTCAAATGAATTGAATTTATATGATATTCGAGAGAAGTCTTCTGATTTGCTGAATATTCACAGAGGTGACATTTATGAGACCTAACATTTAAATGGACATTATCTATGTGTTTTTTGAGATCGCCTTTGCGATTAGTGACATGATCACATAACTCGCATTTATGCTGCATATGTTTCGAAGAAGCATTTTTGTGTTGTTCAGTTGTGTCTTCAGTAATTGAAGTAAGATCGAAAATTTTGGAATGATTAGTTTCTTGTTGATCGTCTTCTCTTAATTTCGGAAAGCAGAACTTCCCTTCGTCAATTTGTTGAGATGGAGCACTGGAGTTATCATATTCACTTTTAACGGTGTATTCATCTCTCGCATGTACCCCGTTCTCATCAATGAATTGTTCAGTAATATCCTTATCTTCAATCTTCATCTTAAAGATCTGAGATTGCTCTTCAGCATCTGGATATGGGGAACTGGAAAAGAATTATAATGATAATGTAGGATTTTTACATCAATCGCCTAGACTATTGGGAACTTTCACGATGATGTTAGCGCTAATGTGGCGCAAATCGTAAACAAGCTAAGCAAGTAGTGAACGAACTTATTGCACGTGTTTCAGTGTAACTGTTTCGCAAGCATCAATAAACTTTTGTTTCAACGTAAAATAGATAATATGTCTAATATGTCTTCGACCAGAAGTTTTTCCTTCTTTCCTCCGGAAACCCACATTAAAATATACAAGGTGGTGCAACGAAAACTTCGACACCTCGATTTTCCGACTTCAAAATGAAAATGTGGAAAATCGCTCGGACCCGTCCATTTCTGATTCGAGGGGGAAGAACTTTTCCGATTTTTTCATCCCCGTAACTTCAACCCCCTAACGGGGGTGAGCACAACCCCTTGATTTTGAATAGGGATGGGGGGTGTTGCGATAACTAATTTTGAAGATCATATCGAGTAATATCTGACCCTAAAATTTCACTTCAAAATATACATCGATAATGAAATAACAGCAAAAATAGTGAAAGAGGTAATGTGGAATTTATCTCGAGCATATTATTCGTATCAGACACACTTCAAAGGATTTGTAAATTTGTAGTAGAATTAAAATGATGTATTCCGTAGAAGAAAGGGTGGAAATGATGAAATTATTTTTTAGGAATAACGACTCTGCGAGAACAGCGGCTTTATTCAACGAACGACACTCTGGTAAAAATGTATCCGCTGCTTACGTCGTGGAACTGTTCGCCAAATTTGACGCTACTGATTCAGTCGGACACAAAAAGGAGTTGCATGAAAGAGACGCAGCGAGGGACGTGGCTGTCTTAGGTCATGTAGCAAGGGATCCGACCTTGAGTACTACGAAATTGTCCGATGTATGTGGTGTTTCACGCACAACAATCATGAGAATCCTGAAACAACATAAATTCATCCTTAGATACGATTGGTTCAGGAACTGAATGAGGATGATCCTGATCGCCGACTCCAGTTCTGTGAAGTGGTCAGTGAAATGATTAACGGTAATCAAAACTACTTGTTTGATATCTGTTTTTCAGACGAGTGCTCATTTTTACCTTAACAGCATTGTAAACCGGCATACCTGTCGGTATTGGTCAGATGCAGTGGCGTAACGTTCCTCAGTCAGCCCCCCCCCCCCTCACTGGAGAAATTCCTGTCCAAACGATTCTTGAAGAATGTTTTAACAGAAGTACGACATACTGGAAGCGAGGGCTCAGGACCTATATATGGTATCCAAGCCCCCTGCTTCGCCAGCTTATCTGCCTTAACATTACCTGAAATCTCCGAGTGAGCCGGACACCAGATGAGTTTTACAACGTTACCAGCGCCCAACCTTCGCAGAGCCTTCCTGCATTCGCCTACTAAGTAGGAGTTTATTTTCACATCAGATAGGGATTTTAACGTTCCTTGACAGTCACAGCATATATATATGTACTTGCCAGAGTATCCTAATCGGATGTTTTCCAGCGCGCAGACAAGAACAGCATATAGTTCTGCCTGTATTATCGAGCAGTTCTTCCCGAGAGGGATGGACATGCTCACTCGAGGTCCCACAATGCCTGCACCTGTCCCTGTAGTCGTTACAGAGCCATCTGTGAACCATGTGGGCCCCTCCGGTTTAAGGAGATCACTCCTTGTATCCCATTGGTCTCTATCAGGAACAATCACCCTATAGGGTTCGTTAAAGCAGAATAAGGAGCCCGCACGGTCACTCCTCCGGAGGAGAGATGCATCATCATCCTCCACCTTCTTGAGTGCCCTCGCGTGTCCCCTAAACATTCCGCTGTCACGCCACTGTCCCTGTCCCTGTTGTACGTTACGCCACTGGTCAGATGAAAATCCAAGATTATTTCGTGAGATGCATACTCAGCGTCCCCAAAAATTAAATGTTTGGGCGGGTATTTATGGAAATCGCACAATCGGCACTTTGTTGATACCCGGTAATCTCACTGGCCAAATTTATTCAGACCTATTGGAGAACGCTCTTTATCCAGCCTCGTGCAAGTATTGGAGAATGCAGAAGACCATCAAACGATCATTTTCCAACAAGATGGCGCACCACCTCATTTCATTCAACCGGTGCGTCAGATCTTAGATAAAAATTTTCCTCACGTCTGGATTGGAAGAAGAGGGGACATATTGAGTGGCCACCCAGATCACCTGATCTGGCTCCACTGGACTTTTTCTTTTGGGGTCACCTGAAATCCAAGATTTACGCTACTCAGCAAGAGTCACTGGATTGTTTGCGATTAATGAATGCCGTCAAATTACACCAGAAATTTTGAGTAATGTACGTGAATATTTTCAGCAAAACTTATGTTACGTTGCATGAAAGTAAATGGAGCCCATTTACAGCATTTAATAAACTAATCAGAAACGTAAGTACTACTCCACTATTTTACCTGTCATTGCGTTATCGATGGAAATTTTTATGCGTAATTTCAGGATCAGATATATACAATATATATATATATATATATATATATGTATATATTCTTTTGAACTTGAGCATTACAATTTGTTTTTTATCTAACAATAAAGCATGTGTATGAAAAAAGTGTTAGCAGAGGTTAGTGTCACGGGGTACCATATAATTTGATATATGATACTAGAACTTAGCAAAAAAACCCTATCTCCCCGTTAGTGTTGTGATTTATGAAAATTGAAATTGTTAACAAAATATGCTGAAATATTAAATATTGAAGGGTTTCTTTTTCTCATTATCGCTTCTTCCTTCAACAAGCAGAGAAGTTTCTCCAAGGTACCCGAAACCCAATCTGGAAAAGGAAAAGACAAAGGGAGAAAACGAACAAATTAAAAATGGAATATTCTATATTTTTTTAAATAGATTTGAAACTCGCAACCCATTCTAAAAAAGATTCAGAAACATTATGAATAGCCCTAAAACCAACTTTGAATCTATATATGCGACAATTATTAACTAAATGATCTATGATTTCCTCTGCTTCCCCGCATTCACAACTAGGGCTCTCAACTGAGTTCCACCTGAAAAGCATGCTGTTGCAACGACCATGACCGGGTCTTAGACGATTCAGAATAGACCATATTCTCATTGGAAGATCAAACCCTGGAACTCTTTTTGAAGGATCAGAAATTAAATCTTTGTTTAATAAATTGCAAGAAATCCATTCAGACAGCCAAACTTCCTTGTCACTTTTATTCGAATTAAGAAAACAGTTGGACCATAAAGGGTTTCGTGACTTCAATCTGGGAATCTTATTGTCTGGAATGTAGGAGATAATCGGAAATGAATTCCGAAAAGAATGAAATTTATTCCAAGAATTTGAAACAGCAGTCTGCCTGCGAATGTGGGGCGGGACAATGTTTGAAAGAACTGGCAACCAATGAATAGGTGTAGATCTAATAGTTCCAGTGATGATTCGCATAGATGAATTCAACTGTGCATAAATATTTTGAGAATGAGCACTATTAAACCAGACAGGGCAACAATATTCAGCGGCAGAAAAAACCAAGGCTAAGGCTGCCATTCGAAGAGTAGCTGCATCAGCACCCCATGAAGTACCAGCTAATTTCTGCAGAATATTATTTCTCGTTTTCAACTTCAGACGCAAGTCATCCAAATGGGCTTTGAAATTCAAAGATGAATCTAGTTTCACTCCTAGATATTTAGGATAAAAATTATGTCTCAAAAAAGAATCACCGAAAGTTACACTCAATGTTCTATATTTTTGGTGATTGTTCAAATGAAAGCAAGAAACCTCAGTTTTATTCGGATTCGGACACAAACGCCACTGAAATAGGTACTTTTTAAGAATATTTAAATCTGCAGATAGATTATTTTCTATATTTTGAAAATCAGAATGACAAAATGCAAGGGCAATGTCATCAGCGTATATGAATTTCTCAGACGAAGTAGCAGGAATATCACACAGATATGAATTGAAAAGAAGAGTTGCTAAAACTGAACCTTGTGGGAGACCATTATTCAAATTCTTGAATTTATTACTATTATTATCAAGAAAAACACTAAACCTTCTATCCGAGAGCATATTTTCAAGTAAACGAACCATTTTGCCACACTTTAAATGAGTATAAAGTTTAAAAATCAATCCATCTTTCCACACCGTGTCATATGCTGCCGACAGTTTTTTACCCCCTTGACTACGGAAAGAGAGGGTATTGCAACCCCCGATTGTTTCCCCTTGTCGCATGATTTTTGTACGGCGTTGCGGAATAATGGATTAGCAGTATTGAAATAGTATGACACAGATGCAGTACAAAATCAATTGACCAAATTTACCCTGGTAATTGTCGGAAAATAAAAAAAAAATCCGCCTTTGTGGCGCACCATTTTTTTACGGCACTGTGCGTTTCCTCATTATTTTTAATGGATCTATCGGTGGTAAGAATGCCGTACAAAAATATGTGACCAAAATGTACTCACTCTACCTGTACTTTCGAATTCTCACCTGCACTCAGTTGGACAGCTTACAAGTGATGGCATAGTGCTGAATCTTATTATTTTATGCTCTTATATAGTTCTAGATAGGTCACCTGGTGGTTCAAATGACCCATAATTTTTTCAACATGGGCCTGTAGTCTATAAGCGACCCTATAGAGGCTAGCAACCTGATAGGGTCAGCTAATAGGAGACAGACAAAGGTGGAATAAGCCTCTCTAGGCTTCAGCACGGACTACTCGCTCAATCGTTATTGGTCTAACACAAACAAACAAAGCTCTAGGTGAGTCAAACCCAATCGTTTGAGACCATTCTCTGCTGTTCCCGCTGGAACAAACGCAGCCTATGAAGATGTTGATAGCATACTGATATTTTTGCACCTAGTGATATGATTTTCATGAAATCGTGCTTGAACCTTAGAGTCGATGTTCTACACCTAAATACCAAATTTCAAATCAGATCAAGTCTCTAGTTTTGGAAATATTTAGAAATTTAAATTTCAAATGGGTATACCTCCCAAATCACGAGGGGATGTTGCCCATGAAACCTATCTTATGGAGTCTTTCCTAAAGTTCTTTCCTTTCACAAATTACCGACTGTCTAAATAGACAGAATGATTAAGCCATGGATGCGAGAGCTTGATAGCAATTAGTAAATCTTACCTGTCAGTTGAATTATATTCCCCCTGATCTTTAATAGACTGTACTTCACCATACATGTTTTCTGCTTTTAATCCATTCGTTTCATACTCAATCAAAGTTTTATCATTTGTTTCTAACTCACCATCCCCAGTTTGGTCCATAGTTTTGCTACGAAAAATGAATAAAGATAAAAGACTGAAATCTATATTTTCACAACTTTTAATTAAATATCAATAAACACAGTCTGCATCTGACGAAGCTGGCAAACACATGTGAAAAATTATATACGATTTACACTTATTTATTCAATATTGTGACGCGTTTCGTCGACACAGCGACTTCATCAGACTACATCATACTAAATTCTTAACAAGTTATTATTATTATTATTAAGTTAATGTGTACAAAGAAACCAGCAGTGAAATCTCATGTAATTAGTTTTAAATAAGTCTATTATGTAATTTGTTTTAAATAAGTTTCTCATGTAATTAGTTTTAAATGATTCTGTGTCCATGTCATCTAGGTATAGGGAGATAATAACTTGTTAAGAATTTAGTATGATGTAGTCTGATGAAGTCGCTGTGTCGACGAAACGCGTCACAATATTGAATAAATAAGTGTAAATCGTATATAATTTTTCATTGAGTTAATATGGATTTGCATCAAGTAAAAGCCACAAGCATTAAATTTAAAAAAAAAAACACATGTGTATCGGCTGTGTATAGATCGAATTTATAAATTGTTTTCAAGTGAAATACCAAGCGATAAAATTTCTAAACGCGAAATTTACGACGCCGCCGACTTCGAGGCATTTTACACAACAGAAATGTCACAAACAGGCGACGAAAAAACACAAGATACTTCAGCGGCAGAAGATGAGTCACACAATAGATTCCAAACAGTAACTAGGAAGAAACGTAAAAAAAAATATGGAACCTAAACTGCCAGCAAAAAGAAAAGACGAAAAAGCATCCCCTGAAATACGAGTAGAACAACCTACACTGAATTTTAATACATTTAATAAACCAAACACACAAAAAACACAACCTCAAAACGTAAACAAAGATAAGGACGGAAGCGCGATAACCAAACATCTACGAAACCAAATACAATGAACAAAACATTTCAAAATTTATTACTCATAAATACACTGCCCAACACATCAAGAGTACAAATGGCGAATGCTTGGCTCGAAGTATTCCCAATTAACACAGATATAATAACACCAAGACAAGGATTCCTAATTAAATCAGACAATACTAAAGGCAACCTAACAAAAGCTCTGGAACACTTCAAAGAGAAAGAAGTATCAAACTACTCACAAACAACAGAAAACACAACAATCAATCCAATTAGAAGATCTTCCGAATCATACTCTGCTGTCATCTCCCATGTGGAGATAGAAGATAGATAGAGATAGATCAAATAAAACATCGATACTGCAGGATTGTCTCCAGGAAAATAAACCAGCCCTCATTGTTCATCAGAATCATCACAGGTGATATTGCATCCTATGAGAGGCTACTCGATAAAGGGATCTATTACAAATGTAGACACTACATTGTAAAACCCAGTAACCCACCAGACCCTATTCCTATACCTTGCACCAGATGCTCACAGTTTACCCACAGAAGTGAAGACTGTAAAGAACCAATTAAATGCAACAAATGCGGAGGAAATCATAGAGATAACCAGTGTGAAACAAACCTGCCACAGAAATGTAACGCATGTAATTCAACAGAGCATGGTCAACAAAATGTCCAAAACGGCCACTTAAACCTATAGATGAGATACCTAACGTGAAAATACGCTCAATCAACAAAAAAGCACAGAAATGGGCAAAGATAAAATTGAAGCGAGTAGAATTTACCAAAGCATCACAATACACGACTACATAATAGAAACATATATAAACGAAATTAATAAACCTAAAAACACAGACAGACAAATACTCATTCAAAAACTACAGAAAAGATTCACGGAAACCTATAGAATAAATACCATACCAACTTTTGTGGGAAACCGTCTCTACATATTGATGTTCGACATGGATAAGGAGTCCAGAACAATCGACACTGAACCCTCAGAAGGAATACAACTTCATTGGGCTGTTGATGATTAAGTCGATCTATTGTAATATAAACAGGATCAACAACAAAAAAGAAATAATACGCCATTATATAGAAAATAACAGCATAAACTGTGCAATGCTTGTAGAAACTAATACCAAAGAAAACAGCAACTTTCATTATAGAGACTGGAAAACGATATACAAACATGGGAGTATACTAAATCAGAATATTCGTGGAGGAGCATTAGTAATGGCGGAAAAAATGGTACAAATTGGAAAGCGTAATGAACAATTGCCAGGTAGGTGCAAAACCAGATCTTTTTGATTGGTGATCATATTCATTCCAATTCAATTAGTGTGAAGTCAACAAACTTAACTTCTAAGCACACATAAAAACTCAAAAGAAAGCAGCCATCGCTAGAGCTGGGCACTTTAGATCTCTCACCTATAAAAACCTACGAATCAGCTACAAGATAGCAAGCACAAGATATAAGATGATATGCCGGCCCTTATTTGACTATGGATTTACAACATTCATAAACACCGCAAAAACAACGCTAAAAAACATTGAAATAGCAGAACGAACCTGCCTAAGAAAAATAACTAAACTAAGAAATCCCAACAATCCATTGCACAACCCTTCTAATCAACTTTTATATGACACTGCGCATATAGAACCGATATTGGAGAGAATGAATAAACTGAGCAAAAAATTCATCTCAAACCAGAACAACAGAAGAATTGTGGATTCACTTATACACCACTACCATGGAGAAATGAAGGCGAAATTACCAGCACTACCAGTATTTGAATATTAATATCCTTAGAATAACATCTTTTAGAACTAAAAAAAATTTTGTAAAATAGAAATCCATGTAACTGGCTGGAAGACTGAGGTCGATAGGGATTTGATCCATAATAATCCATAAAGTTGATTTCTCTCTCTCTCTCTCCAACTATAACGCAAGAATTGCTATTAGTAGGTTCTTTGTTGCCTATGGAATTCTGAAAAATATCTATAAAATAAAGAACATACGCGCAAAAATGTATCATTTCCTGAATTGCATTAGAAACATAAAAACATCTAACATTCCTTGTATTTGTGGTAAATCGTATGCAGGAGAAATATCGAGACCACTAGAAGTAAGAAAGTCAAACATACGAACAACTTACGAAATAGAGACATACAGAAATCAAAAATAGCAGAACACGTATGTACAATCTATGGAGATCACATGATGGATTGGAGTAAAACAAAGATTCTGATTACATTAAAAGGAAACTTAAGGAGTCGACTTGTATTTTGTTGAACAGAATTGCTATAGCAATTAGAGGGAGAACCGCTAAGAAGTAAGAACACGATTCATGTACGTCTGAGTCTGACTAAAGATAAGATAAACAAATTGAAGGACTTACCATTCAAGAGAAACAGTATCCTTTAATGATTACTTAAGAGAAAGATATACTTCTTTTTTCAGGTGAGGGCAGGATGGGTCGTCATCCATCCAATAAAGATTATTATAGATTTATTTATACTATTATACTATACAATGACTATACTATACAATTTATAGTATTTATCACTGGGGCAACATCATAGACAAGATATTTAACATTTGTGTTGTGACTTGTGTTGTGTTGTGACAAGTGACATTTATTTTATCTTATCCGGTTCTTTTAGTCGAATTTAAGCGAATAACCCAGAGAAATATTTCTCTGGAATAACCGGTTAAGACCATTTCCTTGTTAAACATAACCGATCGGATATAATAGCAAGTAGCAAGGGATTGGTCTTAACCGCACTGTTCCGGTTATTCGCTTAAATTCGACTATAGTCTCTTCAAAATTTTTAATGATTTGCATTTGAGTGGAAGAGAGTCGGCTGTGTTCTGTGCTTTTTTTATATCCTTTATTGTGCCAGGCAACTAGGGCCATCTACACAGTTCTATATTTTTCCGAAGACTCTTTCAAATTAATTTTTAGGACATGCACCACCACCCAACACCACATCCATGCCCTGAGCGGGATTCGAACCCGCGACCTCCGGCACCGGCTCCGGCACCGGGGGTCAATTCTCGAGATCGATCGCTCGTTGAACGTATACGTTCATGAGCGAGTGAAATCGAACGTGTAGTTCGGGGGGTCAATTCTCGAGATCGATCGCTCGTTGAACGTATACGTTCATGAGCGAGTGAAATCGAACGTGTAGTTCGGGTCAATTCAATTCTCGAGCATATCTTCAACTACTCGTTCCAAGGAAAGCATAGACCTTCATTTCCAACGAAGAATAAACTTGGCATCGTGGCAGAATTTATTGAAGAGCGTGTGTTCTTATCACCTAGATCTCATATAATACCTTGTTTTTGGTGTTGATATTGGCGTGGCGCTTCATCGTTGAATTTAAATTTTGAAATAGAATACGTAAATCACGCGTAAATTCAGAATTTTAGATATGTCAAATGTTGTTTGTTTATTATTTGGAAACACAGACATAATGAATGAGCACCACCAAAAGTGTTCAGAGGTATGCACAGAGACAACAAAGAGACGTGAAACTCCTTCACTAAATTTGTCCCATTGTAACTTTCTCTTCTGTCCTTTTTTATATCATTCAATTTGGCATAAAGCTATCTTTGTCTCGCCTGAACGAAGCGAAACATAGAGGCGCTGCTTACACTTTTGTGGAGGTTGCCAAACTAGAAAATAAATATTGTTATTCTATGAAAAAGAACTACTTCTTTCCTTTTTCATCTATGGCTCAAATGCTGCACAAATGATTTTCAGTCCACGTGCTCGATAATTTTGGCAACCTAGAAATCAATCCCACGTGCGTCAGCCGAGTTGGAAAATTTAAAATTTCAGTGTTATTTATATTAGGGTATTTGTTTAGAAATTTCAATATGGTTAAATGTTTTGTTTGTGGGGCTGGAGAAAGCGAAGTTACAAAAATGCATTATTTTCCAACAAATTCAAACAGGTAAGTTGAAAATATTTATATCAGTGAGTAAGGTTCAAATAATATGATATTTAAATTTGCAGGTCAAAAATTTGGCAAGAACAACTGGGGATGAAATTCGTTTTAGAGGACATCCGAAATTATAGAATATGCTCTAAACATTTCTCCTCGGAGTCATACACTGATTCGATAAATCATAAATTGCATAGATATGCAGTTCCAATGCAATTCTTCGATATTTCACTTCCTTCAACTTCTGCAATGCATGAAGAATGTGAAGAAAGCAGAGTTGTTGTCTCCGAAGAATGTATTGAAGTGCTAGTGGACTCAGATAGCCCAAATGATATCACAGGTATATTATATAAGTATATAATAAGTTTCATTCAGTCTGATTTTTTTTGTTGAATTTAATTTTCCACATCATGATGTATCCATTATATTGTAAAATCATGGAATTTAATATTTTCAAATATTGTTAGACACATGAAAATTAAAATTTACATTGTTTATAGGTATAGAATGCAATCCTAATATGGAGTTGGATCTGCCACAAACACCCAAAAGAAAAGGCAGAATTTTTAGAAATATGGAAAACTTTTCTACAAGTGACACTTCCCCAAGGAAAAAAAAATTGGTGAAGATTATCAAACAAAAAGAGAACCAACTACGTAAAATTAAAAAACAGTGTCGACAAAAATCTAAAACTTTGAAAGGTCTTTTAGAGCTGTCTGACACCCCAGAAGTTCGAAGCCTTCATAATAACATGTCTGAAACAACTTGGAATTTTTTGATATCCCAGATAAGATGTTCCAAAATCAAGGATGCAAGAGGCAGAAGATGGACCATAGATGACAAGATTATGTCTCTATTATTGTTTAAAAAAAGTCCAAGATGCTACAAATTGTTGAGTTCTTTTGTAGCCCTTCCATCAAGAAACACTATTTTAAATTTGTTGAAAACAGTACCCTTCAATGCTGGGATAAACACAAAAATCTTTGAACACATAAATGAAAATTTAACAGAGGACCTGGATCGCTATTCTATATTACTTTTTGATGAAATGGATATGAAGGAGAACCTTTATTATGATAAAGGCAGGAAGAAAATAATTGGTTTCGAGGATTTTGGTGAAGATCAAAGCGGAAAAGTGGCTGCTAGAAAAGCTCTAGTTTTCATGCTAGTGGGACTAAACCGAAAATGGAAGCAACCTCTTGCGTACTTCTTCACACACAAGAGTTGCAGTTCTGACATACTGAGGAATTGTTTGTTCAAAGTATTGGAAGCTGCTACCAATGTAGCAAAATTGAACATTGTCGGAACTGTCTGCGATATGGGTGTCAATAATGTGAAATGCTTAAAAGAATTGGGGGTAAATGTGGAGAAACCATATTTTATACATGAAGGCAAGAAAATTTTTGCCATGTACGATCCCCCACATTTACTAAAGCGCACATATTCGTTATTTAGGAAATACAATGTATTCATGAACGTCAAAATCGGAGAAGAAAATACAACTATGGAGGCCAAATTTTCCCATGTTCGCTGGGCCTATGAGCATGACAAGGCATCGCCTTATGTTTTCAGGTCCCTTCATAAATTAAAAGATCATTTCTTCAATCCGATTATGAAATATGCCATGAAGGTCAATATTGCTGCACAAGTAATGAGTAGAACGGTGTCCGCATATTTATACTCCATGATACGGAATGGTAAGCTTGATTTAAAATTAAATTTTCAGTTTTTTCAACTCTTTATTTTTAGGAGTAATGCAACAGGAGTGTATTGGCACAGCCGAATTCCTCATGGAAGTTGATACGTTGTTCGATAGCTTCAATGGGAACACCAACCATTCTGGAAAGGAGTTGAAATGCAACGTTCAAGAAAACTCTCCTCATGTTGAATATTGGACAAAAGCGTTCCAGATGGTGAAAGCTTGGAAATTCAAGAGAATATCTACAAGTGGTCAGGTGAAAGAAGGAAAACCACCATCTCAAATTGGCTGGTTAACTTCACTCAATGCTATAAGAGGAATTTGGGCATATCTCCGAACTAATGAATTCAAAGTTTTGCGTCCGAGATCTCTAAATCAGGATCCTTTAGAGAATCTCTTTGGCTGCATCAGATTCGGATCTGGATGCAACGATAATCCTACGGCTTTTCAATTTGTTGGTAGTTTAAAGGCACAGATTTTAAATAATTTGATTCACTCCACCACTGCAACAAATTGTGAGAAGGACAATAATGTTCTACTCAGTAATCTCAAGTCATTTCTGGCGAAGGAACAAGTAGAAGTATCAATGAATCTAGAAGATACAGATCCTGTTCATTCAATGCCAGAACTGTCTACAGAGGAGACAGTGTCCAAAATTGAATCAGATGTAATTCGTGGAAGTACAGGAACCTTTTCGGTGGCATATGTTGCGGGATTTATTTTGAAAGGAATATACAGAAGATTCAAATGTGAAGACTGTTCTTCTGTACTATCATCAGATGAATTGGATCCTCACAACATATTTATCTGGAACAAGGAATGGGTAGATGATAAAAAGAATTTGATGTATCCGAGTACAGTTTTTACAATATGTATTGCACATGGAATAACATCCCTCGAGAATTTTTTGATCGATAGATCAAATATTTCTGACCTCCCTTGTCATGCCACTAAATTCTTAAAAGATAATATTGATTTTAAATGGTTGAAATGTGAGCATCATGCGAAGGAGGTAGAAGCCATTATATTACAATCACTATTCAATATTGGCATAGGCTGGTGGGTTAAGAGAGAAAACCAGATGTTTAGAGAAATGAGAAAGGAAAAAGTGCAGTCAAAAAAAATTAGAAAATTCAGAAATATGTAAGATTGTATGTAAATGTAAAATATGTAGATATTTTTTAGACTGTACCACTACTGTACACCACATTGTTCATATGTTATTTGTTTGTATATATGTTATTTGCTTGTATATATGTTAGTTGTTTGTATATATATGTTAGTGGTTTGTATATATGTTAGTTGTCATAAGCATTTCTATCAAAATTTCATTAAAACTTAAATCTCCATTTACAAGTCGTATTTTCATTTTTATGGAAGCATTTACGCGCAGCCATATCAATAGCTTGTTCATATTTCCAATTCAATTTTATTACGATTTTCGCCGCATTATTTATGTCGCATTCATTAGAGCAATTACAGGAATCGACAAGGCAAAAATTTTAATTTCAATTTCATGGTTGCGCGGAATTGCTTTCAAGTATTCAAAACCTTAACACTAAATAAAATGGAAGTAAATCCATCACTAATTTGAAATTCCCGCGCAATGCACCCGTAAAGTAACGCTAGCGCCATCTACTTTTCCCTTTGCTCATGCAAGACAAGGATACAAAACATGGGATAAAATTTAGTGGGGAGTTAGGCGTCTCTTTGTTGTCTCTGGTATGCACCAGTTGCAATTCTCGGGGAACGAAAACACGAGCTAATCGTTTAAAATCATCGCTCAAATGTTCGTTCGACAACGAGTGCTCTATATCACACGCTCGTCGAAATGAACGCTTGTTTTGACGGTTTCATCCATAGATTTAATAATATTAATAAAAGAGAGGGCTTTATGGTTTTGATTGCTGCAATTATTCTTCAAATAAACTGTTCTCGAGAACTGATTCTTTTTTGGCGCTCTTGTTAATTCCTCGGAACAGAGTGCTTATCAATTTGCCCAAATGTCTGTAATTTTCAGATTTTGGCTGAAAATCGTTTCAAACGTGGTTCGACTCACTGATCAAGAATCCGTGGTCAAAATTGATTATGTCCGGCCGGCCGTTGACATGATAACTCTCGAACAGAATGACGTACAGTTGAAATGTTTTTACTTTCAGAGATATATTATTTCTCATGGTTTGATTACTCGCTAGTAGTTGGACAAGAGCGCCAAAGCCCCTGACCGCAGAGCTTTACCACATTATTTGTACAACTCACTGATGAATAATAATTTTTCAAGGTCAAACCAATTCTGTCCTGCCGTAAGCCCGATGACCCTCGAACGAAATGAGTTTGAAAGTTGGCATTTGCAGGGTAGGTTTGGAGCACAAATATTTCGGTTGATTTTGTTAATCTGAGATCTGAATCCAAACAGTAGTTTCGGTCAAGTGTTGGCCATTTTTAGTTGAAGCATTATTTCCGTTTATGTATTTCCGAAACTACTCACTCAATCTATCTGAAATTTAGCATCAAATTTTAGAATTACAACCTTTATAAGCACGCGAAGTTTTGGATGGATCGAATGACTACGTACACTAAAAAAAATTAATACATTTGCAAGTTTTGTCTTCCCGATAACTCGAAAAATACTGATCTGATCGTATCGAAACTAGGTATATAGTTAGTTGCAGAATACCGAAACGAAGACTTATGCCAAATTTCATGATGATCACATCAATAGAACAAAAATATTCAACTATTGTAATAGATAGAGTGAGCCGTCAGACGTACGGTAGTAGCTTTAATGGGTAAAAAAATTAACAGAGATATGCGTAAGCCACACAGAACAAACACAACTATAGTCTCCTATCTCGCAAAAGAACCTAGAAGCATCTGAGGGATCTTGCGGAAGACCTAGGAGGGTCAGTATAATCATGTCATTAGTAAGCACGCCGATGCTGATTAACTTCAATTTGAAAAAAGTAAAAAACCACTGACGTGGGTTCTATCTGCTTTGGCGCGCTTGCTAATGACATGATTACACTGACCCCCCTAGGTCCCCCAAGGAAATCCCTCAGAAGCTCCTATAGGAGCTTGTGCGAGTTACGATAGGCAGTTGTGTTTGTTTCTGTGTAGGCTTTGTTACTGTATCTCTAGGCCAGCTTGAGCACAGCACTGTTAATTTTTGACCCAACAGTGAACCATAATCTAACTAGATCACCGGCTCGCACTATCCACTGAGCATGGAAATACTCATCATTTAATTCACATTGGTCAATGTGAATCAACCGCGCCAAAGAGAACTGACTTCACGTCAGTGCTTTTTTATATTTTATTTATAAACGCTACTGAACATTATTGTTAAAATAACATATTCCTGTTATTTGCCAGAATATGTTTCACGAAAAAGGACTGTCAGACATTCTTGAGTGAAAATATCGAAAAAGTGAACCAATTTACAAACTACTTTTATTTTCTTGTCATCTAATATTGAGATTACAAGAAATTATTCAATTAATATTATAGTATGGTCTAAAAAATAAAGGTAATTCCTAGACAATACATCTTTTTTCTTCATCAAAATTTATTAGAAATTAATTATTTTACAAATTAAACAGTTAACATCGGTTAAATATTATTTTAGTATAGGTATCAATGATATGTTGTCTACGATAGGTATACATATAAGCACTGCACACTACATTTATACATATTTTTGATTGAAAGATTTCAAGTGAGGGTTGAGATTCTCTATAGACAATAAACAATGGTCATGAGCACTTTGTCAATTCATATATTTTTTTGTACCTTCCCTCTCCATTTTTAAAATATTTTTTTTCCAATGCATTAATCTAATTGATGTTCTGATTCTGAACGTGCATAATATTATTTCATAAGAAAATTAAGCAGCAATAACGTGATAATTTTATTTATTGCAATCTGCAAGAGTATTGAGTATAAGTATGTTTCCTATGGGAAAAAAAAAGATTGTGGATAGTATTAAAAGTCCATTTTAGCCTTATGGGCCAACTCAACTAACACATTACTTGGATGAAGTGAGTTCGCCTGAGATAGGCATTCAATCCAATCTGCAATCAGAAGGCCTAAATGCAATGTTGGATATTCCTACTTAAATCGAGGCAATATATCCAGCTATTACTGGATTGGTGTGGAAAAGAAGGATTCATGGGCGCCTAATATGAATTGGGCAGGAACATCAAAATTCATTGACGTATAGTCAGATGGTAATCATTAATCTTATGGTCAATTTTTTAATCATCTTTAGATGGCTAAAATTTTCATAATAAAGGCATGCACCCTCGTTGTTTGATTCAGAGGTGTAATGGGGTCCTGAAGATGCTCTTCAGGTGCTGTATTACACACAGTAATATTCCTGGAACTGACCCAGATATAGGTTATGAACTTATTGATTATGGAATATATGCTGTTGGAAATAAAAATGAAGTGATTGGAGCCATGGTCTGAATATCATGCGAACCCTGGAAAATATTACATTATTGGTAACTATACAAAATATAAAGCAAGGATCTCTTTTATATACCTCCACTCATTGTTTGCACACGGGGTTACATTTAATTATTCGTTATATCCTTCCATATTGAGTCCTGTCTGGTGAAATTAATTAGATGAGGAAGCGAGACTTATTTCTCTGTCCATGTTTGACCACAAGAAACAATTGATATTCAAAAGAAAAATAGAATGTTGCGACTGCTTTACCGTGGGTGACTGCGTGCACGGGATGTGAATGTGCATACAGATATAAAAATCTAGGTGCGTTCATGTTCACGTGTATGTAGGTATGTTAAGTTACTGTCAGTTGTGTTCATTATCTAAATAAATGAGACATTTTTGTAAATTGTTGATTGTAAATTGTTTGTGCTGAAATAAATAAATCTTAAATCTTAAATCTTAAATGCAAATCTGATTTTACGAATCTTTCAAATTGCTCCCTAATCAAAACATATTACCCTAACCTTAGATCAGTTGATAAGATGCAAGATCATAAACATTAGATTTCTATGATTAGCACATTCTTCGATGAATTTTGCCACGATGCCAAGTTTATATTCTTCGTTCGAAATGAGCGTACACTTTCGATGGAGCGAGTAGTTGAAGATTTGCTCGAGAATTGACTCAAAACGAACTATACGTTCGATTGCACTCGTTTATGAGCGTATTCGCTCAACGAACGATCGATCCATAGAATTATTTAAATATGAATTGGGCAAGAAGGAGGAATATAAAAATTCTTTAAATTGTTATGCTACAGCTTTTATAATGTGGAATAATAAAACATTGGGAAACAATTCCCAATGAAGGATGGAAATACATTGCTTATCCAACATATTGAATATTCAGCATTGAATTAAGGCATACCAAAAAGGATGTTAAAGTAGGTACAAAACCTGCAGGTTGAATTTAATGCCTTACTACCTCAAGTATTATTTGAGTTGGCCAGAGCTTGAAATGGAGATTTAATAAGGAAACATTATTATGTAATAAAGTCGCAGGACCGCGTTCGTTAAACAAAATCATCCAGATATTGCTGGTAAATTTCCTTATGAAATATTATGTATGTGCAGAACGAGAACATATATTCGATTAAAGCGTTTAACATGAAATAATTCAGACAGAAGTAATTTCAGAAAATATGTAGGTACCTATTAATGAAGTGTGTCCTTATATTATTATGTTATATTTAACCGATATTAGCTGTTTGTTATAATTAATTTGAAATAAATTTTAATGAAAAATAAAGATGTATTGACTTATATAGTGTTTTATGTATATTATTTCTTTATCAAAATGTTACTATTATGGAACCATAACGATCTTGTTACTATTATTTGATGAATTTGTTTCTGAGAAAATATTTCTTTTTTCAATTATTTACTTGTTGTATTCAATGAGTAAGGGCAGATATATTCACTGTAAACTTTCAAGTAGCCTTACCGAAAGGAAAGTATTCTATAATTGTTTATTCATCTCTCTGTTATACGAAGTGATCTGCAAATATATGGAACATCTGTGAAATATGAATAGATTTTATTACTTTAAAGGGTGTCGATTAATTTAACGAGCACATAGTTAACAAATACTTTACGGAGAGGTTGAATAAATCGGCCCTAAAGAATGTGGGATGTCATCGTTTTGAAATCATTATACAATGGAATAAATACTAAAACAAAGTGCAGATATATTTATTTCATTACTTCATGTATTCTTAAAATAATTCATCACTATATTTCTTTCCTCTACTAATTCAGGATTCATGCCATTCTTGCCATAGCTCCTCCCACGTTGTTTTCATTGCCAATAGCATTTATTCCATAATCTAGAAGATCATCACCTATGTCTGGGTCAGGCATAAAATGTTCGATACATATGTTGTGAAGCATAACGCATGCACTTATTAATTTTACTGCCTTTTCTGGTGTGTAATGTAACACCCTATGTTCCAATAAGCACCTGAAGGGCATCTCAGTAGACCATTACACCTATCAATCAAAGGAGTGTGCTTTAGGTGTTGATTGAATTCGAATTGATGTGTACCTGGTTCTGGTTTACCATCAGAATGAAAATCCAGGTTCTCAGTGGATATCCAGAGTCACCTGAAATACAATTCTGAATAAAGTAAACAAAAAAAACACTTTGCACTGAAGATTTTCATTAATGGAGGGTTTATATCAGGTGGAACAGATACTTTCCACTCGATGCTGTTTAGCAAAACACGTGTTGTGGTTCTATAGACCCTCCTTTCCTGAAATTCTTCAGTGCAAGTGTTTTTTCTTTACTCTAGTAATGGACTTTCATTGATTATAAGCTGCTTCTTTAATATATAATTTATATATACAGTTTACCCAGTAAGTAGAAAGATCTTCTTGTTCTCAAATAAAGATTACAAAGGGCATCTTGGCATCTAGATTGATTCCAAATGAATTAATCATGAGTTGCTCCTGGAAAACATGCATTCACGTCCATTATCCTGAAATTACTGCTGCATATCCTAAAAAAGTAAATACATATATATATAAAAAGAACAATATCACATAGGATAGAAATTATTACCAGTTGTACACTCAATGAGTGGTATTTTTTGTTGTTAACATACAGATATTCTCCACTATCTCCAGAAGGGGGTAAAATGCCTACATTACGACAATCGATTACAGCAGGAAACCCAAATTTCCGAGTGAAACTGTAAAATATAAAAATGATCTTATGATGAAGAAGTTGAGCCTATGAAAATAGTATAGTGCCATTATACGAGACTTTCAAGGTTGCTCCTGGAAAACATGCATTCACGTCCATTATCCTGAAATTACTGCTGCATATCCTAAAAAAGTAAATACATATATATATATAAAATGAACAATATCACATAGGATAGAAATTATTACCATCAGTTGTACACTCAATGAGCGGTATTTTTTTCTGTTAACATACAGATATTCTCCACTATCTCCAGAAGGGGGTAAAATGCCTACATTACGACAATCGATTACAGCAGGAAACCCAAATTTCCGAGTGAAACTGTAAAATATAAAAATGATCTTATGATGAAGAAGTTGAGCCTATGAAAATAGTATAGTGCCATTATACGAGACTTTCAATTAAAAATTTCAGTAAAAGTTCACTTCGCCTATCCGTTTGTCTTGGAAAGGGATGTAGTGAATGACTTATATTTAGAGGTACTCAAAGGACTTATCAAATGATTCAGTTCCTATGTTAATGATAAAAAATAATATAAACACCTAATATCACTTCTGAGAAAAACAGTCTCACCTTTCTTTCCTTATATCCACATCATGAAGTCTTCTAGGACTTCTAGGAGGAATGATAAAAGGATTCATCTTTTCTATCAAATCACGAACCAATTCATTGTTTAAACGTTTAAACGAAATAAACGCATAAACATATCATCTGATAAATGGGTTTGACTAAATTGCTCATTACAATGCCTCTCGCTACGTTCTTGTACTAACATTTTCAGCCACAATATTAATTATATTATTCATATTATCCCACAAAAGAACCTCCTAAGTTCATTTTAAACAATTCATATCTTAAATTCTGCTTAAATCTGAATGATATGTTGTCTATGATCTGAATGGAATAACATTTGACAGTTGAGCAGCGATGTTTTCTAAAAGGCGAAAATTCATGTGGCGATTTTGTCGCCGAAAACCAGCGATTTTGTCGCCCAAATGAGTATACTGTCATTTGGACCGTTTTGGGCGACGTCGTCCGTGTCGCTGGATTAATCCATAGACTACATATCCTCTAGACGCTTCACGTCAATGCTTTTCTTTGTGATGGAATTCTGCGCCCTCACAAGATTAAGATCGGTACTAAAGTGAAGCGGGAAAATTTGAATCATGTGATTGTATAATGATATCCAATGTTTTCGGGAAACTTCAGCATGTTGATATAAATTTATACAACATTTGATATTATCCAGCGATTGAAGTTCTAGAAATATAAATGTTGTATAAATTTCAACAGACTTGAAGTTAAATATAAGAAAAAATGAAATCTGATCAAAATCAGACTCTGAATGGTAATTTTTACTATGTATATAGAGACTTCCAAAAGAAAATGCGATCGTCATAATAATGTGTTTTTTAATATGGTTAGGCTAAAAAATACGTAACAATGTAATATTGAAATACAAAATATATGAACAAAACAACTCTTAACAATATAAAATGTTTATAATAATCCAACAGAGGAAGAGAATATTTACAAAAATCATAATGGTGACTATCTTAATCCCACACTCAATATGAGAACGTCCTAGGAAAAAGCAGAATACAGATGCCAAATATTATATGATTCAATAATATTATATTCATTATTTACAATTTTATTTCACTTCATCCCATACAACTCTAAACAATCTCAAATGGATCCCCTAATAATATGTCTAGGGTTTTTTGAATCTTTTTTTTTAATCCTATTCAATCGAATTTTATTGGCAGCTAATTTGGTTTTGTTTGAACCCTCATATAGCTTTGATCTGCCCTGTATAATATGGTTAACCCGTTTACACCAGTTATGAAGGATAGTTCTAATTGTGAATTTTGAAATGAGTGCGATGATATTTCTTTTATGACCTTCCTCACAGCATGTTATAAATTGAAAAGTTAAATTTAGTTTTATAGTTTCCTCAATCTCTTGAACCAAAGATTTTGAAAACGGATTTTTGTCTAATATAAAATTTATCATTCGATAAATTTTGTGGAATGAATCAAGAAATTGAGGAGTTGGGTAACAAAGTCTTCTGGTGAAAATTCCACCATATTCCCTATATGAAATTAATAAATTCTGCCTCGCATTATAATCTGTCGAAAATAAACATTCTCGACAGTTACAACATGAGACGCTTTTTTTCAATTTTTTCAATATAAATCCAGCAACGTAACTGGCGGCAAATTCATGCAATTCATTGGACTGTGAGGAAGTTTGTTCATTCAGATGATCCAATCTAAATCCTTGAACATTTGGGGTATTGCCACCATCATTCTTGCAGAAAAGTTTGTATATTGATAGCGCATTATTGAATAATAATATTTTAAAACTTCCTGCAAATTGATGTGATGAGGGATTCACATTCTGAGCTCCAAAGCTCCTCAGTTGGCCAAATGCATTTTCCAGGGGGTCCTGGTTGAGCCTTCTTGTTAGTAAATATGAAAATCCTGCATTCTTCAAAATATTCCATATTGATTTAATATTTCTTATTGTGAAGGACCAGTTATTTAAACTTGGAGGCCTGGCCTGGTCCCTGGGAGCTATTTTTTGGAACTCCATTGTATCAAGCATGGGAAGGGCTTCGGTATTCCAAAATTTCAGATGATCTGATCCATCTGAAAGACCAGCCCTCAAATCCTTCCCACCTTCAGGAAGTTTAGTGGAGCTATTCACCGAATCGAATAAACGATCAAAGAATAGTAGCAGGTCTGCAGTCTCTCTTAAAGGTTCAAGTCCCTGTCCTATAACAAAAATCACAAAACTTGAAGAATATTTGAAACAGAACTCTGAATAATGAGCAATTTTAATATTATTGTTGGATATCGCACTTACCAATTCGACTTATAAGTGAAAGACTTGCTGCCAACTTTGTGCTGAATATCTGGGCAGCATGTTTTACTTTCATCTTCCTTAATTTATGCTCATAGATGTGCTCATCCGTCAAATGTGGCAAAACCCTTAGTCTATCCCCTGCTTCATTATCACGCTCATATATATACTGGATATGACTCCATTTTGCGGTCCTTGTAATGTTATTTTCAGTATAAGACAAATCTTTCTTTACTAAATTATTACGAAGGCCTTTAAGTAAATGAGGTGGATCAAACATTGGGTAAACCAAGAAACTTTCGACTTCGAATGATCCATCCCTATATAGACTTATATTTCCAGCCCTCAAGTATGCCTCTCTAGTTTCATGTATTAAGTTGTTGATAACACTCGAATTATATTGGTCACATATGACCGTTATTGGTTTAAGTCCTATTTTCAAGAGTTTCTTGATAATGATTACTAACAGCGTTTTAATCTGTATTGTTGTTGCACCAGCATTGCTGGAAAAATGGTAGGATATAGGTGCTTTCCATTGTTTCTTAAGCCCCCGAATCATAAATACAAGTACGTGACTTGCTAGAGAACTTGCCCTTATATCACTACCCATATCCTGAAACCCATCTATGGACCCCAAATGTTCATTAAAATGGAGGCTTGGCATAATAGCCATTTCATCCAGTAAAATGGCTACATACTTGTCAGAGGGATCCATCTCAGCTGTTAATTCTGCTATTGAATCAAACATGTTTTCATTTATACCTGGCCCTCCAACAATTTCAGACAAAAGTCTAGTTAGAGTAGACTTGCTGGGCAAAATGAATATTTTCGACAGCAAGGAGTACGACTTGGGACTTTGTTTGAAAAGAATCAATGCCAACAACTTTTCATCAACGGTGAATCGTCTCAGTTTTTTCGATTTTTTGGATTCCCGAAACTGAAGTTGAATAAGCATGGAGGCCATGGTGTTTAATTTAGCGATATTCTCTAAATTGTGCTTTTTTCCAAATTTTTCAGCTTCAAATAATCTACGCCTGGCAGATCTGTTCCTATTTCTCTCCGTGGTGTATTGTTTTCGGAGTTTTTTCATTGCATTATACATAATTTGTTTCCTTGGTGTTATGGGCACATTTATAATACCAGTTTGTTTGAGTAACTGATATGGTGTCAGGGGAACAGTATTTCCTGAAAAATATAAGTTCACTATTACGCATGTAAATGTCAAGCTATTATTGTGCTGAGAACACAACATTAGCTACAATGTTTTAATGTGATCAACTTATATTCCTTACCTTCAACACTAGATTCTGGAAAATCAGTCAATACATTACTGTGTTCAGATACTGCAGTGTCTGTTACAGCAGAAGCATCTGAAGACTCCTCATGTCTGCTTGAAATCTCTTGAAGCGATTGGCCGGATGTTGATGGAGTTTCATCATTTTGACTTGCTCCAAGTGTACTTGAAGCTGAAAGAAATTTGAGAATTGAATTGAATGAAACATAATTGACTCTGCAAATTACATAATTTTTCATGCCTCATGTTAAGTTGATTGAAGCCTTATTTAATACTGGATCTTTATTAGGATGGATAAGTTTATATACTCACAAAGATTCTGTGTTGGAACAGCATTTGGAAATAACCGATGTGACCAGGCAGAAATATATTTTGCCTCGAAATGTTCGTGGCACAGCCTTTTGGTTTTGAAAACCTTTTTAGGATCCATTTCCATCAACTCCAAGTTATTAATTGCTTGTAACCATTGTTTGAACTTGTCCATGTCTTTATCTGGATTAGGAAAATAATGCCTAATTGTAGTTTCACTTGTACACGAAGGAATGCAACACTTATTGTGGTAAACCATCTTGAAAACTTGGAAACTATCAAACACTATACCTATGAAAAATATTCTGAAATACAACTGAAAAGTCGCTTTTTCGGAATAATAGTTTTGCGAAGAATCTTTAATACTGCCGGCGAATGTTTGCTGAAACGTCGACTAGAACGAAAAGAAACTTACAGGGAAATCGTGCTACATTAATGATACAGAACACAAATAATATTATGACAACAGTTTGAAATTACCGCAAAAAACAATTTTTCACATTTTCTGTGGTTCTAATGCGCGCAGAGACACCTTCAGAATAAAATCGGTACTACTCAAAAAGGATCAAGGTCAAGTAACCTGCGTGATCCGTCTAGAGGATATATAGTCTATGGATTAATCCAGCATTCCAACGACAACTGATAGGGATGTGACTTTATACTTGAGAAATCGATTTTTAATTAATCGATTTATTTTTTAGCATGAAAAATCGATTACTAAATAATCGATTTTACTTTAGAAAATAATCGATTTTGTTGTATTAATCGATTTTTTCCTGATTTACTAATCAATTTAAGAAAAAATGTCCAAAATATTATATCTGTAGATTTATTAATCAAAAATAAACAACAGAAATAGTAATTCTCAAATTATAATAGTAATGAAATTATTAAAGGTTCAAATTAAAATCTTTTTCACATAACAACAAAATTAGATTATTAAAATAAATAAACACTAAATTAAATTATTCAACTACTACTACAAATCCGTAGGCATCGAGTTCAGGAATAACAGCTTCGGTAAGCGTTTCGATAAAATTTGGTCGTAGACATTGTTAAATAACACACTTTATCACGAAAATCTTTTTCGAAATTGTCGTTTCAATTCAAATTTCAAAACTTTGAAAAATGAAGTTTCAATGACATATCTACCAAATGTCGGTAAAACAGTTCGTTAACTCCATCTAGTTTTTAGTTTTTGAATTATGCATAGATTCACAGACAGATGGCTTTAATGTCAAATTATGGAGAATGTCAGTTCGCGTTGTCACCGGTCCGGGCGAGAAAACCAAACTTAATGTCGGGAGGTTGAAGATAAAAATCAGTAACAATTGATTGGATGATTTAAAAAAAATCGATTATTAATCGATTATTCATAAAAATAAAATCGCCTATCAAAATCGATTTCTACTTTAAAAAAATCGATTTTTAATCGATTATTTTCATAATCGATTATTTTTTCACATCCCTAACAACTGATGACATACCTCTGACAGCAGTGACAGCCGCAAAAATTAAAATTGGTTCAAGCACTGACGTGAAGTAAGGAGCTTTTGCGCTCATATTCTATTGTCCATTCATCTCTATTGGACAAATTCAAATGAAAGTAGATAATATTATCCTATCTAATATGTCTTCGACCAGAAATTACCATTGTTGTGTGCCCAAATGCAATTCATGGGCGAAAAAAATGCCAAAATGTATAGGTTTTATTCTGTACTGGTTTTATTCTGTCCAACTTCCTGTGAAATTTACTAGTATAGGTTTGTGTATTCAATTCTTACCTCCGGAAAACCAAATATAAATATAATTATTGAAACTGCGTTAGGAAGATAACTAATAGACCGAAGAGTACTCAACTTGGAACTACATCATCTTCAAACAGAGTACAAGGAGGTACCTCGAAAGAGAACTGAGGAAGGATGTATCGATGACTTGCTGTGTTGAAAAACCTCATTCAGAAGAAGAAATAAGTATCACCCAAGCACCCTTGAGTTAGTTGAACAGCAATAATAATTTTAGTAGTATACTTGGTTGTGTACATTGTTACCAGACCACCTAACACTTGTGCCATTGATATATTCGGGTTATCTACAAAGAGTGATATCTTGAACAGTGACAGTGCTTTGAAAAGTTTCACAGGCATAAACAATTTTGATATTTTCAATTGAATAGAAGAGATGGTCATCAAAACTCTTGGAAACAAAACAAAAAAAAAGCAATTTTATTATACCTCAAACATTACACTTATTGTTAATAATTATTTTCACATAATAAATATGTATCATATCTTGAAAAAATCATTTTAATTATGGATAACTGTTATACCACAGCTTTATCTGGATCAATTAGACACTATATGTATCCTCATAAATGAATTAGAACAGCATGCACCTGAACTTGAATTAAAACATCAGTAATATGTTTACACCTGCTCCATGCTGCGACTTTACAAGAATATACCATACTTTTTTTTTAAGTTTACCGTTCTCCACATTAATATGGGCCATCAATTTTATGTGATTCTGAATTAAGGGCACTACTTTGTAAATATAAGGAACAAATGTCTATAAAAATGGGACCACAATTTGTTTTGTCATACATGATCTACATTTAGAACCTCTTAGTCCTCTCCTTCTACAAGGATTCTAGAATTAGGAGTTGAAGCTCCTATATGTACTCCAGAAATTGCATCGTCTTGGAAGTTCCCATTTGTTTTTCTTTTGCGATTTAATACATTTATATAATTATTAGAGATAACTGTAGTACTTCCGGAACTCATTTTGTACCTAAATATGTATTTAGTTGTAATATTTAAATTCAATTAGGTTATGTTTCTGTCAGTTCAAAATAATCTGTCGTGGCGATTTTGTCGCTCCATGAAATATAGGGGAAGGGAAATTTCGAGCGACAGTCGCTGGTTTTGAACGAAAAAATAGCCGAAATTTTGGGCGACAAAATCGCTGGTTTTCGGCGACAAAATCGCCACATGAATTTTCGCCTTAACGGAACGAGTAGCTCATGTATTCGCTCATTATTCGTTCCCCGAGAATAGCAATTTCCAGAAATCTACGCTCATGACGTGACGAACGTATACGTTCGACGAACGAATGGTCTCGAGCACAGAATATACCTAGGGTATATTCTGTGTCTCGAGAATCGACCCCCCGTACAAGGGACGGTTTGAATCGTGTTTTTGCGCAGGTCAGTGTTATGTACGGTACGAAGGACTGGGGCCCTATTCTGAGGTCGACATTGCGAACGATTATCATTCGTTTTCGTAATCATCACGAACGTTCACTCGTTTTGCTATTCTCAACTGACAGATGATATGATTTGGTGACACGAGCGCTCGAAATTATAAACGAGTGCTATTTAGCACTCGTTTTCGGAAGAATTCCACTCGCATTCAGTTGATTATGCAAGCCTCTACACATTTTGCAAATCTGTTGTTGTTGGTAAATGAGTTGGTATTTTTACGGTGCAATATTATCATATTGCAAATTGTCGATGTTTTAAATAAACCAGAAATATTGAATAGATTTGTTAGATTCCCACAAACATTGGCGGAATTGAATAGTAGGTAGAATATTGCAAAATTATTTAAGTTTATTAATATTTTTATATTCACTGAAAATTCGACTTCCCTGGTGTAATAGGTTGCACACAATGCAATATTTCCACCTAATTGAAGATTCAAATTACCCAAAACACACTTATGTTAATCGAAAAGGATATACCTGGTAGGTTGCTGTAGTTCTGCATTGAACGAAACGATGGCGAAATAGATGACAATGAAAACGAAGTGGACATGGGTAAAATCATCCAACATTTTCGTTATTTAATTAATCAATTAGTTCATTCCAGAAATGTAACCGGAAGGTAGAGGAATTGATGAAGAAATGGCTGGGGGGCAACAAAATCCAGAGCTGATTTCAGAAAGAATTCAGAGGAATACAATTATACGTTTAGCTTTTCGTAGAATTGTAAAAGATACACTATGAATAAATAGATATAGATTTCTCTTCCAAAAAAATGTATTTAATTCTAAAAAATAAATCACAACCATAAACAAAACATCAGTCAACAATGCCTTAGTAGAATACAACTTAAAAAAAAGTATTCAATATGAAGTTCTGAATAATCTTACAACATCTAACAACAAAAAAAATATTTCACTGTGTCTACGTAGAATAAAGGGATCAGAAATAAAAGTATTCAATAACCAATACTAGAGAATATATCACAGTAAACAAAAAATAATGTCTATATAACAAATATCCAGTTTGGAATAGAAAAATTAACGAAAAACAGCTGTAGCTTCAGTGAAATAATTAATCATTATTAATTACTATTATTTATTTGGCAAGTGTTGCAGAACATCCATAAATTTTTGTGACCGTATCACTTATACACTCTAAGGACGCATACATTGTAATTTTTCCCCCAAAAATTGGTAAAATAAATCCAATATTTTCATTATTTAACTAATCAGTTAATTCACTGGAATGTGAAGGAATTGATCAGGAAGTGGCTAGTAGGCAACAAAAACCAGAGCTGATTTCATGAACAATAAACCGAAAATGATTCGACCATTTCAGAGGAATAAAACTTTCAGAAAAAAAAAGTATTCGATATACAATCTCGCTAGATTTTGTTCTTGACCCAAGACCTGTCTGAAGAGGTGAAATAACCCTTAATCCTTGTAAAATCTTTCAAATTATATTGCAAAACTTTCTCCAAGTTTTCCATTCTTTTTTTGGTCCAGGAATACTATTTAACATTGTACTCAGTTCCTCTTTCATAGGCATTCCGAAGAAAATTCTGTAGTAAATTTCCCGCTTAATAACTGAGACTTACATTTTAGGAAATTTATAATTACTTTTTTCTTATCGAAGTAAACAGAAAAAAACCAATAAATCACTCAAGTTCAACAAACAATAAAATATCGTTTTTGATTTATGAAGAAGCGCGCCAATAACATATACATAACACATTCAAATCTCAAATGTTACTATGTTGCCAAGTCTTCAGACGACAAGAATTCGTTTCAGTCATCGGTCATTGCGAAGGGCACATGAGAATAGCAATATAAACTATCGTTCGCAATTACCACCGTTCGTTTTCGTTACGAGTGGTCGAAAACGAGTGAAGTTCAGAATAGAGCCACTGGTTCATAATTTGATGTTCTTGGAACGCTTTTGTGCACCGACGAATGACGCTTTCTTGAAATTTGATGATCAAGCATATCATCGGAAGAAAGCTTATTTGAGGCTATGGTATTTACCGATTATACCTGTCTTACACATAAACTATTTGCTATTCTATCTATTCCTTAAAAACCTGGCCTACACATTTTCTATTTCTCAATAATTTTTGTCATTTTGATTCCCATCGATATGGGTTTAAACTCTGTCGACATTAAATAGTAGGTAGGTAGGTTTTTACTTCTAGCCAAATTATGAGGCACGCAAGAAGTCATTACAAAATGGACAATTAAATTAATATTTCTCAATTTGACAGATACGGTTAACTGAATTTTTCTTGAATGTTTGAAAACAATGTTCCATAAAATTTTTACACACCTAGAAGTTTCAAAAGTAAATATTGCAGTGATTCAGCCTTCACTATATGGTAATTGATCATAATGAAAAAACAACACTGTTAAATTTACTACTTTTTTTCTATTAAAATAATTACAAATTTTATTGCTACTGTAGTTTTGAACTTTCTTTCATCATCAGATAGAGTTAAAAAGTGAATAAAAAGTACAATAATTATCCTTCCAATATGACGGTAGGTGGTATTGAAACAGGTAGACAACGTTTTATATGCTGGTATCGAGGAAGTACATCTCACTTGCAAAGGGATTATTGCATTTTTGAATTTTATAAGGATTGAAAACTACTATTCAAAGATTTCAAATATTGGTGATCTATATAAATCAGTCTGATTCTTAAATATCATAGAAAACTTTTGTACCTGTTTAATTCCCTAATACTATCAGATTGTAAGAATAGTTGTACTTTTTATTCACTTTTCAAAATGAACGAAAGTTCTGAATTGCAGTAACACGAATATTTGTAATTATTTTGATAGTATGTATTAAATACAACAGTGTTGTTTTTCCGAAAGTAACTAATCATAAATCAACAGCATCAAATCAACGAATATCGAAACCAATAACAAACAGACAACTGTCAAAATAGGAAGAAATAGAAATTGCGCAGGTCGGTACAAAACCAGCCCAAACGATCCCTGCCTCCGACCAAGTATCGATTTGACCGTACACTGTACGGTACAGTGAACGATCCACAAAGTTCTTGGAACACAAGACCCGGGGGTCAATTCTCGAGACCATTCGCTCGTCGAACGTATACGTTCGTGACGTCATGAGCGTAGATTTCTGGAAATTGCTATTCTCGGGGAACGAATAATGAGCGAATAAATGAGCTACTCGTTCGTTCGAAAACATCGCTGCTCAACTGTCAAATGTTATTCCATTCAGATCATAGACAACATATCATTCAGATTTAAGATATGAATTGTTTAAAATGAACTTAGGAGGTTCTTTTGTGGGATAATATGAATAATATAATTAATATTGTGGCTGAAAATGTTTGTACAAGAATGTAGCGAGAGGCATTGTAATGAGCAATTTAGTCAAACCCATTTATCAGATGATATGTTTATGCGTTTATTTCGTTTAAACAATGAATTGGTTCGTGATTTGATAGAAAAGATGAATCCGTTTATCATTCCTCCTAGAAGACTTCATGATTTGGATATAAGGAAACAAAGGTGAGACTGTTTTTCTCAGAAGTGATATTAGGTGTTTATATTATTTTTTATCATTAACATAGGAACTGAATCATTTGATAAGTCCTTTGAGTACCTCTAAATATAAGTCATTCACTACATCCCTTTCCAAGACAAAATGATAGGCGAAGTGAACTTTTACTGAAATTTTTAATTGAAAGTCTCGTATAATGGCACTATACTATTTTCATAGGCTCAACTTCTTCATCATAAGATCATTTTTATATTTTACAGTTTCACTCGGAAATTTGGGTTTCCTGCTGTAATCGATTGTCGTAATGTAGGCATTTTACCCCCTTCTGGAGATAGTGGAGAATATCTGTATGTTAACAGAAAAAAATACCACTCATTGAGTGTACAACTGGTAATAATTTCTATCCTATGTGATATTGTTCATTTTATATATATATGTATTTACTTTTTTAGGATATGCAGCAGTAATTTCAGGATAATGGACGTGAATGCATGTTTTCCAGGAGCAACTCATGATTCATTCATTTGGATTCAATCTAGATGCCAAGATGCCCTTTGTAATCCTTATTTGAGAACAAGAAGATCTTTCTACTTACTGGGTAAACTGTATAGGTATATAAATTATATATTAAAGAAGCAGCTTATAATCAATGAAAGTCCATTACTAGAGTAAAGAAAAAACACTTGCACTGAAGAATATCAGGAAAGGAGGGTCTATAGAACCACAACACGTGTTTTGCTAAACAGCATCGAGTGGAAAGTATCTGTTCCACCTGATATAAACCCTCCATTTATGAAAATCTTCAGTGCAAAGTATTTTTTTTGTTTACTTTATTCAGAATTGTATTGCAGGTGACTCTGGATATCCACTGAGAACCTGGATTTTCATTCTGATGGTAAACCAGAACCAGGTACACATCAATTCGAATTCAATCAACACCTAAAGCACACTCCTTTGATTGATAGGTGTAATGGTCTACTGAGATGCCCTTCAGGTGCTTATTGGAACATAGGGTGTTACATTACACACCAGAAAAGGCAGTAAAATTAATAAGTGCATGTGTTATGCTTCACAACATATGTATCGAACATTTTATGCCTGACCCAGACATAGGTGATGATCTTCTAGATTATGGAATAAATGCTATTGGCAATGAAAACAACGTGGGAGGAGCTATGGCAAGAATGGCATGAATCCTGAATTAGTAGAGGAAAGAAATACCTATAGTGATGAATTATTTTAAGAATACATGAAGTAATGAAATAAATATATCTGCACTTTGTTTTAGTATTTTTTCCATTGTATACTGATTTCAAAACGATGACATCCCACATTCTTTAGGGCCGATTTATTCAACCTCTCCGTAAAGTATTTGTTAACTATGTGCTCGTTAAATTAACCGACACCCTTTAAAGTAATAAAATCTATTCATATTTCACAGATGTTCCATAGATTTGCAGATCACTTCGTATAACAGAGAGATGAATAAACAATTATAGAATACTTTCCTTTCGGTAAGGCTACTTGAAAGTTTACAGTGAATATATCGGCCCTTACTCATTGAATGCAACAAGTAAATAATTGAAAAAAGAAATATTTTCTCAGAAACAAATTCATCAAATAATAGTAACAAGATCGTTATATGGTTCCATAATAGAAACATTTTGATAAAGAAATAATATACATAAAATACTATATAAGTCAATACATCTTTATTTTTCATTAAAATTTATTTCAAATTAATTATAACAAACAGCTAATATCGGTTAAATATAACATAATAATATAAGGACACACTTCATTAATAGGTACCTACATATTTTCTGAAATTACTTCTGTCTGAATTATTTCATGTTAAACGCTTTCATCGAATATATGTTCTCGTTCTGCACATACATAATATTTCATAAGGAAATTTACCAGCAATATCTGGATGATTTTGTTTAACGAACGCGGTCTCTGCGACTTTATTACATAATAATGTTTCCTTATTAAAACTCCATTTCAAGCTCTGGCCAACTCAAATAATACTTGAGGTAGTAAGGCATTAAATTCAACCTGCAGGTTTTGTACCTATACTTAACATCCTTTTTGGTATGCCTTAATTCAATGCTGAATATTCAATATGTTGGATAAGCAATGTATTTCCATCCTTCATTGGGAATTGTTTCCCAATGTTTTATTATTCCACATTATAAAAGCTGTAGCATAACAATTTAAAGAATTTTTATATTCCTCCTTCTTCAGTTCTTGCCCAATTCATATTTAAATATATATATATTCTATGGATCGATCGTTCGTTGAGCGAATACGCTCATAAACGAGTGCAATCGAACGTATAGTTCGTTTTGAGTCAATTCTCGAGCAAATCTTCAACTACTCGCTCCATCGAAAGTGTACGCTCATTTCGAACGAAGAATATAAACTTGGCATCGTGGCAAAATTCATCGAAGAATGTGCTAATCATAGAAATCTAATGCTTTTTTTTTTTTTTTTTTTTTTTTTTTTTCTCTTTTAATGTGCTCGGCGTGAGCCATGTGCACAGATTATAGTGACATTACAACCATCCATTCTACATCCATGCCCTGAGCGGGATTCGAACCCGCGGCCTCCGGCACCACAGTCAGGTGGTCTACCCAACTATGCCACCGTAGCCGGCTAAAAATCTAATGCTTATGATCTTGCACCTTGATCAACTTATCTAAGGTTAGGGTAATATGTTTTGATTAGGATTAGGGAGCAATTTGAAAGATTCGTAAAATCAGATTTGCATTTGCTGTGAATAACATTCTATTTTTCTTTTGAATATCAATTGTTTCTTGTGGTCAAACATGGACAGAGAAATAAGTCTCTCTTCCTCATCTAATTAATTTCACCAGACAGGACTCAATCCGCCGTATTCACAAAGCATTCAATCTCCGTTAAGTCCTAACTGAGGTCCTCAGTTAAGGATAAATAAGAATCGCAACCTCAGTTAACGTGAGAATTAACGTGAAACAGGACTTTTTGACCACCGTTACATACGTTAACTTAGGTTGCGATTCAAATGTATCCTTAACTGAGGACCTCAGTTAGGAATTAACGGAGATTGAATTATTTGTGAATACGGCGGAATATGGAAGGATATAACGAATAATTAAATGTAACCCCGTGTGCAAACAATGAGTGGAGGTATATAAAAGAGATCCTTGCTTTATATTTTGTATAGTTACCAATAATGTAATTTTTTCCAGGGTTCGCATGATATTCAGACCATGGCTCCAAACACTTCATTTTTATTTCCAACAGCATATATTCCATAATCAATAAGTTCATAACCTATATCTGGGTCAGTTCCAGGAATATTACTGTGTGTAATACAGCACCTGAAGAGCATCTTCAGGACCCCATTACACCTCTGAATCAAACAACGAGGGTGCATGCCTTTATTATGAAAATTTTAGCCATCTAAAGATGATTCAAAAATTGACCATAAGATAAATGATTACCATCTGACTATACGTCAATGAATTTTGATGTTCCTGCCCAATTCATATTAGGCGCCCATGAATCCTTCTTTTCCACACCAATCCAGCAATAGCTGGATATATTGCCTCGATTTAAGCAGGAATATCCAACATTGCATTTAGGCCTTCTGATTGCAGATTGGATTGAATGCCTATCTCAGGCGAACTTACTTCATCCAAGTAATGTGTTAGTTGAGTTAGCCCATAAGGCTAAAATGGACTTTTAATCCACAATCTTTTTTTTTTCCCATAGGAAACATACTTATACTCAATAATCTTGCAGATTGCAATAAATAAAATTATCACGATGTTGCTGCTTAATTTTCTTATGAAATAATATTATGCATGTTCAGAATCAGAACATCAATTAGATTAATGCATTGGAAAAAAAATATTTTAAAAATGGAGAGGATAGGTACAAAAAAATATTTGTATTGACAAAGTGCTCATGACCATTGTTTATTGTCTATAGAGAATCTCAACCCTCACTTGAAATCTTTCAATCAAAAATATGTATAAATGTAGTGTGCAGTGCTTATATGTATACCTATACTAAGATAATATTTAACCGATGTTAACTGTTTAATTTGTCAAATAATAAATTTTAATGAAGAAAAAAGATGTATTGTCTAGGAATTACCTTTATTTTTTAGACCATACTATAATATTAATTGAATAATTTCTAGTAATCTCAATATTAGATGACAAGAAAATAAAAGTAGTATGTAAATTGTTTCACGTTTTCGATATTTTCACTCAAGAATGTCTGACAGTCCTTTTACGTGAAACATATTCTGGCAAATAACAGGAATATGTTATTTAACAATAATGTTCAATAGCGTTTATAATTGAAATATAAAAAAGGACTGACGTGAAGTCAGTTCTCTTTGGCGCGGATGATTCACATTGACCAATGTGAATTGAATGATGAGTATTTCATGCTCCGTGGATAGTGCGAGCCGGAGATCTAGTTAGATTATGGTTCACTGTTGGGTCAAAAATTAACAGTGCTGTGCTCAAGCTGGCCTAGAGATACAGTAACAAAGCCTACACAGAAACAAACACAACTGCCTATCGTAACTCGCACAAGCTCCTATAGGAGCTTCTGAGGGATTTCCTTGGGGGGCCTAGGGGGGGCAGTGTAATCATGTCATTAGCAAGAGAGCCAAAGCAGATAGACCCGCGTCAGTGGTTTTTTACTTCTTTCAAATTGAAGTTAATCAGCATCGGCGTGCTTACTAATGACATGATTATACTGACCCTCCTAGGTCTTCCGCAAGGAGATCCCTCAGATGCTCCTAGGTTCTTTTGCGAGATAGGAGACTAGTTGTGTTTGTTCTGTGTGGCTTTGTTACTGTATCCTTACGCATATCACTGTTAATTTTTTGACCCATTAAGCTAATATACCGTCTGACTATATAAGATCTCCGGCTCACTCTATCTATTACAATAGTTGAATATTTTTGTTCTATTAATGTGATCATCATGAAATTTGGCATAAGTCTTCGTTTCGGTAGTCTGCAACTAACTACCTAGTTTCGATACGATCAGATCAGTATTTTTCGAGTTATTGGGAAGACAAAACTTGCAAATGTAAAATTTTTTTTTTAGTGTACGTAGTCATTCGATCCATCCAAAACTTCGCGTGCTTATAAAGGTTGTCATTCTAAAATTTGATGCTAAATTTCAGATAGATTGAGTGAGTGGTTTCGGAAATACATAAACGGAAATAATGCTTCAACTAAAAATGGCCAACACTTGACCAAAACTACTGGGTGGATTCAGATCTCAGATTAACAAACTCAACCGAAATATTTATGCCCCAAACCTACCCTGCAAATTCAAACTCTCAAACTCATTTCGTTCGAGGGTCATCGTGCTTACGGCAGGACAGAATTGGTTTGACCTTGAATTATTATTATTCATCAGTGAGTTGTACAAAAATGTGGGAAAGCTCTCTGCGGACAGGGGCTTTGGCGCTCTTGTCAAACTACCGCTACAGTGACTATATTCTTACAGTGGCGACATAGGTGGTTCGATTTTCTATTGGTTGATCACGGTCACGTGGTACAAATCCGCCATGTTTCGTCGAGTGTCAAAATTTTGTACACAGAATTGACAGAATGCATATTCTATGCAATTTCGTCAAAACATTTGTGTTTGCTTATGTTAAATGTTTACGTTTACGTTCATTTGAATAGAATCTCCTTTTGGAAAAGGTGTTGAGTTTGTGCAATTTAGCGACTTTGGCGAATAGAAATAGTTTTCAAAATGCCTGGTTGTGCAGCTGTTGGATGTTCTAATTCGTCAGTAAAAGGTTTCGTTATGAAATGCTTTCCGAGAAATCTTGCCAGACGACATGAATGGGCAATAAGAACAAGACGAGCTAACTGGATCCCTACAAATAATTCTTATTTGTGCGAAGTAAGTTTAATTTTACTAATTTACTTACGAAATCGAAAGTTTTAAGAAAGGTAATTTCCCTGGAATTAGTATTTATTTTTATTAATATTTATTTATTTTTATTTATACATAGTAGATTTTAATATACATTAAATATTTCAGGTACACTTTGCCCCTGATATGTGGGAGAAGGTGAGAGTTGATGGAAAAAGAAAGTTGAAACACAACGCTGTTCCTACAATATTTTCTTTCATACAAAATACTGAAGTAATATTGAATGAGCCATTAATGTCTGAGGAAGGTAAGACATAATTTTAAGAGCATATTTCAGATGAATTGATTTAAATGTTAATTATGCTGATAAAAAATTCAAAAAGGAAACACATTTCCTAATATTCTAGGAACAATACCTTCATTTCTCGTCTGAGATGAAGTGTTCTAATCACATAGTCGCACATGATATTTAGCTATATAAATGAATTACAAAGACTTATTTTCAGTTGTTTCTCAGCCAGATATTACAAATATATCCAATATCACGCAAACCATAGTTGAAGTACCAACTGAAAATATACCATCGGATAGCAGCAATGGTAACATGTCTGCACCTAGAGTCCACATGGAACAAAAAGAATTGAAGCAGAAACTAGCCAAGTACGAATTATTGTTTCTAAAGGAACGACAAAGAAGTATGAAATATAAGAAAGCATTGCAGCATATGAAGAAAAAGTTTGCTCAGCTCAGATTTAAATATGAACAGGATTTGTTATTGAGCAAATTGTACAATCCTGGTCAGATTGAAGTATTGATAAGTAAAAGGAAAAACAAGTTAGCAAAGTTTTCCAGAGTATCAAATTCAACGATTACAAGAGCTCTTCGTTTAAAATTGAGCTTTGGTAAATGAAAAGGGATATCACTTTGTTTTAACAAGCAGATTTTCCCTGGATTGTTTGGAAAATTTGTTTTCAATTCTGAGAAGCAAGCAGATAGTACCCAATGCTCTGCAAGCAAAAAATAATCTGAAGTTGATATCTGTATCTCAGTATTTGAAAAACCCAACTAATTTTAGTTACGACGAGGATGACAGAGAGTTTTTATCAGGATTTTTAGACACTATCACCACAAAGGTCCAAAAGTACGATGAACCGAAAATTCCAAAAACATTGAACATAAGGATATACAATGGAGTGGTAGTGAGCTCGACTCTTTTTATAACGTATGTGGATACCTCATAACAAGTATCAGAAGAACTTCGAGAGTGTGTAACACCTCCATCACCTTTGTTGGATCAAAGACCCCCCTATCCATACAAGATTCTCCAAATTTTCACAGTTGAAATGATTCAGGCCTCATACATTGTTCTTTTGCAACGAAGCAACCTTTAATTTTTTTATAGAATTAGAATCTGTCTTTGTTCTTTATATAAAATTCGTTGAAAATCAACATATTGACCTAAAACAATTTTATGTCGACAAAATGAATGAAATCGACTCAGATATTCTTAATTATTGTCATAATCTAAAAAACAAAATTATAAAACGTTTTATTGTCTACAGACTAAAAATAAGGTCGAGAAAAAAATAAATCTTTCAAGAGTTATGGCCAGTAAGTCTATGGCTGGTCATTCGAAGTAATAGTATATAGTTGAAAAATATTTATTATTTACTTGCGTTATAGCTTTTATTCAATTTTATTGAATTTATAATGGTATTTGTTTTATATTGTACCTGTAATTTGAATGAGAAATAAAAAATAACACAATTTTCAGCACTTTTAATTCTCTCCTTATTAGAATTCAGTCTATGAGGTTTCGTAACGAACACATATGGATATAATAATTCCATTATGATAAGCTAAAATATCTATGGAGTTGCACATATTGACCTCTTGGCCAGTTCATTTCAAAAACATTAATTCTACTGAATTATTGTATCTGTCATCTTTCCTATTCAACCGTAGATTATAAATAGTTGTAAATACTAGTTCATTTTTTTTTGGTGCAACATGAATATTGGAAATAATATACTTTGGCAAATCTAAAAATAATATATCTTACATTAAAAAATTTAATTTCAAACTACATAGTTAAACGAATATTGTAAAACGATCAGCAATCAGGAAGGAAAATCAAAATTCATCAATTAATTCTATCTATTTCAAACTCTTCCTACCTATATTTGCGATATGTACCTTCCTAAATAATAATTCATATTGTGACTTAGTTAATTTAAAATAACATACACTGAATCGAATTCATATACCGTAATGTCACTTCCTACAGAAATTGAGACCAAAAATTCGAGAAATGCACTTATGAGGAGTCAAGGGCTTTTGCACGCATGTTCTTTTGTCTATTCACGTCTAACACAGAAAGAATTTTTGAAGAAACAAAAATATATTTTTTTCTAGTGATAGGATCCTGATGAAATCTTGCAAAAATTTGCACGTTGGCATTCTACAACATGATTACTAAAGTTTCGATTCACTCCGATCTGTATTTTTTGAGCTACTAAAGGAAAAATATACAGAAACCAGATCAAAATTTTATTTTAATAATAATTCCTAAAATACAATACCGATCGAGGTGGCATTTGCTACTCGAACGTAAATATACATATACCCATTTATAATTCAAAAATACCGCCAAAATGATTTGACGAAACATGGCGGACTTTTGACAGATTTATGACCCCTTGTCGCCACTGTGAGAATATAGTCACTGTAACTACCGCAGCGAGTATTCAAACTTTGAGAAATCATATCTCTGAAAGTAAAAAAATTTCAACTGTACGTCCTATATTATAGCTCATTCTGTTCGAGAGTTATCATGTCAACGGCCGGCCGGACATAATCAATTTTGACCACGGATTCTTGATCAGTGAGTCGAACCACGTTTGAAACGATTTTCAGCCAAAAATCTGAAAATTACAGACATTTGGGCAAATTGATAAGCACTCTCTGTTCCGAGGAACAAGAGCGCCAAAAAAGAATTAGTTCTCGAGAAGAGTTTATTTGAAGAATATTTGCAGCAATCAAAACCATAAACCCCTTTAGTTTATTAATATTATTAAATCTATGAATGAAACCGTCAAAACAAGCGTTCATCTCGACGAGCGTGTGATATAGAGCACTCGTTGTCGAACGAACATTTGAGCGATGATTTGGAACGATTAGCTCGTGTTTTCGTTCCCCGAGAATTGCAACTGGTGCATATCTCTGAACACTTTCGGTGGTGCCTCATTCATTATGTCTGTGTTTCCAAATAATAAAGAAACAACATTTGACATATCTAAAATTCTAAATTTACGCGTGATTTACTTATTCTATTTCAACATTTAAATTCAACGATGAAGCGCCACGCCAATATCAACACCAAAAACAAGGTATTATATGAGATCTAGGCGATAAGAACACACGCTCTTCAATAAATTCTTCCACGATGCCAAGTTTATTCTTCGTTGGAAATGAACGTCTATGCTTTCCTTGGAACGAGTAGTTGAAGATATGCTCGAGAATTGAATTGACCCGAACTACACGTTCGATTTCACTCGCTCATGAACGTATACGTTCAACGAGCGATCGATCTCGAGAATTGACCCCCCGATCAAGCAATCGTACAGTGAATCGTACACAAAAACTCTGTTGGAACGCTTTTACATCACTGCGCAGTTGGTGGACCGTTCACTGTACGGTTTCGGCCGCTCTTGGAACAAACCTAATATACGCTATTAGTGGAAGTGAACTAAAGAGTGCCGATGACAGATAGATAGTGTTGTGAGTGTGGAAAATGTCTTAAATACTCCTCTGATAAATACTGAAAAGTGTCCGAAAATTATCATTACTTCTAAAAACAGTCGACATTTAGAGTTTTTTAGTATTTATGGAAATTATCGAAAATGTCTGGATAAATATCATAAATTTCTTTTCTACTTAAACATTTTTTGAAAATTTTCATTTTGTCCGATATTTTTTCTTCTTTTCTACTTGGATCGAAGATGCTCAACGATCTGAGATGCCAATTTTACAAAAATTTTTAAAGAAGTTTATTTCTTTCTACTTGGATCGACGATGCTTAACGATTTGTGTTGCCATTATACAGAGTTTTTTCTTAAGCAGTTTATTCTTTTCTACTTGGATCGAAGGTTCTTAACGATCTGTGAACCAATTGGAAAATTATACAAAGTTTTTTTTAAACAAGTTAATTTTTATTATTTAACAGTCTAATTAAATCGATTTATCTAATACTAATTCTTAATTCAGAACCTGGCTCCGGTCCTTTATCACTGATACTCAATAAAATAACACGATAATAACTCATTCAATGATAAGATATTTGTTATTTCCAATTGACCATGAAAAATTTCTTTAAATGCCTCAAATTGTCCTGATATTTTAACTTAACATGTGACAATTGTCATATTTTTCCCGATTTTTCCACAATGTCCGTAAATACTTAAATGCTCAAAATGCTCGACCTTGGGGGAAAGTTTCGGACATTTTTCCAGGATATTTGTCCTTAACTTAAAAACTCGAGTATTTCACATCACTACAGATAGACACCACAGAGTCCACAGAGAACAGAGTTCACAGCACAGCACACTGAACGGTCCAAATTTTGTTCTTGGAACAAACCTATTATATGTTCTGTGGCGTATTCCATTGGTAGAACTCGTGCGCACTGAGTGCATGAATCGTATTCCATTTGGGAATTTCGTCAAGCATTTTGACACATTTTGACGTCCAGTGCAACATTTTTTGCACTCAGTGCAGCACCAGTGCAGCACTGGTGCTGCCAATGGAATACGCCATTAGTTATCGTTCACTTTTCACTTTGACTTTAGTTATCTGTGGTCATTTATGGCATTGAATCGAATACGAATATCAATAATTTCAATAATAATAATTATGGACAAGAAGACAAGATATATTACCCGGATAATCAGATATTTTGTTGTGTGTCCGTGACTATCGATGCGTTGGGGATCCGAGAATACTGCAAGGCTCCCAAGGATACAATTAAGTCTCTTTTACTTGGAAAGAAAATTTTATTTCTGGATTTCGGGCACTCAGCATAACTGCTGAGCCTCCACAGCGGTAGTATGCAAGGGGCCTCATCTCATGAACACAAATAATGGATGTCTTCAGTAGAAAAAGAACTGTTTCCCAACTCTAAAATAATATTCAGTACTCTTGAATAAAAGAAATTCAAATGAAAAAAATGAACGAATACTCATCGTTCGCTCACCTAGAAAATGAGGGAAATGAAATATCCGTTTCTGCTAAGTGGTGAGTACCTTCATTTTGTATATTATTGTTCCACTGAGTTTTCCTTGAATTACTATAGCACAAGACCTTCATATTTTTTAAGTCTGTCGTGAAACTTTCCGTTGTTAGTTTGCAGCATATTTCAGTACAATTTTGATTGTTTTGCTTTGATATTGATATGCAGAGTTCCTCCTACTTCAAATTTGTCTTGTCATTTAAAGCATCAGAATCGAACAGATTGTGATGCGAACATTTTTCATTACAATTTAGGCATATGGTGTTTCACTCCCTATGTGCAGGTCCCAGTAATTGGATTGAGAGAGAGAGAGAGAGAAATCAACTTTATTGAGTATGAATCAAATGGCTATCGACCTCAGTCTTCCAGGCGAATACATGGATAGGTATCTATTTTACAAAAATTTATTTAGTTTTAAAAGATGTTATTCTAAGGATTGAATATTATTAATTTTGATTTGTTTGGATTTGGCTGGATTCTCTAACGTCTCATGCATGCTACGGTGACATCTGTAAGTTCTTGTAATTTTTGCAGACATTTGTTTGTTGTAGTATTATGAGTAATTAAAGTTGTGTCGTCAGAAAATTGCAGTATATATGCCTGTTTGTTGATATGGTGTCCTCTTTCGTTATTGTGATTGTACATGTCGTGGCAGTATAGGTTATATAGCAAAGGCGAGAGGGGCGAACCTTGTTGTGGTGTAAATGATCCTGATATTTTCGTTTTTCACACGAACCTGAAGCGTTCTCTCTATCAAAAATTGGTCTACAATTTTCAGTAGGTAGTTTGGACATTGTAGGTGGAATAACTTGAATATCAGTCCGGCATGCCAGACACTATCAAAGGCCTTTTGGATATCCATAAACAGGGATGCCGACTTTCTTACTCTTTTCTTGTTACACTGTATGTTTGTTGTTAGGATTGTTAGAGGGTGAGCGGTTGAAGTTTTGCATTTAAATCCAAATTGATATGGTGGAATGGCTTCTTCTATGTTTAGACGAATTCTCTCTGCCAGACTTTTTTTAATGTTTTTCCCAGTATCGAAAGTAATGTGATAGGTTTATAGTTCTCCAGTTTAGTATGGTCGGTCTTGGCCTCTGCTATAGTAATTACAATGCCCTTTTTCCATTTGTTGGGGAAGTAAGAGTTTTCAATACAGAAGTTGTATATTTTTGGCGCTCTAGTTCCTCGGAACTGAGTGCTTATCAATTTGCCCAAATGTCTGTAATTTTCGAATATTTCGATGAAAATGGTCTTAAACGATTTGGTTCGACTCACTGATCAAGAATCCGTGGTCGAAATTCATTCTGTCCGGCCGGTCCGGCCGGCCGTAGGCACGATAACTCTCGAACGGAATGAGCTAGAGAGTTGAAATTTTCAGAGTAGGTTTGGGGGATAAATATCTCGGCTAAGTTCGTTATTGGGCAAAATCGGACAGATGGTTTCGGAGTAACAAAAAAAAAATTTTTTTTTTACGAAATAAATTCCAAATTAAATTTTTTTTAATAAGAAGTTTTATCATAAGAATCCATTCATATCATTTTTAACTCTAACAAGCTAATACTTTCGGAGATATGATTTTTCAAAATTTCAATAATAAATCGTATTTCAACGTTGTCACAGAATGATATTATTCTATGAATTGTCATAATGTCAAATGATGTTCCTGAGACATTATCTAATCAATCGAAGAATGATCGAATAATTGTGAGCGAAGTGAGAAAAATCTCAGTTGTTTGCTCCGAAATTAGTTTTTCTCAGAAAATTCTTACATTTCGGAACTGAACATGAAGTAAGAGATCTGAGAGTAGTGAGACTGCTTTTCATCCATAGACATAGATATAACTCTCGAACGGAATGAGGTAGGTAGTTGAAATTTTCAGAGTAGTTTAGGGAGATGAATATCTCGGTTGAGTTCGTTATTGGGCAAAATTGGCCAGATTTAATTTGATTTCTTCCATGGTGCAGTTCTCATTCTCATGATTGCTCATTTAATCTTGATAAATAAACTATTATTTGAATTGAATTTCCTTTAGGATGCAGTTCTATCATATGAATACATTGATATAATTCCCAACTCTGAGAAACCAATACTTTTGGAGATATAATTTGTCTGTTTGAACTAGAGCGCCAGAAAGCTCCTGTCCACAGGGCTTGAACCCATTTTTATTATTATATTGTGGGTTGTAGTGTCCAATTTCCTAAATATTTTTCTGGATATGTTGTCATAACCAGGTGTTGTATTCTTTCCACTGTTTAAAGCTTTGTTGTATTCTTCTTCTGTTATATGTTTGCAATTGGATTGATTATTAACCAATAAATCAAATGCTTTCTCTACTTGTCAATTTTGCTTGGCAGCATGCTTAATTCACATCTAATTATTTCTCTGACTTAGTCTGGTCGAGGATCATGCCCAGATAATGATATGATCAAGCTGAATCATCTAGGTCTTCCCCACAAGTCCCCTCAGAAACATTTACAAGAGTTTGGCTTTGTTGTATCCTTATGCCTTTGACAATTGATTACTGTTAATTTGCAACCGATCAGTGTATGGTGGTTGATACTGTCAGACTAGAAGCACAATTTGAACAATTGCGCTAAATATCGTTTATTTTTTGGGTTGAATAAAGATTTACTTCCACGAAAGATTCATTTGTATCACTTACAGTATATGCTATTTTCTTGAAAAAATTATTATCTACGCTGTGCAGTGTCTATGCTGGCGTAACGATAGAGGACCAAAGTCGACAAAGAACACAGCTGACTCCCCTAAGTCGCAGAAGCTCCTATGAGCTTCTGAGGGATCTCCTTGGGAAATACTTAGGAGAGTCAGTATAATCATAATCTTGTCGTAGCACACGCGCCAAAGCAGATAGACCCCACTTCGCCCGCTTCTTCGTTTTCTTATCACCCATGTTCAGATGTTTATTAAATTAACTCGGTTTCAAGTTTATAATGGAAAGGATATTTTATGCTGTATTATCCTACACAAATTGCTGCACAATTTACTGTTTAATTTCACTTATTCTGGAAAACAAACTCGCATATATGCTCCAATGGTAATTGAATGAAACCTTGAGATCTATAATACTTTGGCTGTATTTGTTGAGGTAGATATGTCATCACTATGTCCTGGGAACCAGTGTGAGGTTATCCACATCCACACATACACAAATATTCAAAATGAACTATTAATATTTCGATAAGTTCTTGGTGAATAATGGTGAAATTTGAGAGTGTTGTTCATGAATGCATAAAGAATGGCAATATTTCAAATAGTTTGTGTAGCCCCCAGGGGGCGGTGGCTGGGGGTGGTAAAACGAAAAATGCCATAATTCGGTAAATACGAAGTGTTCCAAGATAAACTATGGAATAGTTCTTCAGAAGGGCGTTAAGAATGAGATGTAGTATGTCACATAGTTTGTGCGGCTGTAGGGGGGCGGTAATTGGGGGTCGCGTAAAGAAAAATGTTATAATTCTTAAAATATTGAGTGTTCCGAGATGAGCTTTGGATATGTTGTCGAGTGTGGCGAAAATACAAATATGTAGTATATATTTTTCTTTTAGCAATAAATATTATAAACAAACTTTCGGTACGGCCATGGGTAGCCCCCTTTCCCCCTTTTTAGCTAATTTGTTCCTCAGTAAATTAGAACTTGAAATTAAAAATGGGTTCAAGCCCTGTGGACAGGAGCTTTCTGGCACTCTAGTTCAAACAGACAAATTATATCTCCGAAAGTATTGGTTTCTCAGAGTTGGGAATTAAATCAATGTATTCTTATGAAAGAACTGCATCATAAAGGAAATTAAATTCAAATAATAGTTTATTTATCAAGATTAAATGAGCAATCTGGGAATGAGAACTGCACCATGGAAGAAATCAAATTAAAATAGCTGAAATGAATTTGACTCTTTCTTATAAAACAGGATGAAATGTATGAGTATGAACACAGATCATAGAATAATTATAGCATTCTTTGAAAACATAGAAGTACGTACGATTCATTATTGAAATTTAGAAAAATCATATCTCCGAAAGTATAAGCTTGTTGGAGTTGAAAATGGTATCGATGGATTTTAATGGTGAAACTGCATCTTAAATAAAAATTACAGACATTTGGGCAAATTGATAAGCACTCAGTTCCGAGGAACTAGAGCGCCAAAAAGTGTAATTCCCTTTCCGGGATTTGAGCCCGCCTTCTCTCGTTCCGAAACCGAAAACCCGACTGACTAGACGAAACGGCTATCGGGCTCCTCGTTCGATCTTGTCGATCTCCGGTAATAGAATAAAACGTCGGTACTTACCTGGGATATATATTCTTAATTTTCACTTTTCGACATAAAATCGCCACATGGGGGTGTATTTGACTCTAAGTCGATTTTGACGTTTCTCGAACCAACTATTAGCAAGGAATTAGACAATGTCATGTCTCAGGAAAATTAGTTGACATTATGACAATTGATACATAGAATAATTATATAATTCTGTGAAAAGGTAGAAATACGATTTTTCATTGAAATTTTGAAAAATCATATCTCCGAAAGTATTAGCTTCTTAGAGTTAAAAATGATATCATTGGATTCTTATGGTAAAACTGCTTATTGAAAAAAAATTAATTTGGAATTCGTTATGTAAAAAAAAAATTTTTTTTTGTTACTCCGAAACCATCTGTCCGATTTTGTCCAATAACGAACTTAGCCGAGATATTTATCTGCCAAACCTACTCTGAAAATTTCAACTCTCTAGCTCATTCCGTTTGGGAGTTATCGTGCCTACGGCCGGCCGGACAGAATGAATTTCGACCACGGATTCTTGATCAGTGAGTCGAACCAAATTACAGACATTTGGGCAAATTGATAAGCACTCGGTTCCGAGGAACTAGAGCGCCAAAAAGAACACAAATATTTTCCAAAATTTTGGGCTAGATACGTAGATGACATATTTGCAATTGTTGATGAAAATTTTGAAATTAACGAATTTACCATGGTCTTAAACAGTAAATACCCATCTATTAAGTTCACCTTCGAAATGGAAAAGGACGGCTACTTACCATTCTTTGATTTAAAAGTATCCAGAGATAACTCAAACTTAATTAGTTTTGACATTTTTAGAAAACCTACTAATTCTGATATTTACTTTTCGTCTGATTCGGTAGCTCCCTGGTCATATAAAACAGCCAGCTTACATTTCCTCGTTAACCGGTTATTTAATATTCCGCTAAGCAATGTAAATTTCAAAAAAGAAAGAAAAATGATTTCCGAAATTGCCGAAAGAAACGGGTATAGTTATCAATTAGTTTAGAAAATTATCAACAAACATAAACATAAAAATCTCTTCAGTAACATAACCCTAACGAAAGAAATAAAAACGGTAAAAGGTTTCCACGCGTTCACGTTCCATCCGAAAACAAACAACAAACTCCAGAATATTTTCAAAAGGGTTAATATAAAACTGGCTTTCAAAACTTCCACGAAAATTAAACAACTTCTAGGAAATACATTCGATAAAACTCCGGACATGTTAAAATCGGGTATATATAAAATTTAATTTTTAGATTGCAACAAGTGTTACGTCGGGCAAACAACCAGAAACATTCTCACACGGTATAAAGAGCCTACGGGACACATTCGGAACAACAACGTCGATAAATATGCGGTTGCAAATCACGTTTTAACAAATGACCACTCAATTTCAGAAAATTCCGTCAAATTGTTGTAAAATTTCAATAAAGCGTACCTAGGAACAATTGAATGTATCGAAATGTATAAGAGAAAGGATATTTTACTCAATAATGTCCTAATCCCTATTAACAACCCATTATTCTCACTAATTGGTATAATGTCAACCCGTACTGGAATGTAAAAATTGATTGCATGCTTTAGTAACGCTTCGTCTTTGAAGATGGAAACTTTGTTTTCGAAACATATGTCAGAGGACAAAAACTGCAGTGGACAAGAGTGTAGTTACTTTTATAGTGTTCATAATAAGTCCACAGTGAACTCAAAATAGAATATGTAGTAAATCCCATAGTTTGTGCGGCCGTGAGGCGGCGATCGGGGGCGGCATATCGAAGAATGGCACAACTCTGAAAATATTAAGGGCCTGTTTCACCACTTGCTGATAAAGTTCCGGATAAGCTATTCATAACTTATCCAACAGATAACCCTGAAAATTGTGTTTCACACGTGTCGGATAGGTTAAACTAGCTGATAAACTCCTGGATAATTTAACACCTAGATGAAGCGGCCATTATATTTTTATTCGTTGGATAACCCAACGTTTATCCTGACAGGCGTCATTCATATGCGCAATGACATGTTATCAAGTGTATTTTGACAGGCGAAGTAATTTTTTCTTGACTGTTTTTGGAGCAGCAGCAGCTTATTTGTGTGAACATGGATCTTTTCGAGTTTTTAGAGGACGAGTTTGACGATTTCCTTGCACGTATCTCACGTCCACGAAAACGTCATGAAATTATATCTAGAGTTGATTTTGCTGAATACGGCGAGGAAGAGTTTAGGTCCAGGTTTCGACTAACAAAGTTAATAGTTGACTATATATATTTTATAGAAGACTACATAAAAACAACAATCTAACAATGTAAATCCTAACCTCCTAAATTATTTACAAAACATTCTGATTCTATGCAACAATCATCACAGAGACATAAATACACAAGTTACAAGGCACCAACTTACGTTTGTTCAACAAGTAGCAAGCATAAATGCGACGTTGCCAAACACACCTCCCATTAAATTGTCAGATAGCTATCTAGTAGATATTTTATCCGGGACCCGCGCGGTGAAACCCAAAATAATTATCCGACAGATTTATCCACCAGATATTTTATCCGCTGGATTCATATCCGTGACTTTATGAGCAAGCGGTGAAACAGGCACTAAGTGTTCCAAGATGAGCATTGGATATGTTGTCGAGAATTGCGTGAATACAATGATATAGTATGCCCCATAGTTTGTGCGGCCGTAGGGAAGCGACAATCGGAAAAATGCTATAATTCGAATAAAATTGAGTGTTTCACGAATCTGAAGAGAGTTCTTGAAGAAAAAATTAAATGGATTTATCATTAAAAATTCTTCTCTTGGCTGTTCTTTTCCTCTGTTTAGGATTTGTTTCTAGGTCGGCAGTGAATTTCAATGCGGAATGATCGGAAATATGATACTCAATAACCTGGCTCAATCCCTCAAGGGGAGTAATCACATTATCTGAACAGGTGCCTGAGTAAGAACGGGTCGGTTATCCAAAGCTCATCGTTGAACCCTCAATATTTAACGAATTATAGCATTTTTAGTTACGCCGCCCCAATTACCGCTCCCTTTCGACCGCACAAACTATGGGACATACTACATCTCATTCTTAACGCCCTTCTGAAGAACGATTCCAAGATTATCTTGGAACACTACGTATTCACTGAATTATAGCTTTTTTCGATTTACCGCCCCCAGCCACCGCACCCTGGGGGCTACATAAACTATTTGACATTGTATTTCCATTCTTTATGCATTCATGAACAACACTGTAAAATTTCATCATTATTCACCAAGAACTTTTCGAATTATCATATTTCATTTTGAACATTTTTTTGTCTTTGAGTGTATGTGCAGATATGGATAACTTCACACCGGTGTCACAGGAGACACTTGCTCTCTCGAAACACATTTGTTAATAATATTGGCCGATTATACCCAACAATCAACATAACTGTCCCATTCGGATGTGCAAACTACCCTGAAAATTGCAAGTCACTATCTCTTTCCGTTCGAAAGTTATCGTTGCAACGGTCACCCATCCTGCTAATGCTGGATGCTATATGCTGCTCAGATCTCCAACAATATTGATCCGATCGTGTTCAAATTTGGAACTTGGCTGTAAAGTTAGGTTTTGAAACCTTCCACAAAATTTCAGCGATATCAGACTTATAGTTTCTGAGATATAGATTTTTTTTCAAAGATTTTCCATGATTTCTTAAAAATTTTCTAGTGATACAATCCTCACGAAATTTCGTAAAAATTTGCGCGTCTGCATTCTACAACTAATAACCATTTTTGAACTGTATTGAGTTAATATTTTTTGAGTTAAGGAGTAAATAAAAACATCATTTAAAATAGGTATAACTCCAGAACTGGTTGCCTGATTATGCATATTAACGAACTCAAATGTTGCATTCGGATGCTCAACATACCCTGACAATTGCACGTCGATCTATTTCTTTCCGTTCTCTAGTTATCATGAGACGAATAATAGTAATTTTTTTCTATTTTCTAATGACGATTCTCACAAAATTGCACATATCTACAACTATGTAGTCACCAAGCTTCAGTTAGATCGGATCTGTACTGGCTGAAAACAAAATTATTACTCGGAAACCGTTGGACCGATTATGCCCATCAACGAACCTGTCCGTCGTATTGGGATGCGCCACCAACCCTGAAAATTGCAAGTTGCTATCTCTGTCCGTTTTCAAGTGATCGTGGCAACGGCCGGACAGACAGAATCAAATTTTCTGCCAAAAATTCGAATATTACCGTCATTTGGGCAAATGATAACGCGATGTTCCCATATTTTCACAGTTGTGAAAATATTTTTTTTTCTGCTCGAGAGGAAAAACCATTTATAGGCCCGCCCTGAGAGGGTCAGCTCCTCTCAGGAGTGTGAGACTCCAGATGTTAATTGGTTACTCACTAAAAAACCTCTCGCACGTTCCTTGGAGTAGTTCTTCGTTCTGCCCTCACAGCGTCCCTTAACAAAAGAGATGAGCTGCAAGCGGCCTTCATAGTTGATGGGACCTGATGACTCGAAGTGATCCGAGCAACACCGCTCTCTGCATTCTGTGCGCTAAATCTTCGGCCAGAGATTTGCAGGCCGGCATAATCTTCAATTCGGTCACGTAGTTCGCTCTCATTCCGCCTAGGCATCCTATGATTAGCACGACGATTCTAACCTTATGCCCTGGATACAGGATACCCAGTTCGAACATTAAATCCTTGTATTTTTCCCTCTTCTGTTCTTCTTTCATCACCACATTATTTTCTGCGGGGGAGGAAAATTTGGCGACAAACATTTCCTTCAGTTATTTGTCGAGCAAGAGTATATCTGGCTTTATTGCGTCGATCTGCTGAGTTGTTGGAATCGCATAGTTCAAGTAGATGCGTGCTCTGTCATTTTCAACAACTGCTTCAATCTCCAGAGGCAAATATGGTAGCACTGGTTCCTTGTCTATACCATAAAACTCCCTCAGATGGAAGTAGAGATTTTAAAGTGCTGCATTATGTCTTTCCACATATCCTGTTGGAGCATGGACTCTGCAAGCAGACAGAATGTGCATAACAGTTTCCTGCTGGCTGTGGCTTGCTCTGCACGTTGTTGGAGTGTCCACTTTCATGATGTTCTTTTTATACCATCTTGTATTTATCACCCCATCTTGACAAGCCATAACGAATCCCTCCGTTTCCGACTTGAGCCCAGCGGACTGCAAAAAGGCGAAGGATAATTCTTCCGACAGGCCCTGATCTTTCAAACTCCTGAAGAATATGGAGTGTAGATGTTTACTCATGTGATCTTCGAGTAGTGTCTTCAATTGTGCCTGTCTTATCTCTCTGCCAACTCTTCTTTGGTCTGTTGGCGTGATAGGTGTTCCTGCTAGCTCATGATCGATGGATATGCCAGTTATACTGAGCTTCTCTAAAGCTCTCTGTCCAGCCCTAAATAGGGAAGCTCCTTGGTTCCTTATTTCATGATTAGCCACCATTTTCAGAAGTGGGTCTTCGCTTCTCAATATCCTTATTGCCATTTCCAACGTTTGTTGATGGTGTTGGTATTCAAAACTTTGCAAACCTCTGCCTCCCTGTGTTCGTGGAAGGTATATCCTTTGAATCGAACAGTTGGGATGCAGGCTACGATTCACGTTCATCACTTTACGAGTGGTTCTGTCTAGCTCGAGAATTTCATTCACTGTCCAGTGTCCAGTTATAAGTATCCCGAATGAGTAGGTGATTATCGGGACTGCCAAGCTGTTAGTAGCTGATACTTTATTTTTCCCGGACATCTATGACTTCCATATATCTTGGATCTTCTTTTTGTAGTTATCTGTTAAGGCATCCTTGATTTGGGTTGTCTCCAGTGCACCTCGTTGTTTCATCCCAAGGAATTTGTATGTTTCTTCTTCTTCGAGGTGTCGATGTTTTCTCCTCTTTCTTCAGTTCTTCCTCTGCATGGATGAAAAACAGAACACTTGTACAGACCGAATGACATTCCTATTGCTGAGGTGTATTCGGCAACGATATTGAGTAGTTGTTGGAGTGCTTCTTTGGAAGAAGCGTACAGTGTCAAGTCGTCCATGTAGAGGAGATGTGAGATCAGATGTTCTCTTCTGGTGGCCCGGCCTTGTACCCTATTCTGCTTGCCCTCAACTCAGTTGTTAATGGAAGATGTGTTATGCAGAACAATAACGGGCTTAGCGAGTCCCCTTGAAATACGCCTCGCCTGTATCTCACCCATCCGGTATAAGTGGTCCGACCTTCAGATCGAACGACAAACTTAGTCCTCCATACCGCCAAGCTCCCCGTTGTGGACCACTCAAAACATAGATCCCTGCGTACATTCTTTGTTCCAAACGTGGCTCATTGCAGAATTCTATTTTGAATTCCTTGCGGACACCACGAGGAACGTGAAAACGCCCTGGTTTTAGTACGCAATGCGCAGAAATGAATATATCAAAAAGGGGGTTTCGCTTTTATGGAAAACTAACCACTAGACATGAATAAAAATAGGACTAGCAGGGATCAAAGTTGAGAGTTATCCACAAAGTGTAATTCCATCAACGCTGAATAGCAAGATACCACGGTTTCATCCTTATTAGGAATCGTCAGTGGTGCACAACTAAACGCTGATGGAAGAATACAGCTCGAAGAAGCCGGTTTATCAAACTCCAGGAACAACCTCTGAGTACAAAGTAGACAGAAGCGACACCTAGCGTTCAACCAACCAAGCTCCCCGTTGTGGACCACTCAAAACATAGATCCCTGCGTACATTCTTTGTTCCGATTACACTTTGTGGATTGGCTCACGGTGTATTACTATCTCACTGAATAATCTAGCTTGGTGATGGTGAGTAGCTGGAAGGTTCTTCCACCAGTAGTTCTGAACGCCATCCAGTCCAGGTGCCTTGAAATCCTGCTTGTTCTTCAAGGCATTTCTAATCTCTTCGGTTGTTATGTCAGTCAGCTCTTCAGTCTCTTGCAGATTTTGATTACATAAGATCTGGAATTTGTGAAGTGCTGGAGTATCCCTGGTCTCCGTTGGTCGCTCGTACAAATTCTTCCAGAAATGTTCGACTTCCTCTGGTGATGGTGGGTTTTTTCATCTACTTGTTCAGGTCGAAATAACTTCGAAGGTTCTGCGGTGAAGGTGTGTTGTCTTCTATCCACTTTAGCCTCTTGATAAGCTTCTTACTTGCCGCCGCAAGTGATATTATTTTATCGACAGCTTTCTGCTTCAATAGGTTTACGGTGGGTAGGCTCATCGTACGATGCAACGTACGCAGCTCACCCATCATATCTTCTATTTTCGTGCTCGGTTTCAGTTGTCCTTTCATAACATCTATGATACATTGGTACCAAGATGCTTGCTGCCTTACGGTTCTTATCTTATTGTCTAGCTTACACAATATTGAACTATGTTTGTCCTCCTTTGTTTTTGTTCTTCCTGGTGGGCGCAGAAGTGAAGTAGCAGTTCTCAGTGCAGCTACGACATCTTCTAGCGAACAGTCCTCCTTTAGAAGATCGTCGATTATAATATTCATCGCGGCTAGATCTTCAGCCGGGAGTCTCGATTTCAGCCTTGTGGTCTTTAAGTTAGGATTCCCTACTGCAGCCTCAAATGCTTCCCTTCTATAGTTCTGGAACATCTCTCCACCCTTCCGTCCTTCGCCCGTTGCAGTATGCGGAATTTTCGGCACGGAGTAGGGCAACTCTCACCTGCTCCATGTCCGATGCTACGACTTCTTCACATCGCAATCCAGGCATAGGAGGTTGGATGTTTGCGGCATCTCTCACTTGCCTCTCAACCTGTCCTTCTCTCCTTTGATTCGTCAAGTGTTGCTGTTGGTTTGAAACATCTCTCACCTGCTCTTGAAATTGTTCTTCTATCTCCTGTGACTCTTGATGCTGCTGCAAGATTCCCCTCTTTTTGACATGGCTCACCTGGTCTCGCAGATTATTGCTGGGTCATGAAGTTGAGATCTGGTAGACCCTCACACCACATACCATGCAGTCTACCCATATATCCCCTTCCTTCTGGTCTTGATCTCCGGGATAGCACAGATAGTTGTTCGTGTTGCTCGGGTGTCCACTTGTGGCGTCCCTTTTGAGCGGCCTTGTTGCTATTGCCGGGTCCGACTACGGGTTGCTCTTGCGAGCGATGATTCCCTATGCGACCGGCAACTTGTTCTCTCTCCTCCTCGATGTCCTCGTCGGAAGCTGTAATTTCTTGTATGACAGGCGCCGCCTCTTCAGCATCTTGCCGTTGGTGGTCCGCATATTGTAACGTCCAGCACCAACCCCAGACGTGCCCTGGTGATCCCCAGGCAGCAGCTGTTCTCCGAGGCTCCGTAGATTGTAATTCATCATCGGTTGAGAGTGACCGGGGTCCGCCGTATGCTACTAAGTAGTGCCCCCGTGCGGTTTTGCATTCTATACCTACTGCCAGGTTTACCTAGGGTACCTCGGGTTCGCTAAGTCCGTACTCTGAGATATATCACAGAGCCCCTGAGGGGCTCGGGGACAACAACTCAACATCCTTATCATAATAAGGGCTCCAGATGCTCTGAGCATACTCTATAATAGGTCTAACATAGGTCTTATAAATTTTTGTGGCCATGTTCACTTAGAGATTGTTGAAGGCCCTCCTAACAAGGTAAGTTACTATACTAGCTCTTTTCACTACCGACGATACATGAGTTTCCCACTTCATGTCTCTGCACACCACAATGCCCAGAACTCACTGCTCCCCACCGACGGTATTGTGACTCCGTTGATTGTATACTTGTTTTTGGGGTTACTCCTGCCCAGATGCAGAAATGCACATTTACCCACATTTAGTGGCATATAATTTTGAATCTTTTATCCTATGATATTTTTTTTTATAGCAGGATGATGGATAAAACTATCGATGGTGAGTTAAAAAGAATTGATGAAACTCAGAACAAATATGGAACGAATGAAGTGAAAGCTGAAACCATAGATGGTGGAGTACAGCCTATTAATATTCATGAGGAATTTAATTCATCTGACAGGTGAGAGTTACTAATTGCCACTGAGCGCTCGTAGTCGGTATTTATTATTCCATCTGAATGTCGTTATTTTTTCAAACGAAAAATACAAACAAAAACAAAACTCCGTAGTGTAGTTTTGATGGGCAATATCCGCCCTACGGGTTTCGAGGTATACTCATTTGAAATTTTATTTTCCCAATATTTTTAAAACAAAGTTAGCTTCATAGTCCTTGTATCATAAAAGGAAATGTTCAATGGATTTAGGCATTTATTCGAATGCACATTTCGAAAACAATTTTCAGAATATGCTCATTTGAAATGTTGAATTTTTTATATACAGGTGTCCCAAAACTCAACATCAAGCCGGACGTGGGTGGTTGTATATTATATTGTATATTGTTGTTGGGGGTAACGTTGCACTGCGACCTTAAGGTCTATTGTGTCCCCCTGTCGGAGCTGTCGATGTCATCACCATCTACAGCTTGCCTTCCAAGTTCCAGAGATTTGACGAATTCCAGTATCGGGAATTGCTTCAAGGAGGCTACGTCTTCGTTCCTGCAGATTTCTTGCCCAAAGCATTCCTTGGGTTGGTTTGAGATGGTGAGGCATTCCGTTATCAGGTGATGAGGAGTTTTATCCTCCTCCCAACGGAATCTGCACTCGTCAGTTTCTGCTAGCACTAATCTCATCGTATGCTTCCAAAGGCCGCAGTGCCCTGTGAGGAAACCAGTGAGGAGATGCAGCGTGTTCTTACTGAGGTCCAAATATTTCTTGGATCTGACAGTATCAAAGGTCCGGAGGAATTTCTTGGAGTGATATATTCCGGTGAGAGATCGCCAGAAAATACCCCTTTCAGGTTCTTCTTACATCTGAAATTCACTTTTGTAGGTGATGTACCTATGCCACAGTATCGTTCCGGGCCAATAAAGGTGATTTGTGCTCCTTTCTTGGCGAGTGTGTTGGCCTCCTCATTTCCTATAATTCCCGCATGACCAGTAACCCCGACCAAGGAGACCCTGTTGTTCTTGCCTACTTCATTGAGCTTTCTTCGGCACTCCCATATTACCTTGGACTTGATAACATCGGAGCTCAGAGCTTTAATATCAGCGTGACTGTCAGAGTGGATAGCTATATAACATCTCTGATAGTTTCTTTCTAGGTTCATTTCCATACATCTTTCTATTGCAAGTACTTCTGCCTGAAATATGCTTGGTCTAGCGATAGTGAGCATTTGGTGCCTGGCCCATATACTCCAGCGGCAGCTACTGTAGTGGTTTTTGAACTGTCTGTGCACCATTTCATGGCATTTTCTTTAAGAACTTGGGTGGTGGATTCCCTGTCCCAGTCTTTTTTCCCACCGAGCATCTTTGTAAAGTTCTTTTCGATGCTTGCATTCTTAATCATTTCGTAACTAGGAAGATTGGCTGATAAAATGTACCTGGTAAGAGAGGACCTGGCTTTCTGGTTTTTAATACTCTCATTACCTGTTCCTTTCCTAGATATTCTGAGATTCGCTTCATGGGCCATTTTCTCTATCACTAGTTGAAGTGGTGTGAGATTTGTGATAATCTCAAGTGCCCTGGTAGGACAGGTTCCCATAGCTCCAGTGATACACACACAGGCCAGCCTTTGTACTTTGTCGAGGGTTTTCCTCGTGCTATTATGGCTTGTTTTTGTGTACCAGACTACTGTCCCATACGTGATTATGGGTCTCACAATTATGACGTACATCCATCGGAGTATCTTAGGGTTGCCCCAAGATTTACCGGCTAGATTCCTGCACGCCATTAAAGAGAGAGATATTTATTGGTGATTATTACAAATAAAACATTGATTTCACAGGTCATTAAAGGATATTTCGAAAACTAGGAAATAAATAAATTGCTAAAATAACAGCTCCAGACAAGGATCACATAAAATCAATCTCATCTAGAGTCAAATTGTAAAATTCGTCAATTGAATAAAATGCCTCAACTGCCAACATCATTCTTATTCTCGTTTTGAACTTATTCATTGTCATATTCTTCAGCCCACCAGTAAGTTTATTGTAAAGAGGCACCGCACAGAATCCAGGGACCTGTTGGGATTTTTTCAGTCTGAGGAAGTCCTTCCTAATGAGTGACTTGTTCCGTGTACTATATCCATGCATGTCTGATTGTAACTAATATTTGTCCTTATTTTTATGTACATAAATCAAATTCTCCAAAATGAATAGCGATGGGAATGTAAGAATACCCAAAGCTCTGAAGGTATTTCTACAGCAGTCACGATAGCTCAGACCCCCCAGGATCCTTATCGCCCGTCTCTGTAGTCTAAAAACGGCCTCACGGTGCGCGCTGCCCCCCCACAGCAAAATACCATATCTCAAATGGGATTCAACCAGGGCAAAATACACAGAAAGCAACACATCTGATGTTAGGGAAAAGGACAACGTTCTCAGGGCAAAAATATTTCGGCTGAGCCTGGCTAGGAGGTTGTCAATGTGTGAACTTCATGTGAGTGCAGCGTCCACATGAACACCGAGGAACTTGACTCCACCATCCAGTGGTCTCAGAGTCATAATCATATTATGTGTCTTACCCTCATTCACACTCAGATTGTTTGCAGAGAACCATTCAAAGAGTTTCAGACGCGCTTTACGCGCCTGCTCAAACAATGTCTGCGCATTCGAGGCCCTAACTGCGACAGTTGTATCGTCAACAAACAAGGTGGATTCAATCTCTGGCATATATTCTGGCAAATCATTAATAAAAATCAGGAACAAAACTGGTCCCAAGATTGATCCCTGAGCCACTCCCATGGTAATGGGGCTCATGCTTGAGCATGATCCGCCCGAACTGACAACTTGGTACCTCTCCTCCAAGAAAGAACCCACTTACATATCGTCGTCACATCGAATCCATATCTTTTCAGCTTCCAGAGTAGCTTGTCATGAGGCACACAATCAAAGGCTTTCGTCAGATCGACAAATGTTGCCAAGTGGTAGAATTTATTCTCGAAACTTTCGAGAGCAGAGTTGACAAAATCGATGATCGCCTCAATTGTGTTCCTATTCTCACGAAAGCCAAACTGGCGGTCTGTTAGCAAATTATTGCTTTCAAGAAAAACGACTACTTGCAAGTACATTACTTTCTCCAATATTTTCGAGAAAACAGGAACGAGAGAAATCGGACGGTAGTTGTCAACATCATCCCTGTCACCCTTCTTGAAGACAGGGATCACCTTAGAGATCTTCAAGCACTTAGGGAACTTACCAGCTCTCAAACACTTGTTTATCAACTTTGTAAGCGGGGAAATGATAGAGTTTATACCTCTTTTAATTACATTAATTGAAAGACCATAATAATCGGTTGAATAGCTATTTGTCATGTTACGTACTATATCTCTCACAACGTTATGCCCAACTTCCTGAAAGCTGAATGATTTTCCCGGTGGAATTTGTTTTAGAAAAGTCTGCTGGAAAGACATGTTGAGTTGGGGCAGACTTCTCAGGGCCTTTATTGCTTTGCTTACAGTGATTTCAACATGCTTATTCCACAGAAGTTTACTATCTATTGTTACCCCTAGATATTTAACTTCACACTTCGATTCTATAATATCTCTGTTAAAAGAGTGATCTCACAGCTGGAAGTTTCCTTCTTCGAGTAAACAGAATCACTGTAGTCTTGTTCGGGTTTATGCTCAGCCCCACAGACAAACACCACTGCTCGATAATTCTAAGGCCCTCCTGAAGTTACACAAGGCACCCTCGAATTTACCTCTGACCATTAGGTCTATGTCAGAGGTAGGTGATAGGCCAAGTCATAATAGTTATAAGAACAATATTGAAAAAATCTAAGGTAATATATTTTCAAAATTATAGGCATTTCAAAAAAATCGAGAAAATCGTCACCCTGTGATGATGTTTTAACTCCCACTACAACAAATCTTTATTTTAATTTCAATTTCATTTTCATTATGTATAGGTAAGTTTATTAATAGGAAATCCTAATATTCACAATACAATTATTTAACAATCTACAATAAATAATACTCAAACATATAACATTAAAAATAAATTCATCCACTACAGCCAATGCTTATACAGGGTGAGTCTTTGATCACTGCATTAATTTTAACCAAAGATTCCTCTCATCAAATAAAACAGTTTTTTCATTCACAATTTTTCCAGATTCGGCTCAGGTAAAAAGTTACAAGCGTTTAAAGATTTCACAATGTGCTAATACACTCCTGCATATAAATTATCTATGACATTGTTGGCGGACGAGAAAAAGGCATGGTAACGTGGTTTACAGCTTGATTCGGGATTCCAACGCTCGGGACGGATCCATAAAAGTAGTGCAATTTCTGGAGTTTTCCATTTTAAAACATTCAATGAAGAATATCTCGAAAACGGTGCGTTTAAGGAGAAATGATGAAGAAAAATATAATGTTCTAAAACGATGGAATATTATTGAAATTACCCAAGAAAAACTTTATCTGCTTTCTTTATGCTAATTTCGTTTAGTTTTATGAATCCACGAGTCCATAATTAGAAAACCAGTAGAAGTAGAAAATAACTAATATTTGGAAAATATGTCTCATAGTTATAGGAAACTTTACACCAATATTCATTTTATTCGAAAAAAGGATGTCAAAGCTACAAAATAAAAACTGATTTTTTTTTCGAAATTTCAACAGCCTGTATCTTTTTACCTAAGCCGAATCTGGAAAAATGGTGAAAAAACTGTTTTATTTGATGAGAGGAATCTTTGGTTAAAATTAATGCAGTGATCAAAGACTCACCCTGTATTATTAAAAATACTACAAATATGAAAACAAATTTAACAATACATACATGAATAAAATCACAGATATACTATAAGATTTTTCTTGAAAGCTACGAGAGTATCACAGGCTTTAATTTCATTAGGGATAGCATTATATTCATTCAATCTTTTAACAAATACTGAATTCATACCCTACCTTCTAGTATTGACTTTCTCTATGTGAAAATTGTTAGCGCTTCTTGTATAGTGTTCGTGAATTTCGTGATTGAATTTGACAAACTGATTGAAATATGCCGGCATCAATTCTTTGACTATTTTAAAAATAAACATCATTGCATAGTATGTTAGCCTCTTATTTACTGATTGCCACTGTAGAGCTTCCTGCATGTGAATTATTGGCGTAAGTCTGTTGCATTTTAGAATCAATCTCATACCACGATTTTGGAGTATTTGAAGAGAGGCTTTACTGTTGTTGTCTAAGATATAGAGTATGGTAGCACAATACTCGAAATGTGGTTGGATAATACTATTGTAAACTGTTAACCTCGCCTTCATAGATATTTGAGCAGCTATTCTCGAGAAAAAAACAGTTTTTTCGATATTTTTTTCTTAATTGTTTTATAGTGTTCTTCAAATTTTAAATTTCCATCCAACACGACTCCTAGGTACTTGAAATTCTCCACAATGTCAATTCTTTCGTTTTCCATAATTAATGTTGTACCATTTTTATATACATTTTTAGTCTTATATGGACTGGAAATAATCATAGCCTTTGTTTTTTGAACGTCCAACTTTAGTTTATTTACTCCCAAATATTTTGTAGTTTATCCAATTCTTCATTCATCTTCTGAATAGCCAACTCCAAAGAATCATCACTAATCGCCAACAATGTATCATCTGCATATAAACTGACAAATTCACAATCGAGAGAGCATTTGATATCATTCACATACAGTATGAAAAGCAGTGGACCTATGACGCTTCCCTGCGAAAACCCGACTGATTTCCCACAAATATATTGTTCGCATTTACATGTTCAACAATTTGATCAGATGCTGCACGTTCGATCACTTTTTCAACATGAGGTAAGGTATTTATTGGTCTGAAATTTATTGTATCGTTTGAATTTTTATCTTTTGGTATCCTGAATATTACTTCTCCAAATTGGTACCTGATATTTTGAGCCAACTGCTCCAGCTTCTAAGAAAATGTCACGCTCAAAGTAAAAACATTTGTCTATATCGATGATAAATTCGATTAAGATTGTCCAATAGGGTTGAATAGACAATAGAATATGCGCGCAAAAGCTCGTGACTTCACGTCTGTGCTTGAACCAAATTTTTATTGAGATCAAATTGATATCATATTTGTCTTTTCCAGTTCTCGTTATCCAGAGAAAGAGAAAAGTTATGGAACCCAAGATGTGAAAAATGAAGATGTGGACATTACTGAAAATTTCCTGGATGAACACAAATATAAAGTGGAAAGTGAATCTAGTAGTAATTCATCTGAGCAGATTGATGAAAAGACAGCTGAGAAAATAGAAGATAGTCTTCAACCAGAAGTCAGTGACTCTATTCAATTGAACTCTAAACAACAAAAGTATGATTTATGTGAAAGTTTTTCAAATCAGAAAGGTCCTCTCGAAAATCATAAAGATAATGTAAATATCAATTTGACGGAACATAAGTGTAACTTATGTGACTTTGTCACAAAATGGGAACATAGTATGAAAGACCATATGAATTTGGTTCATTCCGGTTTGAAGCAACATTTTTGTCACTTATGTGGTTATGTTGCAAAAGTGAAAGCTCATCTCAAAAATCATTTAGATTGTGTGCATTTCAACTTGAAGGCATATAAATGTAACATGTGTGAATATTCCGCAAATCGAAAAATTTATCTCAAAAATCATTTTGATTCTGTACATTTGAATTTGAAGCATAAATGTCCCTTATGTGAATATTCTGCAAATCGCAAAGCTACTGTGAAAAATCATATAAATTCTGTGCATTTGAATTTGAAGCAATATATTTGTCACTTATGTGATTATGCTGCAAAACAGAAAGAACATCTCAAAAATCATATAGATTGTGTGCACTTGAACTTGAAGGAACATAAATGTCACATGTGTGAATATTCTGCAAATCGAAAAATTTCTTTAAAAAATCATATGAATTCTGTGCATTTGAATTTGAAGCAATATAAGTGTCACTTATGCGAATATTCTGCATATAATAAAAACCATCTCAAAAATCATCAAGATAATGTGCATTTGAAATTGAAGGAACATAAATGTCATATGTGTGAATATTCTTCAAATGTCAAAGTTAATCTGACAAATCATATAGATTCTGTGCATTTGAATTTGAAGGAACATAAATGTCACATGTGTGACTACTCTGCAAATCTGAAAGTTTATCTGAAAGATCATATAAATTCTGTGCATTTGAATTTGTGGAAATATAAATGTCACTTGTGTGAATATTCTTCAAATCACACAGTTAATCTCAAACATCATATAGTTTCTGTGCATTCAAATTTAAAGGAATATAAATGTACAATGTGTGATTATTCTGCAAGTCTAAAAGGTAATCTGAAGAAACATATAAATTCTGTGCATACTAATTTGAAGGAGCATAAATGTGACACATGTGAATACTCCACAAATCGAAAAGGTAGTCTGGAAAGGCATATAAATTCTGTGCATTTGAATTTGAAGCAACATAAATGTAACATATGTGAATACTCTGCAAATCGAAAAATGCATCTTAAAAATCATATTGATGCTATGCACTTGAATCTGTAGTAACATATTTGTCCTTATGTGATTATGCTGGGAATAGAAAATGCCGTGTCAAAAGTAATAGTAACTTTTTTATTTGAAATAAATTTACAAAAAAAACATCCAAATAATTATTAAAGACACAGATAGTCTTCCAAAACTAAACTAATTCGTTACAAATAGACCAACAAAATATCAAATTTCAACCACCAATAGGTCTCTTGCATGTATTTTTTTTTATTATCAGAATCGATTATTATATCCCTAAGAATACTGAAAAAGTTCAATGGCCGTCAAAAATTTCAATTTTCAACGAGAAAACGATCATTCAAATTTGGTTGCACTGTTTGAGAGCATTTGACTTGGGAGCGGAGGCCCCAAGTTCAATTCCGAGGCTAGGAAAGAAATTTTCTAGTCACGGTAATCGCCACCATTCACTGTTGGGTCAAAAATCAAGCTCAAGCTCTTCGAGAGCTTCTGAGGGGTCTCCTTCGGGAAGACCTAGGAGGATCAGTATAATATACAATAATAGCTGTTTCAAACGATCGAAACTTGGAGCCCCTGCGTGACGTCACCCGTCATATCTAATCTCTTTTCCGTGTCTGTTTCACTATTAGATTCGCTGTAATAAACAGATGGACTCGCCGAGGGTAGATATTGATTACGTCTCTCTCTTCTCGTGCCCGTTTCACCCTTTGGTTTGCTGTAAAAAGCAGATGGCCTGGCCGAGAGGTAGATTTTGATTACGTCAGCCGTCATAGCAACGATTGTATTGTTTCACGTCATTTGAATTTGCTTCCTGATATTCCTATTTTCAATACCGAAATATTCAAATTTTAAAAGTGGTTGAGGGCATACATAATAATAATAATCCTTTATTCGAAATAGGCAACCTAATATACAAACATTCTATATGCTACAACAGAGAATAAACTTCCATGCGCAACATTAACAATCAAGATTTATTACAGTACACTTTATTTTTTTTTTCTTTCTTTCTAGAAGATCAAACATATTGAACTAATTGAACCAACCAAAATAATTCTCTTTCATATTGTTCTGTGGGTTAGGTTAACTTCCATGTGCAACATTAACAATCAAGATCCATTACAGAGTACACTTAATTTTTGCGCGTATGTTCTGGGGAACATCGCGTTATCATTTTACCCAAATGTCTGTAACTTTCGAATTTTTTGACGAAAATGGTCTCAAACGATTAAGATCGACCCCCCCAATGAAGAATTCGAAGTCAAATTTGATTCTGTCCGGTTATCGTTGCCACGATAACTTGAGAACGAAAAGAGCTAGCGACTTGAAATTTTCAGGGTGGGTGGCGCATCCCAATACGACGGACAAGTTCGTTAATGGGCATAATCGGCCCAGTGGTTTCCGAGTAATCATTTTGTGTTCAACCAATATGAATCCGATCGAATTGAAACTTGGTGAGTAGTTGTAGAATATGAACCTAAGCACGTTTGTGAAATTTTGTGCGAATCGTATGGCTAGAAAATTATTAAAAAGTTATTAAAAAATATTTTTGTTGTCACGATAACTTGAGAACGGAGAGAGATAGCGGCTTCAAGTTTTCAGGTTAGGATATGCACCAGAACGCGACATTTCAGTTTGTTTATGAGCATAATCGGCCAAACGGTTTTAGAGTTATAGCCATCTGAAATTTGGTGGTTTTTTGTTCCTCATTAACTCGAAAAATACTGAACCGATTCAATTCAAACATGGTTATTAGTTGTAGAATGCCAACGCGGAAATTTTTAATAAATCATTGAAAATAAAAAAAAAATTCTATATATCAGTAACTAATCGTTTGAAATTGCTGAAATTTTTCAAGAGCCTTCATAACCTAACTCTACTGCCAAGTTTCAAGTTTTAATACGATCGGTTAAATATTGTTGGAGATTCGAGCATTCTTGTGTGAGTTCAGTAGATGGGTGACCGTTGCCACGATAACTTTCGAACGAAAGGAGATAGGGACTTGCAATTTTCAGGGTAGGTTGCGTATCCGAAAGGGAGAGTTGAGTTCGTTTTTGGGCATAATCGGTCGAACGGTTTCCGAGTTATACCCACCTGGAATATTATTTCCTTGATAACTCGAAAAATAAATATTCAATCGAATTGAAGCTTGGTAACTAGTAGTAGAAAATCAACATAAAGACGTGTTTAAAATTTTGTAAGAACCGTACCCCTAGAAAATTTGAAAAAAATGACGAAAAAAAAATTTTTAAGAACCTTACCCCTAGAAAATTTGAAAAAAATGACGAAAAACAAATTTTAAGAACCGTACCCCTAGAAAATTTCAGAAAAATCACGAAAAAAAAATTGGTTCAAGCGCTGACGTGAAGTCAGAAGCTTTTGCGCGTATGTTCTATTGTCCATTCGAATGTACCATGGTAAATTCGAATTAAGAGTGTCCAATACAGGAGAATGGACAACATAATTTACCATGGTAAATTCGATTAAGGGTGTCCAATACAGAAGAATGGACAATAGAACATACGCGCAAAAGCTTCTGACTTCACGTCAGTGCTTGAACCAATTGTTTTTCTTTCTTTCTTTCTAGAATATTAACCAAACTAATTAAAACTCCCAAACTAATTCTCTTTCGTACTCAATTCACATTTAGGTTTTTAATATTTCATACATGCCGTGTTATAATGTTCAGGAGTAGTTGGTGTTTGCACTCATTAAGCGATTGGGCCTGTTTGATTTTGACAGGAAGGTCATTGTACTCCAACAACCCTCATGAAACAACAAATTGGCAGTTCGAGCATAGGTTGTTCTCTAAACATAAAAATCATTCATATTATATGTTCTGTGATAAAAATCATTGTTTCTTCTGGTGGGGTAGTTGTGTATTTGATTGTGGAATACAATAAATTTATCAAAATAAGGAGGAGCCTCACCAGATACGATCTTATAGATCAAAATCATCGAATAATAGAATAACCTATCCCTAACAGAAAGCCAATCCAAGGTCTGAAGCATCAGGGTTATTCCTCGGTTCTGCACTTTTTGCAGGGCAGGGATACTACTTCCATCGAGCAACGCAAGCACTCTAGCACTGTAATCAAAATGTGGTTGTATTATAGTTTTATAAACAGTTAGTGTTGTACTAATTCTTGAGAAGAAAAATAGTTTTTTCAATATTTTAGTGTACACATACTGAAAATGCTTTTGAAGGCTTTATGTATTATCAAAAATGAAACCTAAATATTCTACCATTCCACAATTTCAAGAGTTTCACCGTTAATATTTATATTTATCACATTTTGTCAACCAGATTATACCTATAATGTGTTGTTATGATCATGATGATCTGATATTGAAGTAGATCCAGAAAAACATGAACATATGGTATTTCGTGTTACATGCAAGAGACCTATTCCATGACAATTCATCCAGAAAAGATAATAGACCCTTTTAAAACCAACAACAGTATTTAACTCCTTTAGACGTGTGGGTAGTCTTTGGAAATCGTTCAAACCCCTGAAAAATAGGCTCTTCATACAACGTATCAAATTTGTTTAAATTGTTATATTGACTTTTCCTTTAATGATGTATGTCCTTGTTTGAAATCACAAAATCAAGAAAATGAGCTGGTTGAAAACCTTTCACTATCTCTTTCCGTTTCTCAAGTAATCGTGGCAACGGACGGCCGGCCGAGCATAATCAAATTTGATCTCGAATTCTTCATTAGGGAATCGAACCCAATCGTTTCAGACCATATTCAGCAAAAAATTCGAAAATTACAGATTTGGGCAAAATGATAACGCGATGTTCCCCAGAACATACGCCCAAAAAAAATACAGAGAATATACTTGGGCAACAACCTGTGAGAAAATAAATCAGAGGAAAGGAGGGAAATAATGGAACAAAGTTAACAAACTCAGCAAATATAAGAAAAACACAAGTCAGGCGCTCTAGTTCAAACAGACAAATTATATCTCCGAAAGTATTGGTTTCTCAGAGTTGGGAATTATATCAATGTATTCTTATGATAGAACTGCATCATAAAGGAAATTCAATTCAAATAATAGTTTATTTATCAAGATTAAATGAGCAATCTGAGAATGAGAACTGCACCATGGAAAAAATCAAATTAAAATAGCTGAAATAAATTTGACTCTCTCTTATAGAACAGGATGACATGTACGAATATGGACATAGATCATTAAATAAAGCATAGATAGAATAATTATAGCATTCTGTGAAAACAGAAGTACGATTCATTATTGAAATTTGAAAAAATCATATCTCCGAAAGTATTAGCTTGTTGGAGTTGAAAATGATATCAATGGATTTTTATGGTCAAACTGCCTCTTAAATAAAAATTTAACTTGAAATTTGTTACTTAAAAAAAAATATTTTTTTCGTTACTCCGAAACCATCTGGCCTATTTTGCCCAATAACGAACTTAACCGAGATATTCATCTCCCTAACCTACTCTGAAAATTTCAACTGCCTAGCTCATTCCGTTCGAAAGTTATTGTAGAAATTTTTTTTTTAATTTTCAAAATTTTTTTTGACACTTTGCGGTAACCTGATCAATACAAAACTTCACATGCGTATAAAAGTCATGATTCTACAATTTGATGCTAAATTTCAGATAGATCGAGTGATCGGTTTCGGAAATATTCATAAAAAATTTTTTACTAAAATCGGCCATAACTCCGAAACCGCTTGATGGATTTCGCCCATTAACGAACTTGTCCGAGATATTTACGCTCCAAACCCAACTTGCAAATTTCAATCCTCTAACTCCTTTCGTTCGAGAGTTATCGTGCCTACGGCCGGCCGGACAGAATCGATTTCGACCTCGGATTCTTGATCAGTGAGTCGAACCAAATCGTTTGAGACCATTTTCAACCAAAAATTCGAAAATTACAGACATTTGGGCAAATTGATAAGCACTCAGGTCCGAGGAACTAGAGCGCCAAAAAGAGGACCTTACACCACATAAGAAAGCTGAAATTAAGGCCTAAATTTCAAGGAGGTTGAATGTGTCTGAAGCTAGCGACCGACGCATAAAGAGATCAGTTGAATCCGGGCAAGAATTGACCCCGAAAAGAAAAAAAAAAATGTGGAAGAAGGCCAATTTTTACTCCAAGGTCAGAACGATGCCTGACGAAAATTTGCCTGGAAAACAGATTTGCAACCACAAAAATCATCAAATCAACACTGGAAGATGCTAATGTGAATGCACTGTAGGCAGAAAATTGAAGGATTTGGATTTCAAGGCCTACCGACCACCAAGAAACCAAAGTTAACAGGTGCAATGAGAGCAAAGTGCCTGAATTGGGCCAAACAGTGGCGAGTAAAAAATGTGGACTTCTGGAGAACGGTAATTTGATATCAAATTAATCATCTTCGATTAAATAATGAAGAAACAGTATTGATTATTAGTATTTTTATTCTTTTTTTGTGTTTCTGGTAGATCTGCTTCAGCGATGAGAGCACCTTTGAAATTTTGCAGAATAAAGATCAGTTCGTACGTCGTCGCCCTGGAGAAAATTCATTCCAACTGCGTGGTCCAGACTGTTAAGCACCCCACAAAAGTTATGGTCTCGTCAGTGATCAGCGGAAAAGGCACAGGACGTTTGTACTTGTTAAAAGGAATAATGATACAAGACCAGTATAAAGAAGTCTTTGCAAAATCGGTTGCTGCCACAAGGCAGAGACTGGTTCCCCCATGGAGAACCATCTATTTTTATGCAAGATGGGGCATCCTGTAACACTCCCCGGTCTGTAACAACCTATTAACGTGATCAAAATATCCCTTTGATGGATTTGCCGGGTATAAGCCCTGACATGAACCCCATCGAAAATGTGTGGGAGCTAATGAAGAGGGAAGTGGCTAAAGATGTGATCACATCCAGAACACAGCTCTTGGAAAAAATATTCCTCTTATGGAATCATCATCCACAAATGCAGCAAACTGTACAATCTTGCATTGATAGTATGCCGTGAAAAATTGAAGCTGTCATAGCGGCAAAACGTGGATCAACAAAATATTAGAATTTCATTTCGAACAATGTTAAAACATTAATAAATCAATATTTTTCATTAAGTATGATGAATTATTTGTGGAAACCAATGACAAAAGTAGTCAAGGGCGTAGCCAGGAATTAATTTCGGGGGAGGTTTTGAAATAGGAATTAATTTCGGGGGGGGTTTTGGGGGTGTAAGGGTCACTTTCTGCAGCAAAAAAATTTTTTTTAAGAGAAAAAATAACATTTCGGGGGGGGTTTGAACCCCCAAACCCCCCCCCCCTGGCTACGCCCTTGGAAGTGGTATATTAAACATATATTGTAGTAGGGGGTAACATTGCACTGCGACCTTAAGGTCTATTGTGCCCCCCGTCTGAGCTGTCGATGTCATTACCATCTACTATAAAAAAGCTCTGACAGGAGATCAGTGGCTCTATTCTGAACTTCACTCGTTTTCGACCACTCGTGACGAAAACGAACGGTGGTAATTGCGAACGATAGTTTATATTGCTATTCTCATGTGCCCTTCGCAATGACCGATGACTGAAACGAATTCGTGTCGTCTGAAGACTTGGCAACATAGTAACATTTGAGATTTGAATGTGTTATGTATATGTTATTGGCGCGCTTCTTCATAAATCAAAACGATATTAAATTGTTTGTTGAACTTGAGTGATTTATTTGGTTTTTTATGTTTGCTTCGATAAGAGAAAAGTAATTATAAATTTCCTAAAATGTAAGTCTCAGTTATTAAGCGGGAAATTTACTACAGAATTTTCTTCGGAATGCCTATGAAAGAGGAACTGAGTACAATGTTAAATAGTATTCCTGGACCAAAAAAAGAATGGAAAACTTGGAGAAAGTTTTGCAATATAATATTGAAAGATTTTACAAGGATTAAGGGTTATTTCACCTCTTCAGACAGGTCTTGGGTCAAGAACAAAATCTAGAGAGATTGTATATCGAATACTTTTTTTTTCTGAAAGTTTTATTCCACTCAAATTGTTGAATCATTTTCGGTTTATTGTTGTGATATATTTTTTTAGAATGAAATACATTTTTTTCAAATAGAATTCAATATCTATTCATTTATAGCGTGTCTTTTACAATTATACGAAAAGCTAATCATATAATTATATTCCTCTGAATTCTTCATGAAATCAGCTCTGGTTTTTGTTTCCTATACTAGCCACTTCCTGATCAATTCCTTCACATTCCAGTGAATTAACTGATTAGTTAAATAATGAAAATATTGGATTTATTTTACCAATTTTTTGGGGAAAAATTACAATGTATGCGTCCTTAGAGTGTATAAGTGATACGGTCACAAAAATTTATGGATGTTCTGCAACACTTGCCAAATAAACAATTGTAATTAATAATGATTAATTATTTCACTGAAGCTACAGCTGTTTTTCGTTAATTTTTCTATTCCAAACTGGATATTTGTTATATAGACATTATTTTTTGTTTACTGTGATATATTCTCTAGTATTGGTTATTGAATACTTTTATTTCTGATCCCTTCATTCTACGTAGACACAGTGAAATATTTTTTTTGTTGTTAGATGTTGTGAGATTATTCAGAACTTCATTTTGAATACTTTTTTTTTTAAGTTGTATTCTACTAAGGCATTGTTGAATGATGTTTTGTTTATGGTTGTGATTTATTTTTTAGAATTAAATACATTTTTTTGGAAGAGAAATCTATATCTATTTATTCATAGTGTATCTTTTACAATTCAACGAAAAGCTAAACGTATAATTGTATTCCTCTGAATTCTTTCTGAAATCAGCTCTGGATTTTGTTGCCCCCCAGCCACTTCTTCATCAATTCCTCAACCTTCCGGTTACATTTCTGGAATGAACTAATTGATTAATTAAATAACGAAAATGTTGGATGATTTTACCCATGTCCACTCCGTTTTCATTGTCATCTATTTCGCCATCGTTTCGTTCAATGCATAACTACAGCAACCTACCAGGTATATCCTTTTCGATTAACATAAGTGTGTTTTGGGTAATTTGAATCTTCAATTTTAGGTGGAAATATTGCATTGTGTGCAACCTATTACACCAGGGAAGTCGAATTTTCATTGAATATAAAAATATTAATAAACTCAAATAATTTTGCAATATTCTAAAATATCAATACCTACCTTTGCCTTTACCTACTATTCAATTCCGCCAATGTTTGTGGGAATCTAACAAATCTATTCGATATTTCTGGTTTATTTAAAACATCGACAATTTGCAATATGATAATAATTCTGACAATTTAATTATTTTTGCGCGCGTGTTCCGCAAGGAACAGCGTGCTATCATTTCGTCACAATGTCTGTATTTTTCGAATTTTTTTTCGAAAATGGTCTCAAACGATTAGGTTCGACTTCCTGATGAAGAATTCGAGGTCAAATTCAATTCTGTCCGTCCGGTCCGGCCGGCCGGCCGGCCGGCCGGCCGGCCGGTCCGGCCGGCCGTTAGCACGATAACTCTCGAACGGAACGACTTAGAGCGTTGAAATTTGCAGGGTAGTTTTGTAGCGTAAATATCTCGGACAAGTTCGTTAACGGGCGAAATCCACCGAGCGGTTTCGGAGTTAAGGCCGTTTTTAGTCAAAACGTTTTTAATCAATATTTCCGGAACCAATCACTCGATCTTTCTGAAATTTGGCAGCAAATTGTAGAATCATGACCTTTATATGCCTGCGAAGTTTTGTTTTGATCGGACGGCCCTAAAGTAGCAAAAAAAAATTTCAAAAATTTTATAATTTTGTTTTCAGGATAACTCGAAAAATACTGATCTGATTAAATTGAAACTCAGTAGTTAGAAGCAAAAGACCAATGCAAACACTTTTGCAAAATTTCGTGAAGATCACGTGACATGAAAAAAATAAAAAAATTACTACTATTTTGCGAAATACTTTGCTTAAAATGCTGAAACCTATTTTATTGAGGTTCATGCTGCCCTTTCCGGACATTTTTCGTTGTGCGCATGCGCAGATGAGAAGTCATTTAACTGCTGTAGTTTTCGTCTGAGAGGATTGGGGTTTTGGGGTGGCGGATGCTATTCCTCCATAGAATCCAGATCCCTGATGAGCGTCTGCGCATGCGTAGATTAAAGATGCGATATCTTCCGAACCACTAGTGTTGGAGAATCGGAGTTTTTTGTAAGGTGTGTTATTTTGAAAGGACTTTTAGCCGCGAGTAGATTGCGCATGCGCAGAAGAGAAGTGACTGTTTTTGGGTTGGATGGGTTATGTTGGGAGTGCTGAGTCGATATTGTGAGGTTTCAAAAGAATATTCATAGCAATTCAGTGCTCGGACACTAGTCAGTTTGGGGGAAATACCGTTGTTTCCGAGTTGAAGTGTGCATACCGTGGCCCTGGGGCCAATTTTGAAATTGATGTTACCCCTTACGGGCATTTTTCGTTATGCGCATGAGCAGACCATCAGTGATTTAACTGCTGAAGTTTTCGTCAGAGAGGATTGGGGTTTTGGGGTGGCGGTTGCTATTCCTCTACAGAATCCCCTGGTGAGGGTCTGCGCATGCGTGGATTCAAGAGGCGATATCTCCTGAACCACTAGTGTTGGAGAATCGGAGTTTTCTGTATGGTGTGTGATTTTGGGAGGACTTTCAGCCGCAAGTAGATTGCGCATGCGCAGAAGAGAAGTGACTGTTTTTGGGTTGTATGGGTTATGTTGGGAGTGCTGACCCGATATTGTGAGGTTTTAGAAGAATATTCATGGCAATTCAGTGCAAGGACAAGTCAGATTGGGGGATGTAGCGTTGTTTCCGAGTTAAAGTGTCCGTATCGTGGCCCTGGGGCTAATTTCGAAATTGATGTTACCCCTTACGGGCATTTTTCATTATGCGCATGAGCAGACCATCAGTGATTTAACTGCTGAAGTTTTCGTCAGAGAGGATTGGGGTTTTGGGGTGGCGGTTGCTATTCCTCTACAGAATCCCCTGGTGAGGGTCTGCGCATGCGTGGATTCAAGAAGCGATATCTCCTGAACCACTAGTGTTGGAAAATCGGAGTTTTTTGTGAGGTGTGTAATTTTGGGAGGACTTGCAGGCACGAGTATATTGCGCTTGTGCAGATGAGAAGTGAATGGTTTTGGGTTGTTTGGGTTATGTTGGAAGCAATGAGCCGATATTGTGAGGTTTTAAAAGAATATTCATGTCAATTCAGTGCACGGACACAAGTCAGTTTGGGGGAAATAACGTTGTTTCCGAGTTGAAATGTCTGTATGGTGGCCCTGAGGCGAATTTATAAATAACTATATTCGGAGATCTATATTAAAATACGTTCGGATTTGGAGAAGAGGCAATTGCGTTCCAAATGGAGGTCCCACAACCGCATTTTTTTTCGATCTTTGGTAAAGCTAACAGCCAAACTGTATTGATAGCTATATTTGTTAAAGGAACTTGAAAAAAAAAAAAAAGCACTGACGTGTAGTCAGTACTCTTTGGCGCGCGTGTTCACGGTGGCTAATTTGAATTGAATGATGAGTACTTCAAGCTCAGTAGATAGAGCGAGCCGAAGATCTACCCAAAGGATAGTGGACACCATTCACTGTCGGTTCAAAAATTAACAGTGCTCTATCTAAGCTGCCATCAGGATAGATTAACAAAGTTGGAAAAGAACACAAGTGACTCTCCTTAGTCGCACAAGCTCCTAGAAGATTTGGGAGGGTCAGTATAATCCTAATCATGTTAATCGCACGCGCGCAAAAGCAGATTGACTTAACAATGAAAGAAAAAGTGTAAAAAGTCAATCTGCTTTGGCGCGCGTGCGATTAACATGATTAGGATTATACTGACCCTCCCAAATCTTCTAGGAGCTTGTGCGACTAAGGAGAGTCACTTGTGTTCTTTTCCAACTTTGTTAATCTATCCTGATGGCAGCTTAGATAGAGCACTGTTAATTTTTGAACCGACAGTGAATGGTGTCCACTATCCTTTGGGTAGATCTTCGGCTCGCTCTATCTACTGAGCTTGAAGTACTCATCATTCAATTCAAATTAGCCACCGTGAACACGCGCGCCAAAGAGTACTGACTACACGTCAGTGCTTTTTTTTTTTTTTTACTGAACAGATTCGTTAATTACACCGTAAAAATACCAACTTATTTACCAACAACAGATTTGAGGTTACAAAATGTGTAGAGGCTTGCATAATAATCAACAAATCAACTGATAACAGAGACAACAATTGTCTCTGCTGATAAACTGAATGCGAGTGGAATTTCTTCCGAAAACGAGTTTAGAATTTCGAGCGCTTGTCTCACCAAATCATATCATCTGTCAGTTGAGAATTGCAAAACGAGTGAACGTTCGTGATGATTACGAAAACGAATGATAATCGTTCGCAATGTCGACCTCAGAATAGGGCCCCAGTACTCTTTGCCGCGCGTGTTCACGTTGACTAATTTGAATTTAATTATGATTGTTTCAAGCTCAGTGGATAGAACGAGCCGGAGATCTGCCCAGAGGGTAGTGGACACCATTCACTGTCGGGTCATACATTAAGAGTGCTTTGTCTAAACTGGTGTAAGGATATGAGTAACAAAGTTGAGAAAGAACACAACTGACTTTCCTTAGTCGCACAAGCTCCTAGGAGCTTCTGAGGTATCTCCTTGGGGAAGACTTGGGAGGGTCAGTATAGTCATAGTAATGTTTATAGCACGCGCGCCAAAGCAGATTGACCCCACGTCAAAGCTCTTTTAGCCTTTTTCTTTCATTATGAACTCGATCTGCAATTGGCGCGGGTACTATAAAATTATTATGACTATACTGACCCTTCCAAGTCTTCCCCAAGAAGATCCCTCAGAAGCTCCTAGGAGCTTGTTCGACTAAGGAAAGTCAGTTGTGTTCTTTGTCAACTTTGTTACTCTATCCTTATGCCAGTTTAGACAAAGCACTCTTAATTTATGACCCGACAGTGAATGGTGTCCATTACCCTCTGGGTAGATCTCCGGCTCGTTCTATCCACTGAGCTTGAAACAATCATAATTCAATTCAAATTAGTCAACGTAAACACGCGCGCCAAAGAGTACTGATATCCCGTCAGAGCTTTTTTATGTTTTTGAAATTCTTATAAGCACAATCCCTTTCTTTTGCTTTGTTCCTTAGCTCATAATCGTAGTATGGAAGTTGGTTTTCCTTTATGAAAACTGAATGTTGAAGAGTAAGTTCGTCAACAATATTCGAAGTTTTTGTAATAATTTCATCTAAGATGATATTCACGTCAATTGAATTTAAAAGCCAGTATTGGGATCAATGCCTTATACATATTATTATTAGTTTCATCTGTATATTTCCTCGTTTATTTTTGGCGCTCTAGTTCCTCGGAACTGAACTGAGTGCTGAGTGCTTATCAATTTAAGTAATCATTAAAGGATACTGTGGGAGGTATACTCATTATTGAACGTTTTTTTTCTGGGTTTTCTCTCCCAAACTCTGAAAAATATCTATAAAATAAAAATTAATTATTTTGTGATTTGCTTCTGCGTAAGAAACACAGGATATTTGTCAGAAGCAATCAATTGAACAATGTTGCCTAACAAACAACAACATCAACGAAGAAACAACTATATCGTAACGTTTCGGAGTCTATATCAGACTCCTTCGTAAGACGCTCAATAAAAATCGTTAGAATTATTTTGTTGATAGTTATTTTGTGAAATAACAAAATAGTTATTTTGTGAAATAACAAAATAACTATCAACAAAATAATTCTAACGATTTTCATTGAGCGTCTGACGAAGGAGTCTGATATAGACTCCGAAACGTTACGATATAGTTGTTTCTTCGTTGATGTTGTTTCGTTGTTGTTTGTTAGGCAACATTGTTCAATTGATTGCTTCTGACAAATATCCTGTGTTTCTTACGCAGAAGCAAATCACAAAATCATTAATTTTTATTTTATAGATATTTTTCAGAGTTTGGGAGAGAAAACCCAGAAAAAACCGTTCAATAATGCTTATCAATTTGCCCAAATGTCTGTAATTTTCGAATTTTTCGATGAAAATGGTCATAAACGATTTGGTTCGACTCACTGATCAAGAATCCGAGGTCGAAATCGATTCTGTCCGGCCGGCCGTAGGCACGATAACTCTCGAACGGAATGAGCTAGACGGTTGAAATTTTCAGAGTAGGTTTGGGAGATAAATATCTCGGCTAAGTTCGTTATTGGGCAAAATCGGACAGATGGTTTCGGAGTAACAAAAAAAAAATTTTTTTTTACAAGACAAATTCCAAATTAAATTTTTTTCAATAAGGCTTTTTACCATAAAAATCCAATGATTTCATTTTAAACTCTAACAAGCTAATACTTTCGGAGATATGATTTTTCAAAATTTCAATAATAAATCGTATTTCTACGTTGTCACAGAATGATATAATTATTCTATGTATGAATTGTCATAATGTCAACCATAGACAAGATATACTATGTCAACTTATTTTCCTGAGACATGACATTATCTAATCAATCGAAAAATTGTGAGCGAAGTGAGAAAAATCTCAGTTGTTTGCTCCGAAATTAGTTTTACTCAGAAAAGTCTTACATTTCGGAACGGAATATGAAGCAAGAGATCTGAGAGTAGTGAGACTGCTTTTCATCCATAGACATAGAATGCTCAGTTCTCTCAATTTATGACGGGACTGACGGAAGGGAATATTATAACTTCAAAAATATTGGGGTTGAAATACTCGTATTTTAGCGATGCAACGGGGACCTCATCCAACATGGTTTGAAAATATTACCTAATATTGAAAGCATAATTCTGTAGTTCGAGAGAGGAGAAAATTTGGTAAACGTAGATCAGAAAATTATTGATCGATTACAAAGTAATTTTTCATTATTACTTCTCTTCTTTCATACATGTTTTATGGAATATCTACTATTTGTAGGTACTTTAAACCTGTTTTGGGCAATTATCATACGAAACTTGTTTTTTTGGCGCTCTAGTTCCTCGGAACAAATTGCTTATCAATTTGCCCAAGTGTCTGTAATTTTGGAATTTTTGGCTGAAAATGGTCTCAAACGATTTGGTTCGACTCACTGATCAAGAATCCGAGGTCGAAATCGATTCTGTCCGGCCGGCCGGCCGGCACGATAACTCTCGAACGAAAGGAGTTAGCGGATTGAAATTTGCAAGGTGGGTTTGGAGCGTAAATATCTCGGACGAGCTCGTTAATGGGCGAAATCCATGAAGCGGTTTCGGAGTTGAGGCCGATTTTAGTAAAAATATTTTTGGCGCTCTAGTTCCTCGGAACTGAGTGCTTATCAATTTGCCCAAATAACTGTAATTTTCGAAAATTTCGATGAAAATGGTCTTAAACGATTTGGTTCGACTCACTGATTAAGAATCCGTGGTCGAAATTCATTCTGTCCGGCCGGCCGGCCGGCCGTCCGGCCGTAGGCACGATAACTCTCGAACGGAATGAGCTAGAGAGTTGAAATTTTCAGAGTAGGTTTGGGGGATGAATATCTCGGCTGAGTTCGTTACTGGGCAAAATCGGACAGAAGGTTTCGGAGTAATAAAAAAAAATTTTTTTTTTTACGAAACAAATTCCAAATTATATTTTTTTTAATAAGCAGTTTTATCATAAGAATCCATTCATATCATTTTTAACTCTAACAAGCTAATACTTTCGGAGATATGATTTTTCAAAATTTCAATGTAAATCGTATTTCACAGATTGATATAATTATTCTTTGTATATTCTATGTATGAATTGCCATAAAGTCAACTTGACAGAAGGGAATATTGTAACTTCAAGAATATTGGGGTTGAATTACTCGTATTTTAGCGATGCAACGGGGACCTCACCCGAAAATGTTTGAAAATATTACGTAAATATTGAAAGCATAATTCCAAAGTTCGAGAGAGTAGAAAATTTTGTGAACGTAGATCAGGAAATTTTTGATCAATTACAAGGTAATTTATTATTTTTTACATGTTTTATGGAAAACCTACTATTTGTAGGTACTTTAAACCTGTTTTGGGCAATTGTCATACGAAACTTGTTTTTTTGGCGCTCTAGTTCCTCGGAACAGATTGCTTATCAATTTGCCCAAGTGTCTGTAATCTTGGAATTTTTGGCTGAAAATGGTCTCAAATGATTTGGTTCGACTCACTGATCAAGAATCCGAGTGCGAAATCGATTCTGTCCGGCCGGCCGACCGGCCGTAGGCACGATAACTCTCGAACGAAAGGAGTTAGCGGATTGAAAATTGCAAGGTGGTTTTGGAGCGTAAATATCTCGGACAAGTTCGTTAATGGGCGAAAACCAGCAAGGGGTTTCGGAGTTATGGCCGATTTTAGTAAAAATATTTTTTATGAATATTTCCGAAACCGATCACTCGATCTATCTGAAATTTAGCACCAAATTGTAGAATCATGACCTTTATACGCATGTGAAGATTTGTATTGACCGGATTACCGCAAAGTGTCAAAAAAAAAATTTGAAAATGTGGTGCAGTTCTCATTCTCATGATTGCTCATTTAATCTTCATAAATAAACTATTATTTGAATTGAATTTCCTTTTTGATGCAGTTCTATCATATGAATACATTGATATAATTCCCAACTCTGAGAAACCAATACCAGATATAATTTGTCTGTTTGAACTAGAGCGCAAGAAAGCTCCTGTCCACAGGGCTTGAACCCATTTTTATGAATATTTCCGAAACCGATCACTCGATCTATCTGAAATTTAGCATCAAATTGTAGAATCATGACCTTTATACGCATGCAGGGCCGTAGCTAGAGATGACTTTGAGGTAGGGCAATGGAGGTTACGCGCGGGTAGGGCAGAAGTAAAAAAATTTACTCGATGTGATCTGATGAATCAATTTTCATCGTTCCTACATTTGATTGCAATAGGTAGTTAATATCAAAATATTCATTTCTTCAGGTTTATTTTATTTTTTTTAACAATATGAATCCGATCGTGTTCAAACTTGCAACTTGGCTGTACAGTTAGGTTCTGAAGGCTCTCGCAAAATTTCAGCGATATCGAACGAATAGTTACTGATATATGGAATTTTTTTCGATAATTTTCAATGATTTTTTCAAAATTTTCTAGTTGTACGATCCTCACGAAATTTTGCAAGAATTGTCACGTTGGTATTATACAACTAATTACTATGCTTGAATTTAATCGGATTTGTATTTTTCGAGTTATTGATGAAATAACACTCAAATTTCAGATAGGAATAACTCCAAAATCGTTTGGCTGACTATACCTATAGACGAACTCAAATGTCGCATTCAGATGCACAACCTAACCTGAAAATTTCAAGTCACTGTCTCTTTTCGTTCTCAGGTTATTGTGACACGAAACATATTTTTTAATAATTTTTTTAAAATTTTTTAGTGACACGATTCTCACAAAATTTCTCAAACGTGCTTAGATTAATATTCAACAACCATTCATCAAGTTTCAATTTGATCGGAGTCATATTGGTTGAAAATGAAATTATTACTCGAAAACCATTGGGCCGATTATGCCCATCAATGAACTTGTCCGTCGTATTGGGATGCGCCACCTACCAGGAAAATTTCAAGTCGCTATCTCATTCCTTTCTCAAGTTATCGTGGCAACGAACGACCGGACGGCCCGCTGACCGGACGGAATCAAATTTGTCCTCGAATTGTTCTTCAGGTAGTCGAACTCAGTCGTTTGAGACCATTAACGGCAAAAATTCGGAAATTACAGACATTTGGGCAAAATGTTAATGTGATGTACCCCAGAACATACGCGCAAAACTAATTCTGAAGATTATCGTTAAATGTCCGAAGAAGGAGTCTGATATACCGCCGTATTCACAAAGCATTCAATCTCCGTTAAGTCCTAACTGAGGTTCTCAGTTAAGGATAAATTGGCGATAATATGGGACAAGAAGGGGTAAAGGTGGTAAAACAGGCCTGTTTCAACACCGTTAAATACGTTAACTGAGGTTGCGATTCATATTTATCCTTAACTGAGGCCTCAGTTAGGACTTAACGGAGATTCAAACACTTAACAATGCTTTGTGAATACGGCGGATAGACTGTGAGACGTTACGAAATAGTTGTTTATTCTGAAATTCGAGAATTTTCGAATAATTATCAACAATTCTGAAGATTTCCATCTTTGTGCAGAATAAATAATTAGTACATGAGGTGCTTCTGAAAATGCAGCGTGTTGTCTATATACAATGGCACGGTGCACTCTATTGATGTAGTTCGCAATCTCTAACAACCCGTGGTTAATTCGGAATTGCTTTGCGAGTAATAATTTTTTTCCTCGTCACATTATGGAAAAACATTTTCCTTAGCATATTATTTAAATTATTACGATTTTTTGAGGTAGGGCATTGGAAATTTAAGGTAGGGCATTGCCCCATTTTGCCCCCCCCCCCTAGCTACGGCCCCGTACGCATGTGAAGTTTTGTATTGACCAGATTACCGCAAAGTGTCAAAAATAAATTTTGATAATTAAAAAAAAGTTTTTCTACAATAACTCTCGAACGGAATGAGCTAGGTAGTTGAAGTAGGTTAGGGAGATGAATATCTCGGTTAAGTTCGTTATTGGGCAAATTTGGCCAGATTTAATTTGATTTCTTCCATGGTGCAGTTCTAATTCTCATGATTGCTCATTTATTCTTGATAAATAAACAGAATACATTGATATAATTCTCAACTCTGAGAAACCAATACTTTCGGAGATATAATTTGTCTGTTTGAACTAGAGCGCCAGAAAGCTCCTGTCCACAGGGCTTGAACCCATTTTTAAATCTGGATTTGAAGCAACCTACTGAAATAACAGAGTGATCTAAGGAGTATCATTAACATAGGCATCGATATTATTGATATTTGGTTGGTACCACATAAGCTACTAGAGTTTTGCTGGTATTTGTAATCGCCACCATTCACTGTTGGGTCAAAAATTAACAGTGCTGTGCCTAAGGTGGCGTAAGGACACAGTAACAAAGCCTACACAGAACCCGAACTGGTTCTCCATACTAGCTCGAGCTCTTCGAGAGCTTATCCTCCTTATACTGATCCTCAGTAGGATCAGTATAATAATATAAAATACAATTTGTTATATCCTAGTATAATCATTTACAAGTTTTTCCAATCCATACATATTAAACATCTCCCAGTTCCCAATTTTCCAATAGTTTCCATCTAAAACAATCTTCTTTCTGATTTTGAAATCGATGTCAGTTTTTACATTCAGTGAGTGGAAAAGCCAAATGGAATAAATTCATTATTTGGTTAGTGTACTTATTTCTGGAGAATCCCGAAACATTTCAAATTTTAAATGGTCATTCTTCGTAAAAATGCGAACCCTACACCTTCAACCCCCAATTTTTTAAATAGGAATTAAGTTTGGCTTGTGATACATCGTTTGAAAGGTCTCGTCATTCTCTATTCAGAAATGTTATCACTTTCATATATATTGCAAAAATCATATGAAAAAAAAATATATAATAAAAAATAAAATAATTGTCTCAGGAACCGGAGGCCTCGAGTTCAATCCCGAGGCTAGATAAGCAATTTATTAGTCACGGTAATCGCCAGCATTCACTGTTGGGTCAAAAATTAACAGTGCTGTACCTAAGGTGGCTTAAGGACACAGTAACAAAGCCTACACAGAACACAACTGATTCTCCTCACTCGCTCAAGCTCTCATCAAGAGCTTACGAGTGTTCAACACGAACGCTTGGCAACAAACCTAACCTGAAATAAAAATTTCTTCCAAAATTATTCATCATCTCAGGAGTAATCGACCTAATCGCAAGCGTGTTATTCGATCTCTTAGATCATTGAAATCACATGGGTTTAGTTTTGTACACAATGCTCTTCACATATCCCCATAAAAATAAATCTAATGGGTTAAGATCACCCGTATAACAATTCGTTATCGATTCGTTAGAGGTAGAATATCTGAATGTCCGGTACGCTAACGAAAAATCGTTATCTGAACCAGCAACAAAACGTTATCAAAAACCTCTACTCCTTTGATAGAGATCAAATAACGAAAAACTATCATCCAAACGGTAAAGTTTTAATACAGAAATTCTTTATCGAACAGATACCTATTTTGGGAGCAAGAATTAATAAGAATTACGGTGGAAAAACATAATTTTAAACGTTTTTCTTATATTTCTGCGTTACATCGTTCGGATATCTCAATCATCCTCTCATCTTACCCCTATTACCATTAACTTATTGAATTAAATTTTCGTTCCTCACTTAGATTCGAACCTGCTTACTTTAGCTCCAATATTCGATCTGACCACCACCTTACCAATCCATCCATCCACTAACCTTGTTGTAGAATATCACAAGTGCGTGCATTTTAACGACTGATTGTTGCAATGGATACACATAATAAACTAATGCGATACAACTGTCGATCGGAGACTGAATATTCACGATTAAATCTTAGAAAAAAAAAGAAAATGGAAGCTCCGCATAATAAAATTCGTAGAAATAATGGTACTTATGAAAATTTCCGTAATAATGATACGATGAAGGAATGCTATGGAAGGAATATCAGTGTAAGAACTGCATCAGTTTATTTTACATTTTTTACTCAAACGCTATAATCAATACTACGTATCATAATTTATTTTGATTTGTTACCACAGTTATTGAAGGCATAAACATAAACAATAACATTCCCTCCAGTGATGACAGTACTAAGCTGTGATACATAAGAGTTCACACAGGACCTGTAAGTGATTAGCTGATAACTGAGGATACAATACCTATTGCTAGTGATCTATATTTATATTATCATGAGCTTTATTCGAATAAACTTGCCTGACCATTTTCGACCCAATGGACAGAAAGACAAAATATGTCCTTGTTGTGGAAGTAAAAATGAACTTACTGTAATGAATGCCAAAATAACAGTACATACATAGGAAACCTATGAACAGTAGGACATTCCCGATTTCAACAATGATCTGTTCCTTTGTAGTGTGTATTAAATTGAAAAGTATTAAATATTGTAATATCATTGTATCATTGAATTTCAACGCAACAACGCATTGTACCTATGCGTTTGGCATGTGAGATTTATATTTCATTATTGAAAGGAAAGCAGAGAGTACAGTATAGAGTAGAAGCAGAGTATTAATGGTAGAATTATATTAGTTTTCTCTGAAAATTGTATCTATTGTCTATCGATTCATCGTTAATTTTCGATAAAGAATTTAATCACGGGATAGTATAGAACCTATGAAGTTTTTTGATATAGGAATATCTCCGAATATCGTTATATGTTCTTTACAGAGTGATTAAAGATAACCGTTAGCGATTTTCTTACTGAATGCGTAGCGAATAGATATCGATTATCGATACAGATATTGTTTGTAAGATCTTTACCTAGTCTTTGTCGAATTTATATATTAGGTATCGCTATAATGTATACAGATTATCTTTAAAGTTGGATATAGATTCGATAGAGTTTTGCTTTAACTTTTAGAAAGTTATTCAGTCGTTACGATCGGATAACGAAATATTCGGACGATAACGAATTGTTATACGGGCAGGGGACCGCGCTGGCCATTCGATCGGTCCTCGCCTTCCTATACACTGATTTGGAAATATTGCGTCCAGCTATTGCTGGACATTATGTTGGTAATGGGGTGATGCTCCATCCTGTTGGAACCATATCGTATTCCGTGGAACTTGAGGATTTCCTTGATCAGGATAAAAATTTGCCAAAGTTAGAAGGACATCAATTTGAAGTAGTGCTAAATATTTATCGCCATTCAAATTACCCTCATTGAAAAAAAAACGCCCAAACATTAACCTTTTGAGGAAATTGCATGTGTTCCTCTCTCCATCCAGTGAGGATTTTCGGTAGACCAGTAGCGGAAATTTTGACGATTGAGAGAAAAAGTGCACTCATCAGAAAACAAAACGTCTACTAATTTTGGTCCATAATTTGTTCACAAAAATAAGTTCTCCTATCAAAATCATCTTCCAAGAGCTACTGGGTAGGTATAATTTCATAGGGATGCATTTTATTTTGTTTTAATATGTTTAGAACCGATATATGGCTGACATTGAATGTTGTGGAGGCATCTCAACTCGATTAATGTGGATTTTCTTCAAAGTCAAGCATCACATCCTCACACACTGTAATTAGCAGCTGCTTTTTGCGCGCGTGTTCCGCAAGGAACAGCGTGCTATCATTTTGCCACAAATGTCTGTATTTTTCTATTTATTTTTGGCGCTCTTGTTCTTCGGAACAGAGTGCTCATCAAATTGCCCTAATGTCTGTAATTTTCGAATTTTTGGCCTAAAATGGTCTTAAAAGATTTGGCTCGACTCACTGATCAAGAATCCGTGGTCGAAATCGATTCTGTCCGGCCGTTAATACGATAACTCTCTAACGAAAGGAGTTAGAGGATTGAAATTTGCAGGGTAGGTTTGGAGCGTAAATATCTCGGACAAGTTCGTTAACAGGCAAAATACACCAAGCGGTTTCGGAGTTGTGGTCGTTTTTAGTAAAAACATTTTTTATGAATATTTCCGAAACCGATCACTCGATCTATCTGAAATTGAGCATCAAATTGTAGAATGATGACCTTTATATGCATGCAAAGTTTTGTATTGATCGGGTTGCCGTAAAGTGCCAAAATTTTATTTTAATTTCGTTTCTACAATAACTCTCGAACATAATGAGCTAGGCAGTTGAAATTTTCAGAGTAGGTTTGGGAGATAGTAAGTATCTTGGTTAAGTTCATTATTGGTCAAAATCGGCTGGGTGGCTTCAGAGTAACGAAAAGAAGATGCAGTTTCATCATAAAAATCCACTGATATTTCAACTCTAATAATAATAATAATAATAATAATAATAAAAAGCTTTATTTCTTCTACAGGTAAAAAGAACCCAATTACAGAAAAAAATTACAAAAAAAAAAAAATGTTATGCTACAAATAAACGATAATTAGTTCGTACAATTCAGGTATCTTTGCTTTATTGTTCTCAAAGTGTCATGGAAAATATCACATGTCCCACAAAAATTATTGAACAAATAACACATATGTTGCACAGGTGCTCGAAGCATACAATTATTTCTACGTGGAACTAAATAAAATAAAGGTCTAGTTCTCATGTTGGGCCTTGGTACATAAAAATTAACTTTTTCTAGCAGATATGGACAATCAATACTACCGTGAACGAGATTGTACAGAAAAGAAACTGCCTGCAATCCGCGCCGATCAGCCAAGGACACAGCACCAAATCTGTTTAGGAGCACAGCATGGTCGGTACCTCTCGGGGGATAAACACCATCCTCTCTATAAGAGAGAAATTTATAAAATCTGCGTTGTACTGACTCCAATCGCTGTTTATGACGCGAATAAATAGGCTGCCAGATGAATGAGGCATACTAAAGTTTCGTTCTCACTAGGGTGTTGAATAGAAGAACTAGTGTATCAGAGTTTAGAAAATGTCTTCCATTGCGAACTATGAAACCATATAACCTCGAAACCATAGACAAGAGATATGCTCGAAACATTATTCAGTAAATCATTAATGTGGGGAACAAATGTCAACTGACTGTCGAACAGCACGCCCAAATCCCTAACAATGTTTGATCTGATCAACCTGATATCCCCTATAAAATAATCGAACTCTAACAAGCTATAATACTTTAGGAGATGTTTTCATAGAGTGCTGTACTTAATTTTTCTATCTATGAATTATTATATGATCTGTGTTTTTACATATCATCTGATTTTCCTATGAGAGATAAATGTCAAAATTATTTCTGGTTCGAGTATGATTGAATGCAAAAATGACCAATGAAATAACCTCAGCTATCGTACAATTTTGAGGATGATTTGATATTATACTTTTAAGATGATAATATAATGCCAGCTTATAGATACAGCACTTTTAGTTTTCGACCCGACAGTGAATGGTGTCCATTACCCTCCGGGTAGATATCCGGCCGGCTCGCTCTATCCACTGAACTTGAAACACCCATCAAGCAATTCAGATTAGCCAACGTGAACACGCGCGCCAAAGAGTACTGACCTTTTTTTTATATTTCGTAATCTGCTTCACATGCCCAAACTCGCGAAACTGTTTCTCTATTTTACTTATTGTCCATTGGGTTATAGGCGGCAGATTCGGAATTTTTCTCATGAAACAAGCGACTTACTTCTTTTTGTGTTCCGAACACCTCTGCTATTAGCGCATCCCCTGTACATATCCTGCGCCTCCCGATAGCTGTAGGGTAGACACTGGCTTGTAGAATAAAGAGTGTAGGTTTGGCACTGCTCTTTATCCACCTCCGGCGAATATCAATGTGATGTGAACACTAATGCTTACTGACCTCCGATCTGGTGAATATTCCGTTCTCAATGATTGTAGAAATGTGAATGTACCAGTTTGAATGATCACGATGATCACACTACTGGGGGTTTTTCTAAGCGTTCTTTTTCCCCAGTTATACAAAAATACGTATTTGAACGCACAACCTCTGTTTGAATCCTTAAAATTCCCGCCCATTTTCCTTGTTTGTGTAACTTGGGTTGCATACACAACGTAAGTAAGTAGTCCTACCAATTTACTAGCCGATCACAATACAGCCAAAATTAGAAAAATTAGGTCATAGACTTCAAAGTCCCTGTGATACTGAACGGTAATCAAAAACCGGAATCAGTTCACTCCCATAAACAAGGTATGATTTCTCCGTACCACTTCGCTTCCTAGAACGAAATCACGTCACTTCACTCTTCTAACTAATGTTCTGTGTCTATTATCCATCTTGTCTATGCTTCCTGTCTCTCGTCGTCCAGAAAAATTGTTAAAGTAGAAAAAAAATAAAAATGTTACTATAAGTTATTATTATATTATCATCAGGGGGTTAGTTAGTTATTATTTTATTAATATAACATTAATAGTGTTCAGTGATAGAAAGTTTCGTTGTAAAAGTTTTCGAGCGTGTGATTAATTTGTATTTAATATCACAGATTAATCTGTGTTAATATGTTATATTATATCACAGATTAATCTGTGGTTATATTAATATGGGTTACGTGCAGTTCTGACAGTTGACACGACATTGGAGGACCAACAAAACAGGAATTAGCACTGTTATTGGTTGTTTTGCTCATATTTCTCCTAATTTTTGAATGTTATATCAAGTTATATGCTGTTTACGAATTTTATGTAGTGTAATGAATATCTCATAAACGTTATTTGATCCATAAAAGGGGTATATATTGCGAAAAAAATAGTATTTCATAGGTAAGAATGCTAATATCTTCCTTATCTGAACAGTTTGCTCATTTCCATGTTTTCAGGTACCTTGTAATCCAATTTATATTTGTAAATAATCATGATGGATTATAGTGATTACTCTGAAAAACATTCTGAGAGTGACAAAAAGCTCTATATCGATCAAATTTCCATCATTGGTGGTTCGTTTAGATCCTTATACTATCAGGAAGCAGAAGTGTTCAACAAAAGTTGATGACTTTACGAAAATACTGTACCCGGACATTTTTATGCACCTTGTGGTTACCAAGGACAAATATACTTCAGATGATATGAGTTCTAATAAAAGTTTGGAGGCTTATAATCAGACAGCATGTGGATGGGTGTGGAATATCTCCATAATAAAGACTGGCAATCATAGTTTGATAATTGCAAAGGTATAGGTTGAACAATCATCTTCAAATTCATATATTTCACTATAACTATGATGGATTTATTTGAAGAAAAGTATTTGAATATATCATCGAAGGAATTGCAGGATATCGGTAAGCCCCAATCTATCAAACTTTTAGTTCTTAAAATTTGATACTTGTTGGTGATTTTTATCTTATGTGTGCTGTTGAATTTATTAGTGGCAGTAATGAATGATTCTTCAAGGATATTATATGAATGCAGCTTCTATCAACGTCAGTAAAATGATTTATTTATCAATATTTTTCAGGCAGAAGCATCAATTTGACAGTGGTTGAATCTAAATCTATTGAAATAGTAAGCAGGGAGCAGTTGAATATCAAGAGTTGGTTTTAAGCATGTGTAGGATTAAGAAGTATTTCACAGTGACAATGGGTTATTCATGCTCGTCATTACAATGATTTTTGGTAATAGTTTAAACTGAAGCAAGCATATTTAAAAAAATTTACACTAATATTAATAGAGTAAAAAACACATTGTATACTTTATAATTTATTTACAACATTCATCATGTCTAAGCAGTTCTGTTTAAATAAATTAATCTACAATATACATTTTGCTTTGTAACAGCCTTATTCTCGTTTTTGTTCGCTTGGTTTGGACCTAGCATCAAAGTTGGGAAAATTAAATTTATTCATCACGAATTAACTACATTAGATTATAAAAAATAACAGATAAATTACATACACAATCATATTCTATAATGGAATCCAATCAGGATGATTTTTATCGGACAAATCTGCTGGCTTACCTAGTGAAAACATGGTGTACAATTTTCTATATTCTAATATGAGAAACAAATCAAAATTTTATTTCCTTTCATATTTGAAAGAAAACGTGTCAAATACATCATACCAAATTTGAGTTTTGAAGCTGTTAAGTCGAATCTCTTCAGCGGAGGAATCCATAAATCTCTGGTTTTTGCTGAGATAACAAATTTTGCGAACTTTATCAAAAACTGATGAAATCCTTTCAATAAAGAAATCAAATTAATTGAGAAATTCATAAAATTTATAATGAAATATTATAGATTCATACATTACTATTCATGCAGCTAACTAAGTGAAACATTTTTATATGTACCTATAATTATACAGAATTGACAAGCTGGAAAGTGTTATTTGTCTTCTAAATTTTCCACAGTTTCCAATCGTAGTGACATACTAATGCAATAGAATTCTTGCCTTTGAAAACAATATACCTAGTTCTTTCTTATAATCTCTCAAGGTGATCGGTTAAGTTCAGCTCTACATCATAGACCTTTAAATTAGGTCTATGCTCTACATTCATACAAGATTCAAATTGAAACCAAGATATTAAAATAGATCTATACCTTACTCACTTACTTACGCACTTTCTGCATATAAATTTACGTGAAAAATGTGATATTTGAACGTTTTTTAGTTCGCCCTTGCTACTGCAGCTCATGAACTTGCAAAAATTTGGCATTTTATTACTAAAAATTAATGTTTATGGAACAAATAAAGATAGCAAAATATTCACTTCACTTCATAAACAGCAATTCAATTGATATAACACTCACAAATATCGAAAAATCCAGGAAAATAAGAGCAAAACAAACAATAACACTAATAACAGTACTAATTCCCGCTTTGTTGGTCCTCCAATGTCGGTCAACTGTCAGAACTGCACGTAACCCATTATATGTTCTGTGTATTTAAGGTTATGATATATATCAGTGCAGCTGTTTATTGAATGTTAAACAATAATATTTGAACAAATAAGTGGTTTGGAATGCCTGCCTGTGCTGTATACGGTTGTAATAATTATTCAAGAAAAACCAAAAACACTGATGTGCGTTACTATAGCTTTCCCAAAAATCAAGATCTTTGCAAGCAATGGATTGATGTCTGCCAGCGTAAAGATAAATTCAACGTCCTACAAGGTAGACAGATATTCAAGGTGTTCACCTAGTTGTCTTTATATAAATCATTTGTATTATTTGCAGCTCGTATTTGTTCGAAGCATTTCCATTCTTCCGCATTTTTCGAAAGCATGAAACATAAAATGATGAATTATATGCCCAAAAATACTAGAGACTTGAAGGAAGATGCTGTACCAACGGAATTTTTACCAAACCCAAAAAAATCTTTGAATACTCCTCAGGCTGAGCAACAGGATGAAAAAAAGCCTGAAATTCTCTTTGTTGCAGTGCCTTGTTCAACTGAAGTTTCCGAGAAGTGCTCAGTATCAGAACTGTGAGTAATAGGATATTATTCAACGATAGTATAAAATGACAGACATAAGAAACGCATGGAAAACTATATTTCATCCATGACGATTAATAATTCTTCCTTAAATAATCATGAATTTCTGGAATCCAATGCAATAAATTTTCATTGGTGAACTATGAATGCCATTATACTTGAGTAAACCCAGGTATAATGTGTATATTATACAACAGTAGCCAGGGACGGGCCGAAGCCATATTTTTGGGGGGGGAAAAGCATCGAAAATGTTCCAACTGTACATTGAAGGATTGGATATAACCGTGGGGGGGAGTTCATCTGCTTCGAAATTTTTCCAACTGCTTTGAAAACTCCCTCAGCCCCCTTTAGTCCCGTCACTGGTAATGCGTATTGGTTATTCCGTCTGTAGAACTGCCCATTTGCAATAAACCCAGAAGAAAAAGCATCAAAACTTGTTTTCCGAAATTCAAACTGATCTATTTCTATTGTTAAAAGAAAATAGCAAACTACGTAGTTATACCGGGTGGCTCAACACAGACGCGGAGCCCGTTTTGAGGAAGTAAATGGAGATATTTTGGGAATATTTTTTTGTGATGTATGTAGCATATTCAAAAGCACAATTTAAAATTATTTTCATATAACAGAGTGTTTGAAAACAAAGATTTAGGCCACACTTAAATTTTTTATGTGTAACACCCTATATTTGACCTAAAAAATGGAATGGCAAGCTCAAATTATGCTGAGCTTCTTCAGATTCCTTTATACCTTAGAAGCACCATTTACGAGAGAATGGCGAAAAATTGAAAATATGGAAAGTTTTTTAAATAGCAATTAATGAAGAAACGTTACGCCACCAATATAGACAGTATTTTTTCGAGTAGACATATTGGCTACTCCTATACAGAAAAAAAAATTAACTCTGGAATATATAGTGTTCATAATTTATTTTCAAACTTCAACTACAAATAATGGTCGAAAATTGCTGAGAAACTATCAGGTTTGGGTGTGGCGAAACCTTATGAAGATATTGAAATGTTTTTTTCTGGGTTTTCTCTCCCAAACTCTGAAAAATATCTATAGAATAAAAATTAATTATTTTGTGACTTGCTTCTGCGCAAGAAACACAAGATAATAATACCTCCCACACAAACTTGGGTCGAATACCGTTTTTCTGTATTCGAATACGAATACAGAATACAACATTGATAAAAATATTCGAATACCGTGGATTCGAATACGATACGCCAAAAAGTATTTGAATACACAGTATTCGAATCCATGGATTCTTTTAAATGAATATCTTTTTGAATACAGATTAACATTTGGCGTTCTATTGAACTCTTTGTGACAAACACATAAACATAAGTTATACACTTATACAGATATACAGGGTGTAACTAAAGAAGTGTAAAATATTTAAGGGGGTGATTCCTCATCGAAAAAAAGATAGGATCTTTCATATAAAGAAACTTCATTGGAGCATCCCTTGTTAAGATACAGCCCCTTAAAGGGGGTACAGAAAATTTGTTTAATAATTTTTTTCACAAGCACTAAAAAACACAATATTGAAATTAATCTGATATTTTCTAATACCAAAAAAACACTTAGCCAGTAATTTATTTGGTTTATCCCATGGAAACAATAAATCCAGATCGCATTTATGACGATGTATCTCTGTAGTTGTTCGTAAAATAATGTTTTGCTGCGATCTGGTTTATTTTGGGCAAAAAATTCAAGAAACATTTTTCGTTTAGAATGAAACAGGTTATCGGAAATACATTTTAAAATGGTAAACAAATAATAAGACAAAAAGTTACATTGGAAATACATTTTAGGGGTTGCGTTTTCCACCCCTTACAACCATGGGAAAACCAAATAAATTACTGGCTAAGTGTCTTTTTGGTATTAGAAAATATCAGGTTAATTTCAATATTGTGACTTTTTTAGTGCTTGTGGAAAAAATTATTAAACAAATTTTCTGTACCCCCTTTAAGGGGCTGTATCCTAACAAGGGATGCTCCAATGAAGTTTCTTTATATGAAAGATCCTATCTTTTTTTCGATGAGGAATCACCCCCTTAAATATTTTACACTTATTTAGTTACACCCTGTATAGGTAATTGTTTTATTTTAAATGTAAATACAAAATTAAAACATTTCTTAAAATAACAGAATCGGGGAGGGAGAATATAGTTATTACACTTCCAAAGAAAAGTAAAAATAATCTCAGAATATTACACAAAATTAGCCTTCAATAACACTAGAATTTGGAAGAGATCGTCACTCAGCTGTTGACGCTTGGGCGCATTAATCATTCCAGCAAATGAAAATAGTCGTTCTACTGGTGCAGATGACGGAAGTATGCAATTGTACCGTAAAAAAATGGATTTTATTGTTGGGTACTCGTTGAGCATTTCCACGGACGTCCTTCTGTCTTCTAGATACTGCAGAAGTTGAAGCTGTACCTGTCTTTGTATCTTAGAATCCCTTGATTCGGATGAAGTGGACGCATTCACATTATGATCCGATTCAAACTTGAAAAATTCATTGATACGTGTTAGGGCAACTTCTTGTTTTTCCACTACTGTTGTATCTTGTTCAGAATCTTTTTTAACTATATCTATTGCAGAAAGTATAATAGCTTGCTTTATATTTTCAATTTCGAGTGCGAATTTGGCGGAAATTTAGCCAGTTAGTTAGTTAGCCACTGAAACTTTATATTGGGGCATGTTACAGCAGCAATTATTGCTTCTTTGGATTCTATTCTTGAAAAATCGAAATATTGTCGAAATCTTTCCTTCAGTCGAGTTAGTTTAGTTTAGTTTAGTTTAGTTTTATTTATTGGTAAGGTATAACACAAAGTGCTTTTACAGGTCAATATATATAAGTATAAAACATGTTTAAGGTGACAATAGAATGTAAGACTCATTAAAACACTTGGAAAGTAAAAGAAAAAAAATACACAACAAAGTACACTAACGGTAAACATTTCACACATTAAAGAGTTTACATAATGAAACAGGTTAAAATGTCATTAAGTCACCCTCAAGGTACTCCTCGAGGGAATAGAAGGCATTTCTTAGGAGATAGTTTTTCACTCTTAGTTTAAAGCTGTTCAAATTCAGCTGTTTAATGTCTGTTGGTAGGGCATTAAAAAATTGTATGCCATAATAGTCAGTGCCCCTTCTGGTGCGTTGCAGCCTGCGGTAGCTGGGCACTAAGTTCCCTCTCCCCCTAGTCGAATAGGAATGATAATCACTGTGTGTTTTGAAGGTGTCTCGGTTTTGTTTCACGTAGACTAGACAGTGATAGATAAAAACGCACGGAAGGGTGAGTAGCCTCAGCCTAATGTAGCCTTCTTTACAGCATTCGCGGTACTTTATACCTGCAATAATTCTTACACATCGTCGTTGTAATTTAAAAATTTGAGCAGAGTTTGGGGAGTGGCCCCAGTTCAAAATTGCATAGGTCATGATGGAGCTAAAGTAAGCATGATATGCCGTCAATAATGTACTCGTAGATACACTTCTTGACAGACTCCTGATCAGGAAGGTAATTTTCGAAAGTTTTGAGCAAAGATGAGTGATATGGGCTTCCCAGGACAGCCCAGGGTCCAAGTGGACCCCCAGAAACTTGACAGATGCATCGCTTTCTAGGTTCGGTGGAGAAGTTTGTAAGGTGAAATTAATTGATTGAGTTTTACTATTATTGAGACTGAGCCTATTGGCTAGAAACCAGTTCTCGATTTGGACCTGATTGTTTTGTATCAGCTGCACAATTGGGTCAGAAGGGTGGTAACTCAACAGTGACGTTGTGTCATCGGCGAACAGGATTATGAGTAAGTTCATGAGATTATTGGAATTTGGTAAGTCATTTATGTATATGAGGAACAACAGGGGACCCAGCACTGTCCCTGGGGGACGCCATGCTGAATCCCCCCCGTTCCTGACTGTTGATTCCCAAAAAGAACATATTGTTCCCTCCCTTCAAGATAGGACTTGATAAGGGATACGCTGCTCATGTCGAAGTTGTAGTAATATAGTTTTTCACAGAGAATTTCAAAGGATATGCAATCGAAAGCCTTGGTCAAGTCCAGGAATGTGGCATATGTGTTGAGTTTGTTTTCAAAACCCTCCGCAACAAATTCAGTTAGACGATTAATAGCTAAGGTAGTGCTTCTTTTGTTCCGGAAGCCAAATTGGTTTGAGGTGAAGATGTTGTTGGTCTCAAAATAATTGTTCATTTGATCTTTCAATAGGGATTCGTAGATCTTTGAGATTATAGGTAGTAGCGATATGGGCCTGTAGTTTGTTTGATCTTCGGGGTCCCCTTTATTCTTGAAAATAGGTATGACCTTTGCTAGTTTGAGAACAGAGGGAAATTTGCTTGCACGAATACAGTGGTTGAACAGGTCAGCCAATGGTTTGCTTATTATGTCTTTAAGGTGTTTAATGATTTTAGTGTTTATATCATAGCAGTCCTTGCTTCTACTATTTTTGAGGGCGAATATCTTATCTGAAATATCTTTTTGGGTTACCGAGTGAAATTTAAAGCCAGCTCCAGTGTATTGGGCTGTTAGGTAGGCATTGTGTGAGCCTATTGTAGCGGGAAGGCTATTAATTATCTCATCTGCTATTGACACAAAGAAGTCGTTGAAGATCTGTGCATTTAGGTGGCTGGCTTGAGAGACTGGAGCAGAGTTTCTGTGAGATTTTATGATACTCCACATGGCCGCCGGTTTATTTGTTGCGTTATCAATGAAATCATCATGTGCTGCTTTTTTGGTATTAATTAGCTCTATCCTATACTGTTTTTGCGCGTATGTTCTGGGGAACATACGCGTTATAGTTTTGCCCAAATGTCTGTAACTTTCGAATTTTTTGAAAAAAATGGTCTCAAACGATTAAGTTCGACTCCCCAATGAAGAATTCGAGGTCAAATTTGATTCTGTCCGGCCGGCCGTCCGGCCGTCCGGCCGTTGCCACGATAACTTGAGAACGAAGAGAGCTAGCGACTTGAAATTTTCAGGGTAGGTGGCGCATCCCAATACGACGGACAAGTTCGTTAATGGGCATAATCTGCCCAGCGGTTTCCGAGTAATAATTTTGTTTAAAACCAATATAAATCCGATCGAATTGAAACTTGGTGAGTGGTTGTAGAATATGAACCTTAGCACGTTCGAGAAATTTTGTGCGAATCATATGGCTAGAAAATTTTAAAAAAATTATTGAAAAATATTTTTGTTGTCACGATAACTTGAGAACGGAATGAGATCGCGGCTTGAAATTTTCAGGTTAGGATGAGCACCAGAACGCGACATTTTAGTTTGTTTATGAGCATAATCGGCCAAACGGTTTTAGAGTTATAGCCATCTGAAATTTTCTGAAATTTCGTGGTTTTTGTTCCTCATTAACTCGAAAAGTACTGAACCGATTGAATTCAAACATGGTTATTAGTTGTAGAATGCCAACGCGGAAATGTTTGCAAAATTTGGTGAGGATAGCATTCGTAGAAAATTTTTAATAAATCATTGAAAATAAAAAAAAAAAATTCTATATATCAGTAACTAATCGTTAGAAATTGATGAAATTTTGCAAGAGCCTTCATAACCTAACTCTACCGCTAAGTTTTAAGTTTTAATACGATCGGTTAAATATTGTTGGAGATTGGAGCATTCTTGTGTGAATTCAGTAGATGGGTGACCGTTGCCTCGATAACTTTCGAACGAAAGGAGATAGGGACTTGCAATTTTCAGGGTAGGTTGCGTATCCGAAAGGGAGAGTTGAGTTCGTTTTTGGGCATAATCGGTCTAACGGTTTCCGAGTTATACCCACCTGGAATATTATTTTCTTGATAACTGAAAAAATAAATATTCGATCGAATTGAAGCTTGGTGTCTAGTAGTAGAAAATCAACATAAAGACGTGTTCAAAATTTTGTAAGAACCGTACCACTAAAAAATTCGAAAAAAATTACGAAAAAAAAAATTTTAATAACCGTACCCCTAGAAAATTTCAAAAAAAATCACGAAAAAAAAAATTGGTTCAAGCACTGACGTGAAGTCAGAAGCTTTTGCGCGTATGTTCTATTGTCCATTCTTCTGTATTGGACACCCTTAATCGAATTTAGCATGGTAAATTATGTTGTCCATTCTCCTGTATTGGACACTCTTAATTCGAATTTACCATGGTAAATTCGAATTAAGAGTGTCCAATACAGGAGAATGGACAACATAATTTACCATGCTAAATTCGATTAAGGGTGTCCAATACAGAAGAATGGACAATAGAACATACGCGCAAAAGCTTCTGACTTCACGTCAGTGCTTGAACCAATTTTGTATCTTTATATTATGCAACATTATTCTGTGGGTATATGACTTATGACGAATATCTAGCGTTTCTAACGCAGAAGCAATTTCAAAATGATAAAAGTGTTTATACAGGGTGAGTCTTTGACCACTGCATTAATTTTAACCAAAGATTCCTCTCATCAAGTGACACACTTTTTTCATTTACCATTTTTCCAGATTCGGCCGGCTCAGGTAAAAAGTTACAAGCGTTTAAAGATTTCACAATGTGCTAATACACTCCCGCATATAAATTATCTATGACATTGTTGGCGGACGAGAATAAGGCATGGTAACGTGGTTTACAGCTTGATTCGGGATTCCAACGCTCAGGGACGGATCCATAAAAGTAGTGAAATTTCTGGAGTTTTCCATTTTAAAACATTCAATGAAGAATATCTGGAAAACGGTGCGTTTAAGGAGAAATGATGAAGACTAATATAATGTTCTAAAACGATGGAATATTCTTGAAATTACTCAAGAAAAACTTTATATGCTTTCTTTATGCTAATTTCGGTTAGTTTTATGAATCTACGAGTCCATAACTAGAAAACCAGTAGAAGTAGAAAATAACTAATATTTGGAAAATATGTATCATAGTTATAGGAAACTTTACGCCAACATTCATTTTATTCGAAAAAAGGATGTCAAAGCTACAAAATAAAAACTGATTTTTTACAAAATTTCAACAGCCTGTAACTTTTTACCTGAGCCGTATCTGGAAAAATTGTAAATGAAAAAAGTGTTTCATTTGATGAGAGGAATCTTTGGTTAAAATTAATGCAGTGGTCAAAGACTCACCCTGTATAGTCATGGAATTCCGACTAACAAGCCGAGCGTCCGCATAGTGTTCTTAGAAATGAATAACGCCGAATAGACATTGTAGTTTACTTCATACGTTTTAGAATGTAACAAGGACAGTTATGAATTAGATCTCTTAACATCAGTTCATCTCTCAATACCTACTCTTGACCTGTAGAATTGTTATTCCTTTATCATCTGTGTTGCGAGTAATAATTCGAATAAGAATAAAGTTCTTTTTTAAAAACAGACTTAGAGAGTCGGGAACATAATTATATCATAGATATTTATCAGAGTTTGGGAAGGAAAATCAAGAAAGGAAGCATTTAGTAACATAATTGCTGTTTGTAGAAATACTCCTCTTTGCAAAGGCAAAAGGATTCGTGAATTTCTCACCATCTCATACCAAAAAGATCCTGCAGCTACCACGGGCTGAGCTTCGGGTAATGGTGGGACTGCTAACAGGGCACTGCCAATAAAAATGGGTTCAAGCCCTGTGGACAGGAGCTTTCTGGCACTCTAGTTCAAACAGACAAATTATATCTGGTATTGGTTTCTCAGAGTTGGGAATTATATCAATGTATTCATATGATAGAACTGCATCATAAAGGAAATTCAATTCAAATAATAGTTTATTTATCAAGATTAAATGAGCAATCATGAGAATGAGAACTGCACCACATTTTCAAATTTTTTTTTGACACTTTGCGGTAATCTGGTCAATGCAAAACTTCACATGCGTATAAAGGTCATGATTCTACAATTTGGTGCTAAATTTCAGATAGATCGAGTGATCGGTTTCGGAAATATTCATAAAAAATATTTTTACTAAAATCGGCCATAACTCCGAAACCCCTTGATGGTTTTCGCCCATTAACGAACTTGATGGAGATATTTACGCTCCAAAACCACCTTGCAATTTTCAATCCGCTAACTCCTTTCGTTCGAGAGTTATCGTGCCTACGGCCGGTCGGCTGGCCGGACCGAATCGATTTCGCACTCGGATTCTTGATCAGTGAGTCGAACCAAATCATTTGAGACCATTTTCAGCCAAAAATTCCAAAATTACAGACACTTGGGCAAATTGATAAGCACTCTGTTCCGAGGAACTAGAACGCCAAAAAAACAAGTTTCGTATGACAATTGCCCAAAACAGGTTTAAAGTACCTACAAATAGTAGGTATTCCATAAAACATGTATAAAAGAAGATAAGTAATAATAAATTACCTTGTAATCGATCAAAAATTTCCTGATCTACGTTCACAAAATTTTCTCCTCTCTCGAACTACAGAATTATGCTTTCAATATTTACGTAATGTTTTCAAACATTTTCGGGTGAGGTCCCCGTTGCATCGCTAAAATACGAGTATTTCAACCCCAATATTCTTGAAGTTACAATATTCCCTTCTGTCAAGTTGACTTTATGACAATTCATACATAGAATATACATAGAATAATTATATCAATCTGTGAAATACGATTTACATTGAAATTTTGAAAAATCATATCTCCGAAAGTATCAGCTTGTTAGAGTTAAAAATGATATGAATGGATTCTTATGATGAAACTGCTTATTAAAAAAAATTTAATTTGGAATTTGTTTTGTAAAAAAAAATTTTTTTTTTTATTACTCCGAAACCTTCTGTCCGATTTTGCCCAGTAACGAACTTATCCGAGATATTCATCCCCCAAACCTTTTCTGAAAATTTCAACTCTCTAGCTCATTCCGTTCGAGAGTTATCGTGCCTACGGCCGGACGGCCGGCCGGACCAGCCGGACAGAATGAATTTCGACCACGGATTCTTGATCAGTGAGTCGAACCAAATCGTTTAAGACCATTTTCATCGAAATATTCGAAAATTACAGACATTTGGGCAAATTGATAAGCACTCAGTTCCGAGGAACTAGAGCGCCAAAAATACCACTTGCACCACATGGGCAAGTCAGCGGAAGAAAAATGCAGGCCCTGGGGATCGGAAAAGGAAACAGCCAAACATATAGTTTGCAAATATCCATAGCTGACCAGTTTGAGAATTTTACATATGGGTGAGGTAGTTGTAATTCCTCACGACGTGATAGCCAAGGCCCCTAACGATGTCATCAGGTATGTTAACACCATTGACAATGTACTTAGGATTTAATAAGTAGGGTGTAACGCTGACCCTCTTTAGATGACTTCCGACTATCTGGGATGTTAGGTCAACGATACACTTATGCTTCCTGGGATATAGGGTGATAATTGATATAATTGGTTATTAAAGGTTTAATAAGAAAAAAAATCCTTTGATAACAAAGAAAACATTTAGCTCTGATTTTCCAGGGAAAATTCAAGGTATTTTTCCTGATGGATGATCAGGATCCTTCCAGGTGATGAATATGTGTTTTACCAACTGCAACTCAAGATCTTTCCAGACACGGTGTAGGTAATGTAGGGATCAGTCCCTGTTCAACATCAAACATCAAAATATTCAAAGGTTGATTTTCACCTTAATCCAACAATAGCTTCAACTCAACATATTATGCATGCAGCCTCAAAAAGACGTAGCAGCCAAAATCTCGTCCCAGCCAAAAACTACGAACAATGAAACCAGTGTTACACATAACACTTTGCAAAATACATGATTTCTCTGTACGAATCTGGGGATAAACAGCACACAAACTTTATTCATTGGAATTCATTTGTAGCTTCCTCTTTGAAGGTGTGAGTTACTCCAGAGCATGGAACAGCCAGTCACAGCGAGTGTTTCATGCTCAATATTCACTGTGTTTGGCTGATTGGTCAAAAAGAAAGCTACAATTAAAGCATAGAAAAATACCGAGGTAGACAAATCCTCGTTAATTGAATAAACTTCCCCCTGATTCGTTTAGAATAACAATGTTAAATTCACATATAACAGGAAAATTAGTTGGAATCGAAATAATCAAACACAAAGTACTGTAAATTATTTCCTAATTTCAATCTGAAATCATCACGGAAGTTAATTTACGAAAATAAATTTCAACATCACAAAAAAATATTTAAAGATACCTCACCGTCAACTTGATGTATATCTTTACAAATAATCACACACATTGTCAAGAGATATTCCGACCAACATTTCTTTAATCTCAAGTATCGAGAACGAAGGAATCTTACGAGAAACTTTTCAAAGATGTATCTCTCTTCAGCACTAAGATCGTAAAGAACGAATAAATCCCCGAGACTGGGCTATACACATCAATCGTATGACCAGAGAACATTCTGGTCGCACAGAATTGAATCGATAAATTCATGGAACGGGGCAAAGTTGTACTGAAAGATTTCAATAATATATGGAAATATTAATTGTGACAAATCAATAGGGATTCATAAGACAAAACATTTCCAAGTCAGACTGAAAATAAATTAATATTTCAAATCATAATGTGACCTGCAATTCACGTTCGATGCATCATGGGTTGCAGATCTACTAAATCAGCGTAAAGGCGTTTTATACCGTTACAAATAGAACAAAATATCGTATCGGTCGCAGTTCTGAAGGGCTGAACCAAGCCACATGACCTCGTTCTAATAATAATTATGAATCTAACCTTCCTTTCCAGTTCCTATTGGTATATATTCCCCTCCTTCTCGTCGCCATGTTATTGTTGGGTCTGGAGAACCTGTCGCGGCACATCTCATGGTAACGTTAGAGCCTTCTCTGACAACCATATCGGTACTCGTAGGATAATCCAGTATATCCGGTGGCACTGAAAAGTCAAAAAGATTCATAAATTATTGAACTTGGAATAGATACACTTCATTTTTTTCAAAATTAACTCAATATTTTAGCTTCACTAAGTAATTCCTGAGATATTGCTTGGTTTCTTTAGCGCAATATGTTTCATTAATGAAGCAAAACCTTGCTTCTGCCGTTTCGATATAGAACAAAATTGGATCAAGCACTGACGTCAAGTCAGAAGCTTTTGCGCGTATGCTCTATTGTCCATTCTTCTGTATTGGACACTCTTAATCGAATTTACCATGGTGAATTTTATTGTCTGTTCTCCTATATTCGACACTCTTAATCGAATTTACCTTGGTAAATTCGATTGAGACTGTCCAATACAGAAGAATGGACAATAGAATTCACTATGTTAAATTCGATTAACAGTGTCTAATACAGGAGAATGGACAATAGAACATACGCGCAAAAGCTTCTGACTTCACGTCAGTGCTTGAACCAATTTTTTTTTGTAATTTGTAACCATGATTTTAGGTACCAGAATTGGATTCTGTTTGTTTAGGAGACTAAGTGTTTGAAGTCTGCCCCTCATGTCTCTAAGGTTCTCGTTAAACCAGTTAATTTTAGGAGCTTGTTGATTTTTCCTGACAGTTTTTGACTTCAACGGCATACTCATGTCCATAGCGTTGGTTAAAATTTTGAAAAATGTGCAGAGCTGGTCCTCAACATTTTCACTATTCTCTGTAATTGTATCCCAATCAAACTGTTGCAGTAGATTATGTAGGGAAGAAAGGCTTTCGTCCGTTATTGGTCTGAAAGTAATTCTCTTACTAGGGTTGGAAGACAGATTTAGATTAAATGGGGTATTGAAGATTATTCCAGAGTGATCAGAGATACCCTCTAGAGCAAGGGGAGTTATGTCCAGACATGACCTGTTGAAGTTTACATATATGTTATCTAGAATTGCATCACCCCTCGTTCGCAAATTAACTGTTGGAAACAGGTCGTAGGAGCTAAAAAAGAAGTTGAGATATTCAGCTTCCTTGCAATTGCGGAGTTCATAGTGTACATTAAAATCACCCATAAATATAATGTTACCCGTATGATCAAGTTTTTCCATGACCTGGGACAAGACTTCTAAATATGTATCCAGATCCCCTTTGGGAGATCTGTACACTGTTAAAATTTGGGTGTGTATGGAAGGAATATAGATCCCTGCCACCTCACACTGCACCTCTCTTGAAAGTTTAGAGAGCTTAAGCTCTTGGCATTCTGAGTAGTCCCTGAGATAAATACCCACACCCCCATGTATCTTTTCAGATCTACAAAAGCTAGTGATGGCTGTAAAGCCTTTTATTTTTAGTTGTAAGAACTCATCAGGTTGAAGCCAATGTTCGTTTATGCAGAAGCAATCAGCCTTCGTTTCCTCGAGAAGCACCTCGAAGTCTAAAAGTTTGTCCCTAATACCCTGGACATTGGCATATATAATTTTAAAATTCTTTCTATTTTTTAGACCCGTGCGACTTCGTTTCTTCTCTGATGAGCAGTTGGTTTTCGCAGGCGTTGTAGGTTCAGAAAATGGTTTACAATGACCCCATTTGGCCATAAGTTTGGATCAAGAAAATTATCTTTGAGATTTTGTGGTATCCCCAGCTTAAATGAACTGACCTGTTTACTAGTTGTCCGCATTTTTTCACAGATGATTGTGTCTGTGTCATAAGATTTGGATTTGAGATATGCGAGAATATCTTTTCCTTCAGATTTCCTCGATGGTCCGGTAACAAATATCCAGTGGTATTTCTGGGCTAGTTCTAACTTGGTTGACTGTTCGCTAGTTCCTCTGATTGGAATTGGCCTTCGAGTTTCCTCTGGGCTCTGTCGGCGATTCCTCCATTTTTTGCCCTTCGCTGGTTGCCAAATGCCTTCATCGTCATTGTCAGAATTTGTTGGAGATGTGTTTGTTTTGTCATTGGGATGTTCATTCATTTTGTCAGCGGTTTCTGCACATCCAGTCTGATTCGTTTGGTGTATACTTCCTCTTCTTCTGTTTGGTACCTTGTTGGAATCGTCTTTTCCCTCATTGTCTTTATCATATGATTTCTCCCCTTCGCTATGGGTTGTGGTCAGGCTGTCAATCTTCTGTTTTGATTGTTGCTCGTACACGATGCGACTGGTACCCTGTTTGATTGGTAGGATCTCGGGTGCCTGTTCTAAGACTGGTTCAGGCCTTCCAGGATTATGCACGCTTGGGGTCCTGGGCTCATAGTTCCGATGCCTGGCGTTCTCATTTGAATTCTTGTGATCAGTTTCCTTTACCTTTGTCCACGGCGCCGGGTGATTAGCCACTGCCTTATTTGTGTTTTCGATATTTCTTAGTCTGTTCAACAATAATTCGTTATTAAGTTTCAATATATCGTTTTTGTCCCTCATTTCACTGATCAGCAGATTGAGTAAGTTGTTTTCGGACAGAATTTTGTCGTTGATTGCATTATTTGGTTGGATTTTTTCACTCCTAACCTCACTATTACAACATGTCACTGTGTTGTAATCTTCATTTACTTCCATTTTTGCTCTTTCAGCACAACTTTTGTGGAAAACGGATAAACAAAGTTTGCAGATGTATACTGCGCACGGTTTGCCGCAACATTTCATTGTACTTTTCTTAGTATTTTCGATTTTATTACGATTACTGTCGGAGACGTCATCACCGGACGACGCCATCTTCCATGAACCCTACAGACCCTATAGACTCACTTATTACGTGTTCAAGAATACAAGAAGCGCTGCGGCTTAGTGTTGTATTATTTTTGACTTTCTCTAATTTTAATCCTAGAGATGTGATGCTGGGAATCAAATATCCAAAATAGGTATTATTTTGACCCTGTAAAAAATCCAAGGTCTGGATATGGTCAGTATTTGGCTGACGGAGTCATAAAATGAATTCCAACACGTAACTGTCGGATAACTCAAACTGTGACCCAATACTTTTTGTAGCACCTCCGCACTTTTTGGTTTTGATGCGTACTTCCATAATTCACTACACTTATGTAGTATGTTTTTATGTCTAGATCTCATAAGTGTACTACTATTAATGGAAGAGTTTACATCAGTCGTTGCCAATAAATTTAGGGTATGGCTGGCGCACCTTATGTGCCTTGGCAAAATTAAATCAGCGTTTTCAGAGTCATAATTGTTATCATTTGCAGCTGTGGCATTTTCTTCGTCAACCAATGGACTAAAGGTAATAATACTCTCATCGTCCTCATCAATTTCAGTTTGTTCGACGCAGTCAAATGTCGACGTTGTCAAACCGAATTCCTTGAAATATTTTACAAAATTACTGCCATTATCAGTGACAGTTGCCACATTTTTATGAATATCCAAATTGAAATTGACAAACCCCTCGTGTAGTTTTTCTGCAATACGATCATAAGTATGGGATCCACTAAATCTTTCACAAATCAGTGCAACGGACTTTCTTTCGAAGGTGTCTTTTTCAATCCAGTGACATGTGATGCCAAGAAAACTTCTCTTGCGGGCAGACCATATATCAGCAGTCGTACAAACATAGTCACATTTGTCAAGCTTCGTTTTAATTCGCTCAATTTGTGTTTGATAACAAATTTTTACTTTCTTTACAAACGTCTTTCTGGTCATTATATCCACATTGAATTCTGCAAATAGATTTTTAAAGCTAGGATGTTCGATTATACTAATTGGGGACATCGTATCAGCAACAAACTTTATCAATTTTAGATCAAAATGCTGTCGATTATGTCTTTTCGGAAGGGCTTGTGTAATTTTAGATTGCACTAACAGCGGCGTACAATGATCTGAACTTTTTGCAATTTTTACTTGGTTTTTATGCGTTTTATATTTATCCTCTGCCCCAGGATGTTTTTTCTTCAAATGTTTCAGAAAATTCGATGTGCTGTTAGTGGACCTTTAATTATTGTTGTGTTTGGAATGCATGCGACACACTTCGCGCTTAAAGTGTTCTCGCTTATATTCTCTGGGGTGAAGAATATACCATCAAATAAGGGCTTCTTCTTGAACTGCAATATCAGTTCACTTATTTTTGGGTCATTTGTGCTGAAAAAGAAATATTACTCTTGAACAAGCTCGAAGCAGTTTGTTATCAAATTTACCTCAAAGTAGATGTAGATGCTATCTCGTTATCTGTTTGAAATGAGCTCGATTCAGAGCAGTGAGTTGTCGAGGTCTCCGAAGTCCCAGGTTGTGATATAGATATTTCGGAGGTTTTTAATTGGCTCTTTGTTTTTTTGCGTGCTGGTGAATTATTTGATGAAAGCGATCGAACATTGAAATAATCCAGAATATTTCTCTTTCTTTTCGTTGAATTCGGTACATAATCAGAGTCAGACGAATCCATACAATATGGATCAGGTGTTTCATCAAAGACATCCCCTCTGTCGCTGTCTGAATCAATCATTTTTTCACTGAAAATTTCATACTACTTAATACATTATACCGAGCATTATACACTATACCTACTACACAAAGCAAACAAAATATATTATTTGCATTATTGCTATTGGGAAAAGTTGTCAAGAAAGCTGTATTATTACTTAATATACTAATCTAATATCTATTATTATGAACACTATTTCAAAGTAACAATAAGCCCGTATAAAAATGATTCATTTTCAGGTACACGTAATATTATTCAACTTGAATTTTCAATAGTTAATTTGAATTAAATTGGAGATTTTTAAAGTTGGTGATTTGAAATATTATACAGGGTGATTCTTTGAGACCGTGAATTAGAAGTATATGGCAAATGGAAAGGACTAGAGTTTTGAAACTTTGGTTTTAGCTACTACGATTTGGGATCTATTGACGGAAAATATTTTCAAGATGGCGTTTCGTCGTTTCGTTTTTCAAATGAGATGCAAAATTTTTTTAACATTACTTCAATACACAATTTAAATATAGGTACATCAAACTGTTATAGCATTCCCTATACCTATCTTCAATAGTTTCTGAGAAATTAAGTAAATTTGTAAAAATAATAAATTTATACCTGTAAATGTTCCACGTTAGTGATTTCTATATGCGTGAAAAACCCTTCTATGCACATCTTGTCAATATTTAAGCATCTTATTTTTTCACTGGGAGATACCGATTTGTTAAGTTTGAATATTTTTTGGCAAGCATGTGTATGTTAACTAATAATGAATTCTATTTTTTTATGGCTCAATTTTTATTTGGTTCTGAAATATTGATAAGTCGTACATAGAAGGGGTTTTACCTATAATTCATATGCTTATAAAACGCATAGAAATCACTAACGTGGAACATTTACAGGTATAATTTAATTATTTTTACAAATTTACTCAATTTCTCAGAAACTATTGAAGATAGGTAAAGGGAATGATATAATAGTTTGATGTATAATTAAATTGTGTATTGAAGTAATGTTAAAAAAATATTGCATCCCATTTGAAAAAATTGAAATTGAATGCTTAGAAATTACCCAAATTAGAAACTTTATTCTGAACACCCTGTATGAGTAACTTCAATTATTTGCATTGTAGTATGTCAAACCATATCTTTTGCTGCTTGTACCAAAATTTAAACCTTTTAACTTGAAAAATGACGTAAATATATGATATAAGAGACAACAATAAAAATTTCAACAAAATTATCAAAATCAAAATATTTCAATAATGGCTTTAGATAGGTATCGGACACCTATACAAAAAAATACGTAGAATTTTACGTGCAATCTGAAAATGCATTCAAAAATATATAATCGTATTTGAAATAAGAAAGATGGTATCAACTTCCGGTATTTCCGGAAACAACGCCATCTTGAAAATATTTTCCGTCAATAGATCCAAAATCGTAGTAGCTAAAACCAATGTTTCAAAACTCTAGTCCTTTCTATTCGCCATATACTTCTAATGCACGGTCTCAAAGAATCTCCCTGTATATGGTGCTAGTGCTACAGCTTACAAGGGCAGAAAATCAGCATTAGCAACTCTTTAGTTTGAAGTTGAATAGTTGAGCATGAGTACAAATATTTTCGCCTAGCATCAAACAAAAATATTTTAGTACATAGTAGGTACATATTAATGATAATTGATAACTGATACGATACTCCATGGAAAATCTGGTCAGTGAAACACCATCAACAAAAGCATACAAATTTCAATTAAAATTGTTTGATATGTAATTTTAATTTAGAACTTAGTACTCACCTGATTTTTATGAATAAATATAAAATTTATATTTTAGTATATACTCCACACTGAACACACTAACTGAACACGTTGTGGGCCTAGGCTACTACTGTGCGAAACTTTAAAGCGCGCCGTATGATCGGATTGTGTATCTCTACAAATTCTTGCCTGCACCTTAAGCCGCATCCAGATTTTTTTTGTGTACCGAGAAAACACTGAGAAATACCCTCCTTTTAATATGAAAGTTATTGAGGAAATTAGTGGTTCATAATTTAGTGCCAGTTTTATGCTAATCTTGTACCTTATCTTAAAATTTTATACCCTTGGCCATATACCAATATTCTATAACGTAAGTATCTTGCATATTGTTGTCATTCTCGAATTTATTTTTAGAATTTTTGGTTAATAACCCTTATTATGGCACCTTGTATTCCGAAAAACGGGAAATAAATATTATGATAATTATCAGGGGTAAAACCTGCTACGTAATAGAGTCATAAACTGAATATTGTTATGCCCGACTAAACCTAATGAGATATGTACCTGACGCGATCCCTTATTCAGGTATTTTAAATAATAATATAATTTTTCCTACCAATTTGGCTAATTCACAAACATTGTGAAAGATATTGGCAAAACCAGCAGATACAACATAGTATCAAATCAATACTAGTACAAATTTTTTGTTTATTCAAAACTGATAAATAGTTTGTGTAAAAATGTAGGTACCACGAAATTGGGCACATTTTTCACAATATCTCCGGAAATTGCCATCGTATTGAACTGAAATTTAGCGTTCTGCTGTAGACTATAGGCCTAAACGTTGGTACAATTTTTTTTTACATCTGATAAACAGTTCAAGAAAAAAAAATCCGACAAAATAAAGGAAACATTTTTTTTTAATTTACCGATCCTAAAAAAAATTGCTATAAGTTGATTGCCAAGTTTCAATTCAATATCTTGGGTAGTTCCTGAAATATCTGGAAAATTCGACAATTACAGACATTTGGACGAAATTATAGGACGATGTTCCTCAGAATATGCGCCAAAAACCATGAACCACTCGTACGAACTGAAATAGCTGCCGTTCTTCAAATCAACGCGAATCAACGTGTTGGCTATTGGATTCATCCATCTATTAGATTTATTGAATACAAGGATTCTCTCTTAATGTTTATGAATACAAAGATTCTACATTGAATTCACGGATTCTAATATTCAAATAATTTGAATACCAGGATTCAAAAATTCAATATTTTGAATACAGGTATTCTAGAATTGAATACTCCGAATCTCTGGATTCAAAATTTGAATAATTTGAATACTGAATAACAGTAGCTTGAATACGAATATCGAATAGCCTTCAATCAAAAGGATTCAAGAATACGAATACACCATTTTTATTTGTATTCGAATACGAATACAGAATCCTGGCAAAGTAGCTTGAATAGGATTCAAGTTACTGCGTATTCGAATACTACCCAAGTCTGCTCCCACAGTATCCTTTAATGATTACTTATGAAGATAGCTTCGAAATTAATTTTTACGTTCAACGAGATATAGAAATACCGGTTGTGCCATTTGAAATAAGAAAGTTTTTGACCATTATTTGTGGTAGATGTTTGAAATTAATTATGATCACTCTGTATATTCCAGAGGTAATTTTTTTTCTGTACAGGAGTAGCCAATATGTCTACTCGAAAAAATATTGTCTGTATCGTTGGCGTAACTGGTTTCAACATTAATTTCTTGTAGCGGATAAAATTAATTATAATATAAAACAAATTGAAAGGCCATGTGCATTTGACAATATTTATTTTTGAAATTTCAGGAACAGATTGGTAGAAGAACTGAAAACGGAGAATTCTAAACTGAAAAGAGAAAATGAGATGTTGAAGACGAATACCATTTCTTTGAATGCCGAATTGGATGATTTGAAGTCAATGCTGCGCAAACATGTTGGACCGGGCCAGATTAAACTTTTATTAAATTCACGGAGAAAAGTTCGCTGGACACCTTGAGACATTGCCTCAGCAAAATCATCAATGGCCGGTTTCCGAGGTCATTTTAACGGTAGTTTATCTGTTCCATAACTTTTACGGCTCAATAACCAGAGAGTTCTGTTTCTGAGTACCACTCCATCAAATATGGTTCAGATAAACTCTGCTTAAATTAACCCGTCAGCAGTGTCTGTTTATCGATTCAATAACTATTTGACGTTTCTATTCTAACCTCAATAGTTGAAAATTTCACTCGTTCATGTTTATTATAGTTTGTGTGCGGTTTGGTTAAAAATAATTATGGCCTTTGCAACCGAGGTATCGATTAATTCAACTTCCTCATCGGATGAAGATGTTCTTGATTTTATCAATAACATTTCTATATCCTGATTCATGAGAATTCTAAGATCTCCCATGGAAATGTTCACAGATGAAGAATTCAAAATAAGATATAGATTTGGGTGAGTTTGAATAAAGCTAATAATTTGGTAGTGCTTCCTTCATCAATAATATGTCTGCCTCCAATATTTCAATTTTGTTTCCACTAGTAATATCACACAAGATTGAATTTTTGCGATAAGTCTGTCGACTTATTTCTTAACAAAACTGAGTTGCCTGATAATACCACGAGTCCGCAGGACAAGTGGACAAGGCAGACTTATGAGATAAATTCACGAGTGATATTTCATTAGACTATTTCACGAACAAAATGACTCATGTTTACGTCTGTAATTTATATATATATATATATCATGTTTCAAACCTTCCGTAACCATGGTTGAGTTGTTGAAAACACCAAAGTTGTAAGACCAATTATAATTCAAAGACAGTTGGTGTTTTCGCGATGATACCAGCTGTCTTTGGCCTATGGTTGGTCAGATTTTGATATGAGTGAAATAGTCACTAAAAGTACAGTGGAGTATCTATGTGAATATTTATTAATGCCGATTTTAAATTCCAGCAATCAGGCCGAAGAGCTTCATACTAGAACTCACATAAAGACACATATTTCGGTCCTCCCGGTGTACTCGAAGGTCTATGAGATCCTGATAAAAAAAAGACTTGTTGATTACCTTGAAACCAAATTGTTGCTTCATCCAGACCAGCATGGATTTAGAAGACAAAAATCAACAACTACAGCTATGACAGAAATTATGACAGCTATCTTTGAAGCACTGGAAAGTAAGGAGGAGGTCTTGATGCAGTGCCTGGACTTGTCCAAGGCTTTCGACAGCGTATCACATGAAAGGATGATTTCAAAACTTGAAAACTGCGGTATCAGGGGTGTTCCACTGAAACTGATCAGATCGTATCTTGATGGCAGGTTGCAAGTGGTGGAGTGGAACGGTCAGAGGTCGAAACAGCTCAATTTGAAGGTGGGCGTGCCTCAGGGTTCCGTCTTGGGCCCCATTCTCTATTTAGTTTTCACGAACGACTTACTACTGAGCATAAATGGAAAAAAGAAAGCTTTTGCGGATGATTTAACTCTTTTGAGCTCTGGTAAGTCGGGACGGGACCTGGACGATCTGTCAAGAGGAGCTCTACTAGAGGCACAGAACTGGTACGCAGAGAACGAGATGAAACTGAATATGGATAAGACACAACAACTATTGGTAACAACAAAGTGTACAGAAGATCGCAGCATAAGGATACTAGGATTTCAGGTGGATAATGCTGTGTCATGGAGGCCTCACATAGATTATTTGAGCAAGAAATTGTCAACGGGTCTTTTCATGATAAGGAGGATCAAGTGCTCGGTGGGGGAGGAGGCGTCTTTGCTTACCTACTTCGCTCATTTCCATTCGGTGGCCACGTATGGCATAATACTGTGGGGTGCCTCGTCCTCATGGCATAGAGTATTTCTCCTGCAAAAGAAAGCTGTAAGAATACTAGCTGGGGAACCAAACTCGACCAGCTGCAGAAGTCTGTTCACTAGGTATGGCATACTCACTATTCCTGGTTGCTATATATATGCCTGTTTGGTGCGATTCCATGGTGTGAAGGTGGATGAGGTCCGTCATCGGGATGTTCATTCATACCACACCAGAGCCAGGGGAGATTATGTGGTACCGAGGACTTGTTTGACTATATTGCAGTCTTTTGTGTGCCTTTCAACGGCATTGTATAATCATTTACCAGAAGACATCAAGAACATGAATATGAAAAGGTTTAAATTGACCACAAAGAAGTTGCTATTGAGAAGTCCACTATATAGTCTGGAGGAGTTTATGAAGACTGACTTTAAAACCTGAGAACACATGACGCGTCGGCACATGAAAAGATGATAGAAAAAAAAAACTGTTTTTTTAAATTAGATTGAAGCTGAAAATGTTCAGTACTTACCTGTGTTTAAATGTATGAAATGTTTCTTGTATATTTCTATTGTGTGTATATTGTATCTTGACAGGTCTTGTGAATTTTGAAGACGATTTAATAAACTAAACTAAACTAAACATAAAGGACATTTGGTGCGAGGAAAAGAAGATTTGCCTGTCTTGCTGTGAAACTTCGTGGGAAATTAGACTGTGCACTTACAGTTATTGTAGCTACAGCAGTGTTGCATAATATAACCTTGAACCAGAATGATTATTTCGAGGAAGAATTCCAAGAAGTATCTATTAATTCGGATAATAAAATCCCAGATTCCTCTGAAGCAAACACATTTCGAAGGATGTAGGTGAGTTTGAATAAAACTAATAATTTTGTCGTATTTTATTTATTGTTTGCCATTTTTTTCCTAAGATCAACATCAAGTTCAGTTTGCTTTATCAATAATAACTTCAATTTCAAGTCTGCCTCTAATATTTCAAATATTCTTCTTCTTCAAATAATTCCATATTTCGTTCATTTACCATTTTTTCATCATCAATTTGTACTTGAAGTAATTTTTTTTGTAATTAGATCTTCATTCTTTAGTTTTCCACATTTCCGGTTGACCATTGCATTTGTTATGTTAGTTATAAATTTTTTTTTTCAGTTAGGGACATCGTGGCTGTTGGTCCTCTTTGAGAATTTTGTGTTTGGGTCTGTTGAACCAATTGGGGACTAGCAGAAACTGTATGCGGTTCTCCTGATTTCCAGTCTCTTCCAATGTCTAGAATGTGAAAATCAAAAATTAGTATTTATTTCAGTTCCTTATAAACTTTCACATAAACATTAAACAGTTCTATTCAAAAAATACACAATGTATTCCAATTTGTTTTACTCACTACCGACCTATCTCAGAGTACTTGATGCTAATATAGGATTTTACTCTCGAGATGTGACTTCCTTCTTTTCCAAATTGCATGAAATCACTTCAATCTCCACCGTTGGAGGATCTTTGTTCAAACTTTGGTTACGATCAATGTCTGCATGTGAATAAATAATATAATAACTATTGATTTTACTTCTCTATAAAATGCAATGTTTCATAATACACACATCAGCAAAATTCTTGGACCCCCTTATGTTTGTCGAAATGGGACACTATTATTTTATGTCAAGAAGCTTATTACAAAGTACATTTAATTTCGTTATGTAACCAATGTTATGATTCGATTTCGAAGTACATATCCTGTTAGATACCGATCTAACTAACTATTCGGATAGCTGAAGCGCGTGGAATCCCAAGTCTACTATCTAACCTAACCTAACTAACTATTCTACCGAATAGCTAACTATTCGGATAACTGAAGCGCTGAATGACCAGAGGCGTTATTACAGAACCACACAAAACGCCAGCGATGATACAATACGCAACAAAACAGATTTCTCCTTCATTATAATGACTTTGTCATATGAAACGGGCATTCTGATGAGCTGCCTAAGCTCATCGATGATAATGGTAAATATATTTCATAATTTATAATTCATAATATCTGAGAATATGCGATCGTTGTGTCGCGAAGACACAATACGCAACAAAACAGTTCCCTTCATTAAAATGAAACGGGCATTCTGGAGAGTTGCCAAAGCTCAACCAATGTAATTTATATATCTGAGAATATGCGATCGTTGTATCGATACATCTAGCGTCGAATTCTGCAAAAAGACCTAAAATCAATCACTGCCGGGTAGGATTCGACCTCCACCAACCTGGTATGTAACATCGCCATCGTCGACTCTGAAACAAGCAGACCCATTCTCCATCCCTTCCTATAGGTGCGTAGAGAGCTATTCTACCGAATAGCTAACTATTCGGATAACTGAAGCGCGAGGAATCCCAAGTCTATCAGCCATTTGATGATTCAGCAGCCCCTCATCATGCAAAGCCGCTATTCTTGCTCTATCGAACATTGACTATCCATTGCCAGACATAATTGCAAAGAAAATCTCAAAAATCAGTTGACTCGCTAAATCGATATGAACCACTTTTAAAACATCGGTATCTAAGATTAGAGGAAATTGTTTTTGTAAACATGTTTGGATACCAAACACCTGTGAAATAAATAAAGATTTAAAGTTACACTTAAATGTACAAAAAAAAAAAGCACTGACGTGTAGTCAGTACTCTTTGGCGCGCGTGTTCACGGTGGCTAATTTGAATTGAATGATGAGTACTTCAAGCTCAGTGGATAGAGCGAGCCGAAGATCTACCCAAAGGATAGTGGACACCATTCACTGTCGGTTCAAAAATTAACAGTGCTGTATCTAAGCTGCCATCAGGATAGAGTAACAAAGTTGGAAAAGAACACAACTGACTCTCCTTAGTCGCATAAGCTCCTAGAAGATTTGGGAGGGTCAGTATAATCCTAATCATGTTTATAGCACGCGCGCCAAAGCAGATCGACTTTTTACACTTTTTCTTTCATTGTTAAGTCACTCTGCTTTTGCGCGCGTGCTATAAACATGATTAGGATTATACTGACCCTCCCAAATCTTCTAGGAGCTTATGCGACTAAGGAGAGTCAGTTGTGTTCTTTTCCAACTTTGTTACTCTATCCTGATGGCAGCTTAGATACAGCACTGTTAATTTTTGAACCGACAGTGAATGGTGTCCACTATCCTTTGGGTAGATCTTCGGCTCGCTCTATCCACTGAGCTTGAAGTACTCATCATTCAATTCGAATTAGCCACCGTGAACACGCGCGCCAAAGAGTACTGACTTCAACCAATTTTTGCGCGTATGTTCTGTGGAACATCGCGTTATCATTTTGCCCAAATGTCTGCAACTTTCGAATTTTCGCCGAAAATGGTCTCAGACGATTGGGTTCGACTCCCTGATGAAGAGTTCGAGGTCGAATTTGATTCTGTCCGTCCGGCCGTTGCCACGATAACTTGAGAACCAATGGTTTCCGAGTGATAATTTTGTCTACTACCAAAACTGATCCGATCGAATTGAAACTTGGTGAGTAGTTTTAGAATGTAAACCTAAGGACGTGAAATTTTGTGAACATCGTATCGCTAGAAATTTTTAAAGAAATTATTAAAAAATATTATTTACGTCACGATATCCTTAGAACGGAAAGAGATAGCAACTGGAAATTTTCAGGTAAGGTTGAGAATCTGAATGCGCCATTTGAGTTTGTTTATAGGCATGATCGGCAAAACGGTTTTGGAGTTATACCCGTCCGAAATTTGATTGTTATATCCTTAATAACTCGAAAAATACAAAACCGATCCAATTCAAACATGGTTATTAGTTGTAGAATGGCAACTAAAATTCTTGCAAAATTTTGTGAGATTGTATAACTAGAAAATTTTCAAGAAATCATAGAAAATTATTGAATAACTTCTATATATATCAGAAAATATTCCTCCGATATCGCTGAAATTTTGAAGGAGCCTTCAGAACCTAACTCTACTACCAAGCTCCAAGTTAGAACATGATTGGATCTATATTGTTGGAGATCCGAGCAGCCTGTGTGAGTTCATTAGCTGGATGGGTGAGCATTGCCTCGACAACTCTCGAACGAAAAGAGATCTAGGGACTTGCAAATTTCAGGATAGGTTGCACATCTGATGAATGGGAGAGTTATGTTCGCTGTTGGCCATAATCGGCCCAACAGTTTTGGAGTTATACCCATCTGGAATATTATTCCCTCGATAACTCAAAAAATATAGACTTGATCGAATTTAAGCTTGGTAACTATATTGGTAGAATATCGACATGAAGACGTGTGTGAAATTTTGTGAGGACCGTACCACTAGAATTTTTAAAAAATTACGATAAAATATTATGTATCTTATATGATTCCTTGAGAACGGAAGGAATATAGCAACTTGAAATTTTCTGGGTAGATTATGCATTTGAATACGACATTTAGGTCAACAGAATTACATTTTTAAACTCAAAAGCTACACAGCATATATTCTTTTCAGGTTTGCCTTCGCAGAAAAGCAAATTCGTCTTCTGTTATAAAGTGGAACCTTTTTGACAAGCAAAATAATCTTTTAATGCAGATAATCATAAATTCAGTTATAGAGCAGTTCATTGCAAATGTAGGTCCTTTTGAACCTGAGCATCCTGTTGTTCAGGAATTTTCAGTTGAGGAATGTCATGAATTTCAGATTTTCGGAAAATAACGTTATATTTAATGTGCCGAATGTATCACAAAAGTAAATAATTGAATTTAGTATTGCAGGGAAAAACTGACAATACTTGTTTTATGTAGCAACTGTTAAATTATTGTTGAATAAGTAGTAGTAGCAGCTATCTGTAGGTATAGTGTGTTTTAATATTTAAATAAAATTTGCATTTGCGATTTTCTTTGCAGTTTATTGACCAACCACATAGGAGAAAAGTTAAAATCTGACTTGAACCATGTACTATTTGCATTATTACTTTAATCCTGATAAATTGTCCAGAAAAAAAATCACGTTTACTTCTAAATAAGCATACAAAATTTTAAATAATCAAAGAAAATCGCGAGCGTCCCATTAACTGAAATGAGATAGAAAGAGATAGATATCCGTAAGCAATGCGGGTTGCATATGCAATCGTTTTGCCTCACTTTTCACCCAAGGGCCAAGGGTCACTGTCCGAAAAGGTCGTGTCATTGTATATAGAAACATCTATATTAACATCTATATTATCGACAATGGTCGTGTTCTATTCACAGAATATATCGTTTTATCGTTAAAAATTAACATGCTGTGTTCTGTGATGTGGACCACAGAACACCTGTGGACGCTGTGTGGACAATGTGTCACCTGTGGTCATAGATAACATGCCTGTGGTTCTATTTGTCATTTGTCAAGCGTTTGTCAAATTCATGTCAGTTCGAAGTGAAGAAATTCCATAATTAATCACTAATCAGTCAAATGAGTCAAATAGAAACTAGAAAGAACGTTTGTTCTGAGGGCAAGGCAAAACATTAATTTTGTGTTTGCGATTTTGTGTTTTGAATTGTTAACAGTTATTATTTGTGTTCTGCAGTTAACATTCCTGTATCCCTTGTTAAAATTGAACACAACCATCAAATGGAAGGCTTCAGCATTGATTTCCCACAATAAAGTATAACGTATGAATGGAAATGTCTCAATGCTGGTAAGATGGACGAGTTTGAACAATGTGATGATGTGAAAGGGGGAATACGTACTTCCTTTGATTCGTAAGTAACTTCAGTTTCATAAGAATGAATTATTGACTTGGTATTTTGGTACAACTCTTTAGCTAACTTCAAATTAATATATTGAGCGAAGTATATTTAAAATACCGATATTAATTCACATTTATTTATTTATCGTATGGCTACACCTGATATAAACACATAAAAGTGTATGAAAATGTTTAGATGGTAGATGTTGAGTCTTGATCCAAGATTTCTTGTCGATAGGTCCAGAGAAGGACCGTTTGGTTCAGTGTCGCGCCAGGTTTCATGTACTTTAGCCGGGAGATTAAAAGATTGTCCGGCTGCCAAGTTTGTTAGCTCTTTAGCGTTACCCAGGGTGAATCAATGAGGAGGCGCAATTGCACAATTATGTACTTATATATGTTTACCGTGTTAACAGCTACAATCTAGTATTGATTGAAATGGAATTCATCACAATAACTTCTTTTCAAAACATTACACATATCAGTCTAGGCATAAGTTGAGCTTTTTTTGTTATTATGATAATATTTGTCGTGTTCCCTAATTCTAGTCTAGAATGATCTTCCTGTCTGGCCAACATATATGTACAGGACAATATAAAAGTAACTACACTCATGTCCACTACAGTTTTTGTCATCTGACATATGTTTCGGTAACGCTTCGTCTTTACAAAAACTGTAGTGGACAAGAGTGTAGTTACTTTTGTAGTGTTCATAATAAGTCCACAGTGAACTCAAAATAGAATATATATATATATATGTACAGTAGGGTGTCCCTTATATGTTGAAAAAAAAATTTTTTTTAGTTTTCGAAACGCATACCCTCTTATTATATTTATTAGTCTATTAGTAACCCAAGTACAGAATTTCAACCTCCTACGTTGATTTTATCCCGTGCCGACTTAGCTTCAAAGTTTTCAAAAATAGCTGTTGAACCCATTTCCTTACTCTGCCCGTAGACCATCACTTAAATACATTCTATTAGATAACTTATGATCAAAACACAAATTTATATGATAAAATTTCTGCAACTAATAAAAATAGTACAATATATCTAATTATTAGTTCAGATTTTTCCATTTTACTGTTCTTCATCTGCAGTAATCAAACAATCAAACTCCAGCATTAATTTAGCATCTCGTTCAGCTGTGTCATTAACTGTTTTTGGCGCTCTTGTTAATCTAAAAATTTTCTTTCTCCAAATCGTTTCTTGTCGCTGATACGAACTCAATCAAAGATTTCCCTGATTTACTACTTGGAGTAGTATGAATGAAAGAGTGAGTTACAATGAACTGATTAAACGCTATTTTTTACCAAACGTAAAGAGAGCCAGACATTTCTTCCTTGGATGGGACATATCCTTTCCAGAAGCTTCAGAGCCTTTGCTGTAAATTTTCTACAATGTTCGTTTTCGTCCGCTCATCAACCTCATCATCAAAATTTTAAATAACGATTATTTCCTCTGATAAGTACTACAAGTGTTGACAGAACTCGTTTAGAGTCGCTTTAAAAATTAATTTATCAACTGTTTCATAATCTTCTAAGGTTTGTAGAGAACAAAAATGTTGATAAGGTGCTTTTCTGCCAAACTGCATCCCAGCTAAGGCTTCTCATAAACTACCACAATAAATAAACACAAATCACGTAGAGCTTGTTCCTTCTTGGCAACCATTTCAGACTGAGATTACAACAAACAGCTTTTTTAAGTGTTTTTTTGTGTTTTGCCACCCAAAGAGCTTGATGCATTGCGCCAGAATGTCACCAATACATCAATTTATTTGTTCCACAGAGGTGTTGTTGAACAAAATCGGTACATGGTTTGATGGCACTAGGATTAATATCCATCCAGTTGTCTTTTTGAACTGCGTAATATCAGGACTATTAGTAACTAGCTGGATCTTGGATCAAACGCAGTTTTGAGAACCCGGCCTTTAAGTGCATATATTACAGCTTTCGCTTGATGCTTAGTGGACATTATGTCTAAAGTTGCAACTAATTTTGAGGTCACAAAACCTTTTCATCCCCTTCTTGTCAACTTACATATTGAGATATGGCAGCCTGAAGTTCTTCCAGACTTTCTTCAGAGATTGTAGATTGTTCCTCTATTTCTCCATGTGTTTCAAAGCTGTGTGAAGAATCAATAATCTCTCGAAAATCATTTATTTCATATCTTTTTCTCTTCTGCCAGTTTACTCAGGGCTGCCCTTTGTTCAATTTCAGCCAACTTTTTGTCAACACATGCTAAGTATCCCGGACATCCTAGCTCGCTTTGTTTTTGCAAGAATATCTTATCTTCTGCAATTTTTATTCTTTCGAGAGTATCAGCATGTGCGATATCCAATAAATTATCTACATCATTCAAATTGAAAGTCTTCTTGTGGTGCCTATAAACATCTTGAATCTTCTTACTATCCGTTTGAAACTCACGCCAGACTTGATAACTTCTTAACATCATTACGAACAGCTTTGGTAGGTATTCTAGCCTTTTCACAGAATATAATACACTCCAGAAGATTTGCACTGTCATTAACAGTCAACTTAGCTTCGCTTATATTGAAAAATAAATACATAAGAAATTAACAAATAGACGGTAATTTTGCACCTGTTATTTGGCGACTTACTTCACCAATTAAACATTTTTGTTTTGTTTCTTGATTCCACTGACATCCTCAAAAATCAAAATAATACCGAATCGTTACTCGACAAGCCGAAATAAACTGACAATAACAGAAGGCATGCGCCGCTTCTGTGACTGAAGACTGAACTTGTATGAACTTCTTTACGCGCAAGTCGGCACGGTTAGTTCTCTTCCAAATGAGGTAAAAAATGGTTTTCGTGTGTTTTGGGTCCAAATGAATAAAACAAGAGCCTATGCGTTGTGAAATTAAAACTTTGAAAAATAAGGGACACCCTAATGTACAGGCATGTACCACACAGGGTCTCCCTGGTCTGGGCTCCTGGTCACGCGGGAATTGAAGGAAATGAGTAGGCAGACAGACTAGCCAAGAAAGGAGCACAAAACCCTTTTATTGGCCGGAACCCTACTATTGGGTTGGTAGATATACCTACAAAAGTGAATTTCGGATGAAAGAACCATCACTGGTTTCCTCACAGGGACCTGCGGCCTTAGGAGGCAAATTATGAGATTAGGGCTAGCAGAAACTGACGAGTGCAGATTCTGTTGGAGGAGGATGAAACATCTGATCACCTGATTATGGAATGCCTTGCCATCTCAAACCAACGCAAGGATTGCTTTGGGCTAGAAATTTGCAGGAGCGAAGACGTGGCCTCCTTGACTCCATCCTAGATACTGGAGTTCATCAGAACTCTGGAACTGGAAGGCGAGCTGTAGATGGTGATGACATCGACAGCACTGATGGGGGGGCACAAAAGACCTTAAGGTCGCAGTGCAAACGTAACCCCCTACAAAGATATACAATGTGGCACAAGTCAACTTGTAAACTCTTGATTTCCTGTTCTTGTTGACTTGTGGTACATGCCTGTACTTATATGTTGGCTAGAAAAGAAGTTCTATATCCAAACAAGAAAGAGGTAACATGAAAAATGGTTCAAGCACTGACGTGAAGTCAGGAGCTTTTGCGCGTATGTTCTATTGTCCATTTTCCGAATTTACCATGGTGAATTCTATTGTCTGTTCTCCTGTATTAGACACTCTTAATCGAATTTACCATGGTGAATTCGATTAAGGGTGTCCAATACAGGAGAATAGACAATAGAATTAACCATGGTAAATTCGATTAAAAGTGTCCAATACAGGAGAATGGACAATAGAACATACGCGCAAAAGCTCCTGACTTCACGTCAGTGCTTGAACCAATTTTTTTTTCGTGAAGTCAGGAAAGAAAGCAATGATGAAAAAATTAACACATTATTGTCTACCTTCAATTCTTCTTTAGGAGAAGAAAACATAATTATTCTTGAAAAATATTACTGGAATTAATGTCATATTTAAATAATCAAAGTAAAGAAAATTGTAAGTTTAGTTACTAACATATTGAATGAAATTCAATTTAATTCCAGTAATATTCAATTACTTATTCTTAACCAATAAATGTCCATTGATAGATCTATAGGTGATGAGGTGAAACATAAAGATATATTCTCATTAGTGATAGAAAAACTGGCCTAAAATTCCTCTCTACCCATCACGAGATTTAATATCCACAAATGAGCCTCTCACCTTACAAGATCAGAAGCCTTCAGCAAAATTTCAGCGATATCATATTAAAAATAATACATAACCTTTCAAAAGTCCCCTCTCGCAAATATACTCCTCTGAAGGCACATGGATCTCTTGAAGAAGAATCGCCTTCTCTATTTCTCAAAGATATTCACTCTTGTTCATAGAAATCCCTTCAATATTTAGTTGCCTCCTCCTAAGGAGGATCTCTTTCAAAACCAGGTTTGACCGCTATTGTAGGGCTATCATCTCGCATAGGTTTGTGATGAAATAACACGATTTTCCCATAACATACGCTCAAAATTATGTCATCATGACATTCATATTTAGAAGGTTCTCGCAAAACTACGACCATAGACAACATATCATACGACGATTCGCATCCAGCTACCGAACTCACAAAAGGCTGATCGGTTCTCCAACAATATAGATCCGATCGTGTTCAAACTTGAAACTCTGCAGTAGAGTTAGGTTCTGAAGGCGCTTCTAAAATTTCAGCCATATCGGACGAATAGTTTATGATATATAGAATTTTTTTCAATTATTTTTAACTATTTTTTTTTTAATTTTCTAGTTATACCATCCTCACGAAATTCTGCAAGAATTTTCGCGTTGGCATTCTACAACTAATAACCATGTTCGAAGTCAATTGGTTTTGTATTCTTCGAGTTAGTGAGGAAAAAAAAACAACCAAATTTCAGAAAATTTCAGATGGCTATAACTCTAAAACCGTTTGGACTATTAAGCTCATAAACAAACTCAAATGTCGCATTCAGATGCACAACCTAACCTGAAATTTTCAAGCCGCTATCTCTTTCCGTTCTCAGGTTATCGTGACAACAAAAATATTTTTTAATAATTTTCTAGCGATACGATTCTCACAAAATTTCACAAACGTGCTTAGGTCTATATTCTACAACTATTCACCAAGTTTAAATTCGATCGGATTCATTTTGGTTGAAAACAAAATTATTACTCGGAAACCATTGGGCCGATTATACCCATTAACGAACTTGTCCGTCGTATTGGGATGCGCCATCTGCCCTGAAAATTTCATGTCGCTAGCTCTTTTCGTTCTCAAGTTATCGTGGCAACGGCCGGACGGCACCACAGAATTAAATTTCACATTTGGGCAAAACTATAACGCGATGTTCCCCAGAACATACGCGCAAAAAATGTTATATCTATTTGAAACATTAGGAATCAATAGATTAAAAAAAAAAAATTGCATCAAGAGATCAAACAGACTTGAACCCTTCTACTCATCCTTTTTGCGCGTATGTTCTGGGAAACATCGCGTTATCATTTTGCCCAAATGTCTGTAATTTTCGATTTTTTGCCGAAAATGCTCTCGATTGGGTTGGATTCCCAGTGAAAAATTCGAGGTCAAATTTGATGCTGTCCGGCCTGTCGTTGCCACGATAACTGGAGAACGGAAAGAGCTAGCGACTTGAAATTTTCAGGGTAGGTGGCGCATCCCAATACGACGGACAAGTTCGTTAATTGGCATAATCAGCCCAATGCTTTGCGAGTAATAATTTTGTTTTCATCCAATTATTACTTTACTGCGAAGTTCCAAGTTTGAACACGATCGGATATACAGGGTGAGTCTTTGACCACTGCATTAATTTTAAACAAAGATTCCTCTCATCAAATTCAACACTTTTTTCATTTAACATTTTTCCAAATTCAGCTCAGGTAAAATGATACAGGCTGTTGAAATTTTGAAAAAACATCAGTTTTTATTTTGTAGCTTTGACATCCTTTTTTCGAATAAAATGAATGTTGGCGTAAAGTTTCCTATAACTATGATACATATTTTCCAAATATTAGTTATTTTCTACTTCAACTGGTTTTCTAGTTATGGACTCGTGGATTCATAAAACTAAACGAAATTAGCATAAAGAAAGCATATAAAGTTTTTCTTGAGTCATTTCAAGAATATTCCATCGTTTTAGAACATTATATTATTCTTCATCATTTCTACTTAAACGCACCGTTTTCGAGATATTCTTCATTGAATGTTTTAAAATGGAAAACTCCAGAAATTTCACTACTTTTATGGATCCGTCCCTGAGCGTTGGAATCCCGAATCAAGCTGTAAACCACGTTACCATGCCTTATTCTCGTCCGCCAACAATGTCACAGATAATTTATATGCGGGAGTGTATCAGCACATTGTGAAATATTCAAACGCTTGTAACTTTTTACCTGAGCCGAATCTGGAAAAATGGTAAAGGAAAAAAGTGTTTCATTTGATGAGAGGAATCTTTGGTTAAAATTAATGCAGTGGTCAAAGACTCACCCTGTATAGTGTTGGGTATCCCGGATAAATGGGATATACCGATTCTGTCATGTTTTTATTTTCTTTTGTAGAATTTATTTGTTATTTTCTAGAACATGTTTTTATTTGTTTTAAATTTGTAGTGCATTATCGATGGCCTAAAGCACAGATATTGTAAGTCCATTTATTGCCAATGTTAGGGTAAAGTGATATTTTGAACGTAGGAATACAGATATAGAGTCTGTGAAAATATAACGAGAAGTTACTCTCACTTTTCGTTATTCGGGACAATATTTGCACCATAGACCTAATATCCTATGGACAGCATTAGAAAGAGAGGATTGAAATATACATGTGAGAGAGATGGAGCTAATGTAGGCACTAGTTTCCAATCCTAGAATAGCTCCATCCCTTTTTTCTACTCTCTTTAGCGTCTTCCATCTCTCTCACATGTAGATATCAATCGATTCTGTGTAAAAGCCAGCTGATGCTCCGTCCGTAGGATATTAGGTCTATGATTTGCATAGACTTTAGCCATTTTTCCTCGAACTTAACCATACAAACCAGGTTAGAAATAAGTTAACCACCCAATATTCCTCGAAGTGGATTCCAAACTATGACGTAAGAGTTAACCAACCACATAAACCAACTCACGGAGGTAGTTTGGCCGGGTTATCTTTTTGGAGGTTATGTTTTCTTTGTATCATGGGAGGAAAATGAAGAAATTAGAGGTACAATGGATTCGTACGAAGTTTACGTGAATGAAGTAAAATAGCAGATTGTTGATGAAAAAGATGTAATCGACTTGCCGAAAATAGATAAGTGGCTAATTCATATAATTTTCTCGTATCTGAAGTATAACTTTTCTGTTACAGATGAACAGTACCTAATTGAAACATGATACTGGTCCGACAGTGGACCCTGCCGATAAAGAGGACCGTATTCGCATTAGGAGACCACCAGAAATAGAAGATAAAGCACAATTGAGAGACATTTCAGATACCATATCTAGAACCCCAAAACCATCAGTAATGGTTGATGCAGGTGCGATTTGATGCTCCCATATATGAGACAGCAACAACAGGTATACCAAATTCATCTGGTCTTGAGAAAAAAGGACGGAGGTACAAAGAAAAACTAATATTATAAATAAAATTACAGAATGTAATGAAAAAATAATGCTATTCAGCAAGGAACTACTAATAACATTTGTGCAGCTATTCATGAGCAAACTTATTTTATGGAAAAACAACTGGAACAAAAAAAAGACTATTGAAGATCTTGAAAGAATAAAATTAATAAAATTTCTAGATCTAGGAAACGAAAAAGACCTATTTCATCAGAATCTGACAGACCTCTCATCACGGAGATATTTTAAATACCACATCGTTTTTATATGGAGTTTATTTAAATTTATAATTTGTTGTGCATTTCATAGAATATAACTTTGCGTTGTTTGTTATTATGTAACAATAAAAAACACTGAAAACATAAATGAGTTTATTTCAATTCATAATTTATTTTTTTGTTGTTCCATCAACATCTACATATTCCGCATGTTGGAAATCATCAAAAGTGCTCGGGTCTTGGAATTGTTCTTCAGTCACATCATTATTGTCCAAACAAAAATTGAACAATAAGCAAGTACAATATCCACTACTCTTTTGATGGTTTACATCAATCATCATCTACAATGGGCATTCTGAAATGCTCATCATCTACCAGAATTTGCAATCGAGATGTTGAAAAAATTTATTCGCTTTGAATTGATGGCCACTAAAGAAGATTGTGGTACATTCTGAATATCCTCCATACATTCGAGAACCAATAAATTTGTCACATCCATTCACACTGTATGTTCAACAAATTGGGAAATAGTTAAGAAGATAATAAGCGCGATATTCAAATGTTTTAAACACCTTAACGAACATCTGTCAACATTCAAAAGTAAACCGAAGTATACCGTGACGTCATAGGAAAGTTAACCTGGTTTGCGTGGTTAAGTTCGAGGAAAAATGACTTATATATCTGTCTTTCTACGTTCAAATTATCACTTTACCCTAACGTTGGCAAAAAGTGGACATACAATCAGACCTATTTTGTTTGAGTATTGCTATAAACATTGCTATTCAAGTCATATTGCTATCCTCCTAATTTTTAACAATATGACTATTAGGGTGGGTCAAAAAAATCGATTATTTTTTTTTACAAGTGACACGGAAAAATGGGTTGCTAGACACCTTAACAAAATTCTCACCAAGCATAAGCTCTTAATTTTAATAGGAAGATCCTCCGCATCTCAGTTTTGTATTTTTTCTCAGTCCAATAGAAAAAAATTCATACCTCATCATTTTCGATTGAACAGAAAAATGTTCCAAGAGAATTTTTTAGGAAATTTAATGCTCTACAAAAAAGGTATTTTATATTTTTTCCGTAAACCTGACCATTTTAAAGATATTAAGGATTTAATTTTGATTATTTTAAGACAAATTTCATTTTTGTTTATGAATTCTATAACTCAACAATAAATGACTTTTACAGAATGCGCAATACAAATTTTCGTTGGAAATTAACTGCTCTATAAAAATGGTTTCTTATGTTTTGGCGATGCAATTAACCGTTCAAAAGATATTAATCATCAAACTTTCATGTGTACGGATTTTAAAAGTTTTTGATTAGATATTCGAAAAATTTCAATTTAATTCCTAAATTTCATATGAATTTCACAATTTCATGAATATAAGTATTATTTGAGTTTTATTTTCAAAATTATAAAAATTGTTCTTCAATTATTCTAAACATTTTATTTTTAATCATTAGAAATCACGATCCTAGGGAAAATTTCTCCTCTAGAGAATTTTTGTTTTGTATTTTATTTCATCTGTTTGAATTGTGAACTAGCGCCACCTACTTTTTCCCTTACCGTTATGTTGTCGTTGGTTTGTATACATTTATTTCTACAGCATTTTTAGTATTTCCAAAATGTATGATCTCGTATATGTGATCGAACGATTAATTCTTTACAAATATTGCGGTTACTACGTGCATTAACTTGATATTTATAGAAAATATGGATATTATCCATATTTTCGATGAACTGTGATATTGGAGCATCTTTACAATGTTCGTGTATTTATATAATTATTTAAGGGTAGTGTCCGTTGTGATAAAGACTGTGATATTTTCATATGATTTTACCCAGCCGTGGTTTTTCTGTGATCTATATTTATTGCTCTTATCTTTACATTAATTGTTGTTGAGTTCATTTTTGACGCAACCATCGAATTAAATCCACAATTAAGCTAATCGGAGCTTCATGAAATCCACCTTAAAAATGCTGTAGAAATAAACCAACGACAACATAACGATAAAGGAAGGAGTAGGTGGCGCTAGTTCACAATTCAAACAGATGAAATAAAATACAAAACAAAAATTCTCTAGAGGAGAAATTTTCCCTAGGATCGTGATTTCTAATGATTAAAAATAAAATGTTTAGAATAATTGAAGAAAAATTTGGATAATTTTTAAAATAAAACTCAAATAATACTTATAATGATGACAAGAAATGAAATTCATATGAAATTTATAAATTAAATTGAAATTTAATATCTAATCAAAAACTTTTAAAATCCGTACACATGAAAGTTTGATGATGAATATCTTTTGAACGGTTAATCGCATCGCCAAAACCTAAGAAACCATTTTTATAGAGCAGTTAATTTCCAACAAAAATTGTATTGCGCATTTTGTAAAAGTCCTTTATTGTCGAGTTATAAAATTCATAAACAAAAATGAAATTTGTCTTAAAATAATCAAAATTAAATCCTTAATATCTTTCAAATGGTGAGGTTTACGGAAAAAATATAATATACCTTTTTTGTAGAGCATTAAATTTCCTTAAAAATTCTCTTGGAACATTTTTGTGTTCAATCGATAAATGATGAGGTATGATTTTTTTTCTATTGGACTGAGAAAAAAATACAAAACCGCGATGCGGAGGATCTTCCTATTAAAATTAAGAGCTTATGCTTGGTGGGAATTTTGTTAAGGTGTCTAGCAACCTTTTTTTCCGTGTCACTTGTAAAAAAAACCAGTAAAGAAAAAAAGCAGTATCATGTTGAATACCTTAATATTATTCTGGAACACACTTTTCCATTACAATAATCTTCATCTAGCTTCTATTTAGTATCAATTCCTGTAGAACGTGATCATAATAAGTGTTTTCCATATAATAAAATGTGTTTGAACTTGGTATGTAGGAAATCTGACATCAATTATTGGAATTAATTGATTTGACAAACAGCCGTCAAATGAGGTAAATAGATTTTTGTGACGATTTTCTGTGACCATAGAACGTCAAAACACGCTGGAATGTGAATTTTAAGCAATATCTTCTGGAATTGAGATCGTATCGAACTGAAATTTTGCACACTCGTGTAGAATGCTTGATTTAACGTCGGTACAAATTTTTTTATTAAAAAATTTTCCAACTGCCCGATCCCAACAATACTTAGATAATATTATATCCATAAATTAAGCATTTCATTATTGCATTTCTTGAAATAGGTACCTTTTCAAGTCGATCAACATCGTCCTTCTTTCGACGTCTAAACTATGACTTGATTCTTTATGTTTATGTCTTTGAATTTGTTTTCGGTGGAATTCAAAGAGTTCATAGAATAATCGATGAAAATACTGAGAGAGACCCAGGAAATTTGACACATTTTGTCTTATATCTCCAGAAATTGAAATCGTATAGAGCCAAAATTTTGCACAATGTTGCAAAATACTACATATTGACGTTAGTACAAGTTTTTGTTGAAATCTGATGAATATTTCACGAAAAAAAAATTTTTTTTTCGAAAAAATTAAAAGAAATATTTTTTTAAAAATTACCAACATTTCGATCATAACAGAATTTTGCCAAAAGTTGCGCGTTCATATCCTCGAACTGACTACCAAGTTTCGATTCAACATCTTCTTTAGTTCCTGAAATATCAGGGAAATAACCTCAAAATTTTAAATGTCTATAACTCCTAAACCGTCCGGCCGATTTTGCCCGTTAACGAACTTAACCGTCGCATTTTGATCAGAAACCTACCCTGAAAGTTTGAGGTCGATAGGACCTTCGGTGCTCCTGTTATCGTGCCTACGGCCGGAAGTACGGCCGGCCGGCCATACGGCACCCTAAAATCTGACACCGGATTCGTGATCAGGGAGTCCGAATTAGTCTATTAGCCAATTTTCAGCTCGAAATTCGAAAATTACAGACATTTGGACGAAATGATAGGACGATGTTCCCCTAGAACATGCGCCCAAAAATAATCGATTTTTTTGACCCACCCTAATGACTATGGTATTACGTATTCTGTTCGGACTGTTATAGCAATGTTGTTTATCAATTTTCTCCCAGCAATATTGCTATCAACTAAGTCAAAATTCATTGATTTTAGAGTTGACAACGCTGTATTTCATGAACTTTTATGTCATGTAACCTTAATTGATAAACATTTCGTCCGTTTTTCGGTGGTTATTCGTAATTCCTAACCAAATATATAAATGTCACGAAAGCGAAAAACGAACTATTTTATTTATGAAACTGACAAGATGGAGTTATTGATCAATTTTCAGGAAACACATCGAATATTGGTAGCCGCTACCATGACCGAAAAATTGAAGACTTGCAAACACCCAAACAAATATTAAATTTAAAATTTTTCCTGTCTTCAGTCAGACTTCGAATGCACTAGTTAAACGGAACAGTATGTCTGCTAGTCTAGTCTGAACAAATTCCCTCAGTTCTTCAATTGAATCAAAAGAAGTCATCTTCGTAGTAAGGCTGAATTAATAGTTTATTTAATTCATTTCATCCAGTCGGTCAGTCTTCGAATGCATATCTCTAACTTATAAGAAACAGTATCTATCCTAGTTTGCTCATGAACTAATAAATATATGAATAAAATTCTCTCAGCCTCTTATTATTGAGGTTGAATAGTTTATGAACTTTTCTGTTTACAAATGGAAGGGATTGTTAGTGTCCGACCTAAGTCTTAGCAATTCCCTTGAAATTAAGTATTTTAAAGTTTATGTATACCTATATAATATATCAAAGTACCTACCTATTTTTAATATTTTCGATTTCTTGGAAGAAAAACGTGGTTCTCAGCCATATTCCAAATCTTGTTATGCTCTTAGCAAGTACTATTTTGAGGTTGCTGAGATAGCAATGTGGATAACAATATGTTTATAAAAATGACAGATCATATTGCTCAAAATCGATGATCAGAATAGCAATATTTCGGATCTTGCTGTGGAAGCAATATCTTTTTCATAGCAATATTGCTATGCGCGAACAGAATAGGTCTGAATATCTGTGCTTTAAACCATCGTTTATAATAAATGTAACAAATATACATTACTTTCATTACAATTTTTAGTAGGCATTTTGATATTTTTGCGCGCATGTTCTGGGGCATGTTTTGACAAATGTCCGTAAGTTTCTAATTTTTTTTCCGAAAATGGCCTCAAATGATTAGGTTCGACTCACCGATGAAAAATTCAAGGTCAAATTTGATTCTGTCCGGCCGGCCGTTGCCACGATAACTTGAGAACTGATAGAGATAGCGTCTCCAAATACGACGGATAATTTCGTTAATGGGCATTGGTTTCCGAATACAAATTTTGTTTTCAACCAATTATATGTATTAATATCATCAGAAAATTTTTTAAAAAATATTATATATTTATTTCACCATAACTTGGGAACGGAAAGAGATAGCGGCATAATCGGACAAACGGTTTTGAAGTTATATCTATCTGAATTTTTGTTGTTATTTCCTCAATAACTCAAAATATACAAATCCGATCAAATTAAAACTCGGTAATTACTTGCAGAATGCCGACCCGAAAACTTTCTCGGAATTTCGTACCTATCGTATCCTAAAATTACTTGAGAAGTTAGTTTTTTCGTATATTATCAGATATTTAAAGAATTTCAAGTCCGATAGAACACATATCAATGGCTTAGAGTGCATAACAGCTAACAGTAATTTTCGAATAGGATGCAATTTTCAGGGTAGGTTGCGCGTCCGAGTAGGACAGTTAAGTTCGTTGTTGGGCATAATAATAATAATAATAATAATATCTTTATTTCTTGCTGCAAACTCTTATATGTATATTCTACAAACAAAAACCCGCAGAAGAATGACGTCAAGAAAAAAACAACCAATATCTACCTATTCCTTTGGAAGTATTCATTCAGAGAATAAGGCTCCAGTTCTAATAAATATTTTCTTATGTTTCGGACATACACCCTGTAAGATCCAAACACCTTCAACTGTTGAGGTAAGTGATTGAATAATTTCCTGCACATGTATTCAGGATGTTTTTCCGTCAAACTGAGACGGTGTATTGGATATTGAAGATCCCTGGATCTCACAGGGTATCTGTCGTTCACATAAGATTCAAATCTATGTCTATTTTTGTATAAAAATTTCAATGAATCTATTATATATAAACCAAATATTGTTAATATTCCATTATTCCTAAAAACGCTCCGACATGAATCTCGATATGACATTCGAAACATAATTCTTTTCTGTACTAAAAATATTCCATTAACCCCAGCACTAGCACCCCAAAAAATAATGCCATAACGTGCTACAGATTCAAAGTTAGCAAAATAGATATTCTTACAACATTCCTCTTTAAGGTAATTAACTAAAACTCTCATACTATAGCACAATGTGCTCAATTTCTTGCCAAGCCATTCTAAATGATAAGACCATTTTAAAAACTCATCAATACAGAGTCCCAGAAATTTTGTGTTATGTCCCAAGGCAATTGGGATCCTCCATATTTATTGAATTAATTCTTTCTTTTCTATATCTTTCTGTTGTGAATAGAATACCTGTGGTTTTATCTTCATTTAAAATTAATTTATTCATAGCTAACCATTGTTTTACTTGTTCATAGATAATAGAAGCTTTGTATTCCACTCTTTGACCTGTTCTTCCGCCAATTATTATATTAGTGTCATCTACAAAACCTGTGACTGATGTTAAGTCCAATTCAAAAATATCATATTTCATTTATGAACAATACAAATAATATAGGTCCCAATACACTACCCTGGGGTACCCCATAATCACAACTACCTAATGAGGATTTAGCTTTAGTGCCTGATTTTTTTATCACAGTTCTTTGTTTTCTGTTAGGGAGGTATGATTCAAACCATGTATAAGCATTACCACCAATTCCCATTCTTTTCATTTTATACAATATAAGTGGTTTCGACAAACAATCATAAGCTTTAGTTAAATCTATGAAAAGAGCTAGTGCCAAGTTATCTTGTTCTAATCGGCTCAACGGTTTTGGAGTTATACCCATCTGGAATATTATTTCGTTTCCACGATAACTTTCGAACGGAAAGAGATAGCGACATGGAATTTTCAGGGTAGGTTACGCATCATTAGGGGAATGTTAAGTCTGTTGTTGAGTATAATATACCCCACGGCCTCGGAGTTATGTCCATCTGGAATATTATTTTCTCGATATATCAAAAAATACAGATCCGCTCGATTTGAAACTTGGTAACTGGTTGTGGAATACCGGCATAAAGACGTAGGTAACATTTTGTGAGGATCGTGTATCACTAGAAAAGTATAAAAATTTTGTATTTATCTCGCGATAACATGAGTACGGAAAGAAATAGCGACTTGCAATTCACAGGGCGCATCCATATGCGACATATGAGTACGTTAATAGGCAGAATCGGCCAAATGGTTTCGGAGTGGATATCGTATCCTGAACTTACTTGAGACGTAAGTTTTTTCTTATTTTATTGGATACTAGCTGCTCGCCCCTGCTTCGCAAGGGTAGTGTAACTAATGAAAAACATTAGACAAAATATATTGTGAAATGAAATAACACCCAAATATTTAAATTATAATTTATTGCAATGCGCTATAATGTACAACATTTTTTGCGCGTATGTTCTGGGGAACATCGCGTTATAGTTTTGCCCAAATGTCTGTAACTTTCGAATTTTTTGACGAAATTGGTCTCAAACGATTCAGTTCGACTCCCCAATGAAGAATTCGAGGTCAAATTTGATTCTGTCCGGCCGGCCGTCCGGCCGTCCGTTGCCAAGATAATTTGAGTACGAAAAGAGCTAGCGACTTGAAATTTTCAGGGTGGATGGCGCATCGCAATACGACGGACAAGTTCGTTAATGGGCATAATCGACCCAGTGGTTTCCGAGTAATAATTTTGTTTTCAACCAATATAAATCCGATCGAATTGAAACTTGGTGAGTAGTTGTAGAATATGAACCTAAGCACGTTTGTGAAATTTTGGGCGAATCGTGAGGCTAGAAAATTTAAAAAAAATTATTAAAAAATATTTTTGTTGTCACGATAACCTGAGAACGGAAAGAGATAGCGGCTTGAAAATTTCAGGTTAGGTTGTGCATCTGAATGCGACATTTGAGTTTGTTCATGAGCATAATCGGCCAAACGGTTTTAGAGTTATAGCCATCTGAAATTTTCTGAAATTTGTTGTTTTTTTTTTCCTCATTAACTCGAAAACTACTAAACCGATTGAATTCAAACTTGGTTATTAGTTGTAGAGTGCCAACGCGAAAATGTTTGCAAAATTTGGTGAGGATAGCATTTGTAGAAAATTTTTAATAAATCATTGAAGATAAAAAAAAAAAATTCTATATATCAGTAACTATCCGTTCGAAATTGCTGAAATTTTGCAAGAGCGTTCATAACCTAACTCTACTGCCAAGTTTCAAGTTTTAACACAATCGGTTGAATATTGTTGGAGATTCGAGCATTCTTGTGTGAGTTCAGTAAATGGGTGACCGTTGCCTCGATAACTTTCGAACGAAAGAAGATAGGGACATGTAATTTTCAGGGTAGGTTGCGTATCCGAAAAGGAGAGTTGAGTTTGTTTTGGGCATAATCGGTTTAACGGTTTCCGAGTTATATCCACCTGGAATTTTATTTCCTTGATAACTAAAAAAATAAAGATTCGATTGAATTGAAGCTTGGTAACTAGTAGTAGAAAATCAGCATAAAGACGTGTTTAAAATTTTGTAAGAACCGTACCCCTAGAAAATTTGAAAAAAATGACGAAAAAAAAAAATTTAAGAACCGCACCCCTAGAAAATTAAAAAAAAATCACGAAAAAAAAATTGGTTCAAGCACTGACGTGAAGTCAGAAGCTTTTGCGCGTATGTTCTATTGTCCATTCTTCTGTATTGGACACCCTTAATCGAATTTACCATGGTTAATTATGTTGTCCATTCTCCTGTATTGGACACTTAATTCGAATTTACCATGGTAAATTCGAAATAAGAGTGTCCAATATAGGAGAATGGACAACATAATTAACCATGGTAAATTCGATTAAGGGTTAATTATGTTGTCCATTCTCCTGTATTGGACACTTAATTCGAATTTACCATGGTAAATTCGAAATAAGAGTGTCCAATATAGGAGAATGGACAACATAATTAACCATGGTAAATTCGATTAAGGGTGTCCAATACAGAAGAATGGACAATAGAACATACGCGCAAAAGCTTCTGACTTCACGTCAGTGCTTGAACCAATTTTATTTAGGAGAAAAAAAAAACCGCGCAGATGGTTTACCAACTCTCGAGCACGCAATGTACAACTGCCCATGTGAAAAACAGGGCAATTCAAGTTTTATTCCACAAACTTGTAACGATTGACCTTGTGATTTATTTATGGTCATTGCAAATGCAAGTCGCACTGGAAGCTGGACACGCTTAAATTCAAAAGGAAAGTCAGGTGGCATTAACCCAAATGAACATACCGTTCCGTATATTATTTATTATTATTATTATTGATAAGGGGTTACGTTGCACCGCGACCTTGAGATCTATTGTGCCCCCCATCAGAGCTGTTCTCACCATTACGCCATCTACAGCTCGCCCTCCAGTTCCAGAGTATAAATGAACCTCAGTATCTGGGAAGGCTTCAAGGATATTACGTCTTCACTCCTACAAGTTTCCTGTCCAAAGCATTCCTTTCGCTGACTTGCAATGGCGAGGCATTCTGTAACAAGGTGAAGAGGAGTTTCTTCCTCCTCCCCACAGAATCTGCACTCGTCAGTATCTGATAAACCTATTCTCATCAAATGCTTCCTGAGGCGACAGTGTCCTGTGAGGAAGCCAGTGACCAGGTGTAACTTATTCTTACAGAGATCCAGATACCTTTTGGATCTCACTTCTTTAAAGTTCCTAAGGAACTTTTTGGAATGAACCAAACCTGGAAGATTCCGCCAGAGTGTCTCTCTTTTGGTTTCCTCCTTCTCCAGAAACTCTTTCTTGTAGGTGCATTTTCCTATACCGCAGAAAGGTTCTGGGCCGATAAAAGGAGTTCGTGCTGCCTTTCTGGCAAGTGTATCGGCCTCTTCGTTCCCCTTGACTCCTGAGTGACCGGGGACCCAGACTAAAAAGACCTTATTATTCTTGCCAATTTCATTTAGTTTTCTTCGGCACTCCCATATCAACTTTGAATCGATGGCATGGGAGCTCAGTGCTTTGATAGCAGATTGACTATCCGAATGGATTGCTATGTCGCATTTCTGATATTTTCTTTCTAGGTTAATATCTGCACATCTTTCGATTGCGAGTAATTCTGCCTGGAAGATACTCAAACGGGAGCCTACCGACAGTGCGCACTTGGTGCCTGTCCCATATACCCCAGCGCCAGCTCCCGTCGTGGTTTTTGAGCCATCTGTGTACCATTTTATGGTATTTTCTTTGAAAGTCTGGGTGGTGAACTCCCTTTCCCATTCTTCCTTTCTACTTATCATCGTGGTGAAGTTCTTCTCAATGCTTACTTTTTTGACCATTGCATCACTAGGAAGGTTCACTGATGGGATGTAATTAGTCAAAGAGGTCCAGGCTCTCTGACATTTAATCCTCTCAGTTCCTGTACCTTCCTTAGATATTCTGAGGGTGGCCTCATGGGCTAACCTCTCAATCACTAGATGCAGAGGTGAGAGATCTGTGATGATCTCAAGTGCCCTGGTTGGATACGTTCTCATAGCTCCCGTGATGCACACACAAGCTAGCCTTTGCACTTTGTCAAGCGCTTTCCTAGTAGTTGTCTGATCTGCTTTGGCATGCCAGACTACTGCCCCATAGGTAATTATTGGTCTCACAATCATGACGTACATCCATCGCAGTATTTTAGGGCTACAGCCCCAAGTCTTACCGGATAGATTTCTGCACGCCATCAGAGCTCTTATTGCTTTACTTGCAGTGATATCCACATGCTTGTTCCACAGAAGCTTTCTATCCAGAGTTATTCCCAGATATTTAACTTCAGTCTTCCAGTCAATCATGCAGTCATACCGTTCCGTATAAGGAACACGTATCTTAAAGTCTCCTGTACAGGCTTATAATAAAGAAACACCGATGGTGTCGATTTTACCACATAAAATAATGCAGTTTTTAGCTCTGGATATAACTTACAATGTGCTTCAGTGTTTAGATCAACTTCGAAGCTACGTTTACATCTGAAAAATATTAATCAATACGTCATTATGTCCAGGTATGTATTTTTCATATGTATATATTTCATCGCGTTTGCTAATAAAGTAACTATGTCTATACTTGAATACATAATATTAGAGAAGAATTCATCTTGTATATAAATCGAAACCCAAGTAGGTGAATATATTATTATAGCTTTTGGAAGAAGACGCTAACTCTGGCTAAATTACTACATTATGCAGAGAATCTCCATATGACAGCAGAACCACCTGACAGCATTATTCTTTTTCCAACTGAAAAGATTAATGTGAAACAGATGAAAAAAAATTGGTTCAAGCACTGACGTGAAGTCGGAAGCTTTTGCGCGTATGTTCTATTGCCCATTCTCCTGTATTGGACACTTTTAATCGAATTTACCATGGTGAATTCTATTGTCTATTCTCCTGTATTGGACAGCCTTAATCGAATTCACCATGATAAATTCGATTAAGAGTGTCTAATAGAGGAGAACAGACAATAGAATTCACCATGGTAAATTAGATTAAGAGTGTTCAATACAGGAGAATGGACAATAGAAAATACGCGCAAAAGCTTCTGACTTCACGTCAGTGCTTGAACCAATTTTTTTTTCGTGAATTCAGGAGCTTTTGCGCGTATGTTCTATTGTCCATTCTCCTGTATTGAACACTCTTAATCGAATTTACCATGGTGAATTCTATTGTCTGTTCTCCTGTATTGGACACTCTTAATCGAATTTACCATGGTGAATTCGATTAAGGCTGTCCAATACAGGAGAATAGACAATAGAATTCACCATGGTAAATTCGTTTAAAAGTGTCCAATACAGGAGAATGGACAATAGAACATACGCGCAAAAGCTCCTGACTTCACGTCAGTGCTTGAACCAATTTTTTTTTCGTGAAGTCAGGATAGAAAGCAATGATGAAAAAATTAACACATTATTGTCTACCTTCAATTCTTCTTTAGGAGAAGAATACATAATTATTCGTGAAAAATATTACTGGAATTAATGTCATATTTAAATAATCAAAGTAAAGAAAATTATAAGTTTAGTTACTAACATATTGAATGAAATTCAAGTGAATTCCAGTAATATTCAATTACTTATTCTTAACCAATAAATGTCCATTGATAGATCTAAAGGTGATGAGGTGAAACATAAAGATATATGCTCATTAGTGATAGAAAAACTGGCCTAAAATTCCTCTCTACCCATCACGAGATTTAATATCCACAAATGAGCCTCTCACCTTACAAGATCAGAAGCCTTCAGCAAAATTTCTGCGATATCATATTAAAAATAATACATAACCTTACAAAAGTTCCCTCTCGCAAATATACTCCTCTGAAGGCACATGGATCTCTTGAAGAAGAATCGCCTTCTCTATTTCTCAAAGATATTCACTCTTGTTCACAGAAATACCTTCAATATTTAGTTGCCTCCTCCTAATGTAGGACTATCATCTCCCATAGATTTGTGATGAAATAACACGATTTTCCCATAACATACGCGCAAAAATATGACCTTCATATTTTTGAAGGTTCTCGCAAAAATACGACCATAGACAACATATCATACGACCACGACGATTCGCATGCAGCTACCGAACTCACAAAAGGCTGCTCGGTTCTCCAACAATATAGATCCGATCGTGTTCAAACTTGGAACTCTGCAGTAGAGTTAGGTTCTGAAGGCTCTTCCAAAATTTCAGCCATGCCGGAAGAATAGTTCATGATATATAGAATTTTTTTCAATTATTTTTAATTATTTTTTTTTAAATTTTCAAGTTATATCATCCTCACGAAATTCTGCAAGAATTTTCGCGTTGGCATTCTACAACTAATTACCATGCATCGGTTTTGTATTCTTCGAGTTAATGAGGAACAAAAAACAACCAAATTTCAGAAAATTTCAGATGGCTATAACTCTAAAACCGTTTGGACGATTATGCTCATAAACAAACTCAAATGTCGCATTCAGATGCACAACCTTACCTGAAATTTTCAAGCCGCTATCTCTTTCCGTTCTCAGGTTATCGTGACAACAAAAATATTTTTTAATAATTTTTTAGCGATACGATTCTCACAAAATTTCACAAACGTGCTTAGGTCTACATTCTACAACTATTCACCAAGTTTAAATTCGATCGGATTTATTTTGGTTGAAAACAAAATTATTACTCGGAAACCACTGGGCCGATTATACCCATTAACGAACTTGTCCGTCGTATTGGGATGCGCCACCTACCTTGAAAATTTCAAGTCGCTAGCTCTTTCCGTTCTCAAGTTATCGTGGCAACGGCCGGACGGCACCACAGAATTAAAATTCACATTTGGGCAAAACTATAACGCGATGTTCCCCAGAACATACGCGCAAAAAATTATAGTATCCAACTTATTCAACATTATAATGAGAATATTGGAGGCGTTGGCAGGTCTGATCAAATCATGAGTTTGAATTGTATTTCCATAGGGAGTACAAATGGTATTTCCCACTTTTTGTGTGCACACTGCTTGGACATGGACGTTCAAAATGCTTGGTAGCTGAATCGCATAAATGGTAGTAAACTTGATCAGCCATCATTTGGAAGATTCATTGCAACAGGATTGCTGCAAACTCATATGAAAACAACAAAAAAGGGGCCATCCAAGCAATCAAAGAATTTACATGAATATTCAAGATGAATGATAGATTACACCAATTTTGATCGGTTGTGCAGTGTGCCATAAAAACTCATATTTCACATTTACGAAGTGTAAAATAGCAATACATCCCAAAGATTGATTTTATAATTAGCAAACATTATAATTTAATAGGTCATGTTCATTTTCCATAGAATAAAATTGAGTTCCTCAAAAACCTACCGTGCTTTAAGAACACCACAAATTTCAATTTTTTGTGAGTAATAGTTACACAATAAAACTTTAAAAACTAAAAGTCTTAATTTTAGCTATAATCATGCACATTTATTAATGAATTTGAAAAACAAAATATTATTATTTCAATTTTTTGTGAGAAATAGGTACACAATAAAACCTTAAATACAAAAAGTCTTTATTTTAGCTATAATCATGCACATTTATTAATGAATTGTGTGGAGGCAATCCTGGCAAAGCCAACGAATTTAAGAATTCAGTAGAATAATTGACGACTTCATTTGGATCGATAATGGAATCGATTGTCTTGAAAGACTTTATTTGTCCATCAATTTCACTTGAATTTTAAAATTAAATTCATCAACATCCTTTTTTTTGGCGCTAAATTGGCTCGTTCACTCAGCCTAGCATGGTTATTATAATTCATTCGAATATCGGGGAATACTTTTTAGACAAATCATGAAACCATATGCATAAAAATTAATCGAGCTGACCTTCTTGTTTGTTTCTTGACCTGTAAGAGAATAATCAAGATTAATAAGGAATCAAAACATAACATTTTTGTAACAAACTTTTTCCTTGAATCAATTGTGTTAAACATAAACAAATGGAAAACCTTCTAGGTTTTAACCAGTGATGCCTCTCATCGAATGAAACACCTTTTTGCGCGCGTGTTCCGCAAGGAACAGCGTGCTATCATTTCGTCACAATGTCTGTATTTTTCGAATTTTTTTTCGAAAATGGTCTCAAACGATTAGGTTCGACTTCCTGATGAAGAATTCGAGGTCAAATTCAATTCTGTCCGTCCGGTCCGGCCGGCCGGCCGGCCGGCCGGCCGGCCGGTCCGGCCGGCCGTTAGCACGATAACTCTCGAACGGAACGACTTAGAGCGTTGAAATTTGCAGGGTAGTTTTGTAGCGTAAATATCTCGGACAAGTTCGTTAACGGGCGAAATCCACCGAGCGGTTTCGGAGTTAAGGCCGTTTTTAGTCAAAACGTTTTTAATCAATATTTCCGGAACCAATCACTCGATCTTTCTGAAATTTGGCAGCAAATTGTAGAATCATGACCTTTATATGCCTGCGAAGTTTTGTTTTGATCGGACGGCCCTAAAGTAGCAAAAAAAAATTTCAAAAATTTTATAATTTTGTTTTCAGGATAACTCGAAAAATACTGATCTGATTAAATTGAAACTCAGTAGTTAGAAGCAAAAGACCAATGCAAACACTTTTGCAAAATTTCGTGAAGATCACGTGACATGAAAAAAATAAAAAAATTACTACTATTTTGCGAAATACTTTGCTTAAAATGCTGAAACCTATTTTATTGAGGTTCATGCTGCCCTTTCCGGACATTTTTCGTTGTGCGCATGCGCAGATGAGAAGTCATTTAACTGCTGTAGTTTTCGTCTGAGAGGATTGGGGTTTTGGGGTGGCGGATGCTATTCCTCCATAGAATCCAGATCCCTGATGAGCGTCTGCGCATGCGTAGATTAAAGATGCGATATCTTCCGAACCACTAGTGTTGGAGAATCGGAGTTTTTTGTAAGGTGTGTTATTTTGAAAGGACTTTTAGCCGCGAGTAGATTGCGCATGCGCAGAAGAGAAGTGACTGTTTTTGGGTTGGATGGGTTATGTTGGGAGTGCTGAGTCGATATTGTGAGGTTTCAAAAGAATATTCATAGCAATTCAGTGCTCGGACACTAGTCAGTTTGGGGGAAATACCGTTGTTTCCGAGTTGAAGTGTGCATACCGTGGCCCTGGGGCCAATTTTGAAATTGATGTTACCCCTTACGGGCATTTTTCGTTATGCGCATGAGCAGACCATCAGTGATTTAACTGCTGAAGTTTTCGTCAGAGAGGATTGGGGTTTTGGGGTGGCGGTTGCTATTCCTCTACAGAATCCCCTGGTGAGGGTCTGCGCATGCGTGGATTCAAGAGGCGATATCTCCTGAACCACTAGTGTTGGAGAATCGGAGTTTTCTGTATGGTGTGTGATTTTGGGAGGACTTTCAGCCGCAAGTAGATTGCGCATGCGCAGAAGAGAAGTGACTGTTTTTGGGTTGTATGGGTTATGTTGGGAGTGCTGACCCGATATTGTGAGGTTTTAGAAGAATATTCATGGCAATTCAGTGCAAGGACAAGTCAGATTGGGGGATGTAGCGTTGTTTCCGAGTTAAAGTGTCCGTATCGTGGCCCTGGGGCTAATTTCGAAATTGATGTTACCCCTTACGGGCATTTTTCATTATGCGCATGAGCAGACCATCAGTGATTTAACTGCTGAAGTTTTCGTCAGAGAGGATTGGGGTTTTGGGGTGGCGGTTGCTATTCCTCTACAGAATCCCCTGGTGAGGGTCTGCGCATGCGTGGATTCAAGAAGCGATATCTCCTGAACCACTAGTGTTGGAAAATCGGAGTTTTTTGTGAGGTGTGTAATTTTGGGAGGACTTGCAGGCACGAGTATATTGCGCTTGTGCAGATGAGAAGTGAATGGTTTTGGGTTGTTTGGGTTATGTTGGAAGCAATGAGCCGATATTGTGAGGTTTTAAAAGAATATTCATGTCAATTCAGTGCACGGACACAAGTCAGTTTGGGGGAAATAACGTTGTTTCCGAGTTGAAATGTCTGTATGGTGGCCCTGAGGCGAATTTATAAATAACTATATTCGGAGATCTATATTAAAATACGTTCGGATTTGGAGAAGAGGCAATTGCGTTCCAAATGGAGGTCCCACAACCGCATTTTTTTTCGATCTTTGGTAAAGCTAACAGCCAAACTGTATTGATAGCTATATTTGTTAAAGGAACTTGAAAAAAAAAAAAAAGCACTGACGTGTAGTCAGTACTCTTTGGCGCGCGTGTTCACGGTGGCTAATTTGAATTGAATGATGAGTACTTCAAGCTCAGTAGATAGAGCGAGCCGAAGATCTACCCAAAGGATAGTGGACACCATTCACTGTCGGTTCAAAAATTAACAGTGCTCTATCTAAGCTGCCATCAGGATAGATTAACAAAGTTGGAAAAGAACACAAGTGACTCTCCTTAGTCGCACAAGCTCCTAGAAGATTTGGGAGGGTCAGTATAATCCTAATCATGTTAATCGCACGCGCGCAAAAGCAGATTGACTTAACAATGAAAGAAAAAGTGTAAAAAGTCAATCTGCTTTGGCGCGCGTGCGATTAACATGATTAGGATTATACTGACCCTCCCAAATCTTCTAGGAGCTTGTGCGACTAAGGAGAGTCACTTGTGTTCTTTTCCAACTTTGTTAATCTATCCTGATGGCAGCTTAGATAGAGCACTGTTAATTTTTGAACCGACAGTGAATGGTGTCCACTATCCTTTGGGTAGATCTTCGGCTCGCTCTATCTACTGAGCTTGAAGTACTCATCATTCAATTCAAATTAGCCACCGTGAACACGCGCGCCAAAGAGTACTGACTACACGTCAGTGCTTTTTTTTTTTTCGTTTACCATTTCTCCAAATTCGGCTCAGGTAAAAAGTTGTAAGCGTTTAAAGATTTTACAATGTGCAAAGCCACCCCTGAACTGTCTTTAAGTGTTGAACACTGAAACACTTACTGGATTCAAAATCGCATAATAATTGGAAAGCTTTATCATCTGATGCTCGAAATCAAACGAAAGGGTCTGGGAAATCTTATTCACTCACCGAAGTCTTATGAAATTGTATCAAATAATCTTTATTCTACATTTTTGAAAAAACTCCCCCTGAATATTAAAACACTGACTCCAACTTGATTTTCATTGAATATCCACTATAAGATTATCCACAATATCTTCTCTTCGCCTATTTTCACACTCCTTACATATTTTAATTCGCATCAAATAAATGAATATAATATCAATATCCAACTAACAACAATTATAATATAATCTCTACTCTACTGAATCGACAATCGAGAAAAACAATCTGTGACGACCTCGTATAGACACAGTATATTAATATTTCATTATACTGTGACAGAAGCAGGCACATAAATGTAATTAGAATATTAGGTTAGCCACAGAATATATCGTTGGTGTTACCTAAAAATATAACATCCGTTGTTTATTGTTTACATGATTCCGTAGATCCAGATTAAGAATTTCTCGTCAATAATAATTGGGATGAATAGGTGGAATGATACTTATAATAGATATTTCTCTTATGTATACTAATTACTACAAACTTATAAGATTCAACTATGTAGTTCATTTAAAATCACTAAGTGACGTGAGTTATATCTGTAGAAAATTATGAAGATGAAATTATGTTGTATACATTACGAGAGAAATCCTTAGAATGTGTGTGCAGAATCGAAGCAGTATGAAAATAAATGTTGACATGGATAACAGATAATTCAAAAGTTTCATATTCACTATTGGGGATACATAGAGAAAAATTCATAGATGAATACATTTATTGTTAGCCTATTTATATTTTTCCTAAAAGATAATTACCTTGCGAATCAAGTTGTTTGAATTAATTGTTATTAAGTTATCCCGTTTTAAGATAGCAATTAAAACCAATCAATTTGGGAACAAGCGAGATTGAATGAATTTCTATAAGAGTCAACTTTGAAATCAATACTCAGTCTATGCATTTATTCGAGCAGATCATCTGTGATTATATTCCAGGTTCGTATTGATAAAAACAGGTAAATTTCTGTAATCTTTTATGACATTAAATGAAGAATATCTCGAAAACGATACGTTTTGAGAAAAATTATGAAGATCTGCTTTCGTTATGCTAACTTCTCATAGTTTTAGGAATTCGCGAGTCCGTTACGAGGAAACCAGTTAAAGTAGGGAAAAACTGTTAATTGGAGATTATATGTCATAATTATAGAAAACTTCATACTAAAATTCATTATATTCTGAATAGCCATGTCAAAGCTACAGAAGAAAAACTGTTTTTTTTTTCAAATTTCAACAGCCTGTATCTTTTTTCTTGTGCCGAATCTGGAAAAATGGTAAATGAAAAAAGTGTGTTATTTGATGAGAGGAATCTATGGTTGAATTTAATGTACAACTTGAAGATTCACCCTTGTATAGATTTAATGAATTTGATTTCGATAGAACTACGTATGTCAGAATTGATCTTATGCAATTATCTCATTACTCAAATCTGTCATATAAAAACTGAAAAAACGGTCTATGTCGATGGTAAATTTGATTAGTTTCCAATAGAGATGAATAAACAATAGAACATGCGCGCAAAAGCTCCTGACTTTACGTCAGTGCTTGAACCAATTTTTTTGTCATTGCGAAGTTATGTCTGAGTTTTCGTTCAAGTTATAATTGATATTCTATAATATGTTTTAGCTGATTTTTAGTTTTTCGAGTTTATTATATGGATTGTCTTTATTTTGTGTATAAAATGTAGCTGGTGTGTTTTAATCTTTTGAAAATATAATTATTATTGCTTTATTTTTTAGTATCTGCAGTTTATTAATTACTTCAACACCTGCATTTCCATAGCCTGCTATAAGATATCTTATATGGGGTTCAATAAAAAAACAGGACGCTGACTAAGGAGTCAGCGTCCTGTTATGAGTTTATGCTTTTTTCGTCTCTGAGTTTATTCAGTTTCAGGAAATAGGGATCTTGGCTGCAGGACTGCTACTAGGGTGAATAATACACTTCTTTCAAACTGTCGACGTTTCGATCCTATTTGGGATCTTCTTCAGGACTGTAAAAGTATTTATTGAGAATTTTTGGACAAATGAACAATCTGGTTACAACAATACAAAAAACAGTACACAAAATCATCAAGAACAAAAGAAAACGGTCTTGCAGACTTATACTCTACTTTTATATACAATCATCAACAATAGTAAAACACAAGAAATGACTAGGATTCAGGTCGAATTTGGTTGTTTTCTTTTCTATTATAATTATGATTATTATTATTTATTAATTTTTTGTATTTCATTTATGAATTAAATAATACTTTTTCCTCCAGGGTACAAATCAATATCTACATTCACCAATTAAGTCATATGTATTACGATGTGATTAAAGTTGTTGAAATTCATTAGAACTATGTTGAGGTATTCTATTTCTTCATCAATCTTATTATTGCGTGTTAGTTTTTGTCGCGAAACGTATGCGGTTGTTCTCTTTGCTTGACTGATATGTCACTGAACGGTGGTGTTTTGTATTTCAAACATGTTCCGAAGATATTCTCGCTGACACGAATTCATTATGTTCATTTGATTGCTCGTAAAAGATTGTGTAATTTATACTTAATTTTTGAGTATCTGTTCTAACATTCATGGTGTCATGTATGGAAATGTGTATCATTTCACTGATACATCTTTTATGATAGTTGCATTCTTGTAACCAGATTGTTCATTTGTCCAAAAATTCTCAATAAATACTTTTACAGTCCTGAAGAAGATCCCAAATAGGATCGAAACGTCGACAGTTTGAAAGAAGTGTATTATTCACCCTAGTAGCAGTCCTGCAGCCAAGATCCATATTTCCTGAATTGAATACAAGGACGAGATTTGTTGGATATGGTTTATTCAGTTTGTTCGCCTCTGTATATTAGCAATTATTGTGAAAATAAAATTTCGAACTAGTATCTTGACAACACAACTCATTTGTTTGTTGAAGATGCACTTGAAAGGCGAGAAGTGAATTATAAAACCATTATAAAATGGGTGCATGAGCTGTTGTCGACGAGGATAGCCGTTATGACTTGAGGTTGCAACTCCAAGATACTGAGGAGGATGTACGTCATGATTGTGAGACCCATAATAACGTAGGGGGCAGTAGTCTAGTATACAAAATTAAACGAGGATAGTACGAGGAACCCCCTTGACAAAATGAAAGGCTGGCCTGTGTGTGTATTACTGGAGCTATGGGGACCTATCCTACCAGGGCACTTGAGATTATCACGAATCTCACACCACTTCATATAGAATATGTTCCGTAAATCAACTTGGTTGTTGCGGTTACTACCATAGAGAAGAAAAACTACTACTTCTCCGTTCCGTGAATATGAAATGTTCGGTTGGTTACTCAAATATAGGTTATTTACGGAACTTGGTTCCTGAGAAAACGGTAGATTTTCAGGCACCAGAACAACCGACGAATTTCTTTGGTAACATCGGTTTGGATGTCAAAAGTGTTCTGTGGTCTTATGTTTGAACTGGTTTTAGATAATATATTCAAAAACTAAAAATTTTTGTTGCAATTATAATGTATAATGGATTCTTTAATTAAAGGAGATTAGATATTATTTGTTCCTCTTCAAGTTAACTGATGTCACAAATATTTAACCTTTAAACTTGAACAACTGACAGAAAAACTGACAGATGACAGTCTCACCATTTTAGTTACCGCTCCTGAAAATATTGGTTACTTTGGTTGATTTACGGAACGTATTGTTAGTGATAGACAAAATGGCCCATGCAGCTATTCTCAGAATGGCTAGGAAAGGTAATGAGAGTAATAAAAACCAGAAAGGCTGGTCCTTTCTTACCAGGTACATTTCATCAGCCAATCCTCCCAAGTTCTTAAAAAATGCTATTTAATGGTACACAGATGTTTCAATATCCAATATATAGGATCTGGCGCTGGAGTATATGGGGCAGGCAACAAATGCTCATCGCTGGACTCGAGCGTCTTTCAGGCAGAAATACTCTCAATTGAAAGATGCGTTAAAATGAACATAGAAAAAGACTAGGGATGAGTCCGATATATCAAAACGTAACTAAAAACCGTTTTCAGTCAGACATCGGTTCGTATCGATATCCCAAACTACAAAAACCGTTTTCACAAAACCATCGTAGCGGCGAAATATCGAAACGGCGAACGAAAACGGTAACCGCCGTATCCAAAACCAAAACTAAAAACGGTGAAAACTGAAAACGTAACACAAAACCCAAAACTTCAAACACAAACCGCTTCGTCTCTCTCTAACTAACGCAAGCGGTTAGCGGTATGACAGAGATGATGCGAATTTCAGTTTTCGGTTTTTACTACAATCGATATTGAAATTCGCTTCATCTCTATCTGAAACACGAAAGCTTAAGCGGTATGACAGAGATGGTGCGAATTTCAGTTTTCAGTTTTCGCCAGACTCGATATCGAAATTCGCTTCGTCTCTATCTGAGACACGGAAGCTTTAAGCGGTATGACAGAGATGGTGCGAATTTCATTACACTCGATCTCGATATCCAAGCCGAAACGAAGCAAACGTTTTTACGTTTTGCGGGAAGGTAGAGCCGGCAGATGTGATGCGAATTTCGCTACACTCGATATCGAGAGGAAAGGAACGTTACATACGGGAAGTCGTCAAATATGAAATTAAGGCGCGACGATGGTAGAATTATGGAAATTTAGGGAATTAAATGGCGCGGCCCAGAGATGATGCTAGAATTATGGAATTTTAGGGAAAATTATGGTACAAATTATATATTTGCGTATATGTGTTACTTGTACTAATAGTACGTAGGCACGATTACGAATGAACCAACAATCCAATAAATACATTTACATTATAAACACACGTAATATGAAATCTCTGAGAACACGAATCTTTTATTGCGTTAATTTGTTTTTAACAAATTTATTTGCGTTCCGATCTTAAAAATGTTTAATAATATGGTTTAAATAACACCCCCATTACCGATAGCATTCTCAATATTGGAACAAGATATGAATTAAAATCTCATTAGTCACCTCAAGATAAGCGATCCTGATAATGTAATAGAAATTAGAATACCTATGGATATTGGATGGAAAAGATAATCCTCCCTTAAATACTACCTGTACCTATTCAATTTAGTAGTACTGTTAGTAGTAACCGATACTACCTATAGCCGACGGAAGCAATAAATGATGGTGGGTAAATTGGGTCATAAATGAATTCTGGAATTTTTGCTACCCTGAAACCAAATCAAAGGTTCCGACGCAATATGAAACTTCTTTATCTGTTTATGTTCTTTACTATATCTCGAAAAAACTTTTCTGCTAGTCCTAAGCCTAGATAAAACATGAAGGGAAATTGCCTAAATAATTTACTAGACAAGCACCACATTTTAATATATGGTTTTTATCCACGTAAAAATTATTTATGTAGTCAATACGTTCGTTTGCGTTTGTCCTCTGACAAAGCTATGGGAAATCGATCGAAACTTAAAAAATTCAAAAAGTTCCGTACCATTATACGCCAAAACATAAATACTCTATATTCACGCTAAATGCTAATAAAATATTAAAAAAAAATATTCCATCAAGATTTCTTTACCCCCCCCCCCCTGGACCGAAGAAGTCCTTGATGTCCTTTATTCCAATTATTCCCCAGAAAACGGTTTTTAAAAAACGGTTTTCAAAACCGTTTTCAAAATCTGAAAACGGTTATATATCGGTTTGTGTAAAAATCCAAAAACGCCCATCCCTAAAAAAGACTACCAGAGGTGTGATATAGCAATCCATTCTGACAGTCGAGCTGCTATTAAAGCTCTGACCTCCCATGTTATCGAGTCCAAGCTAATATGGTAGCGCCGAATAAAACTCAATCAAGTAGGCAAGAACAACCGGGTCTCCTTGGTCAGGGTTCCTGGTCATTGGGGAATTAAAGGAAATGAGGAGTCAAACACACTGGAGTTCATCGGAACTCTGGATCTGGAAGGCAAGCAATAGATCAAGGGTTCCCAAACTATTTTTCAGCGCGCCTCCCTGCTGCCTAAAATGAAAAGCCTCTCCCCCCCCCTGTCATTTTAATTAGGAGTTGTGAATTTTAATTGTTGTCGTATTGAATGAGATTCTCGTTTTGATAACTATTAGTTAAGTAATCTGTGGTGTGCGCACTTGTCCCACGGCCCCGTGCCCCCTTTATAATGTTGCTGCGCCTCCCCAGGGGTGCACGCCCCACACTTTGAAAAACCCTGCAATAGATGGTGATTACATCGACATCTCTGATGGGGGGCACAATAGGCCTTAAGGTCGCAGTGCAACGTTACCCCAGATCAATAGATAGATAGATACATAGATAATGTATTCAATCCAAACTACAGAGATCTGTACAAGAAGAACAAAAATAAACTTGTTCTTTAAGCTTTACAAAAATCACAATATTCTTGTACATCATAATGCTCACATTTACTATGAAATAATTAATTCTCCTATGTAGTAATTTTTTGGTCTTATGAAACTAACAATGCATTTAATAGCTCCGTACACAGCATTATTCTGTGTCAAAGTCAATATAATATCGATGTAAATAAAAGAGGATCTATGGTCTATGGATATTTCGATGTGGCATTACTTTCAAACGACTGCACCGAATTGGATACTTCTTTTTTTTGCTGTGATTCTTATTGTCAGGATAAGGTATATGCAACGAAATATTTCCGAAAAAATCGTACGGAAAAGAAAAAAAAAGCATTCCTTTTTCTTCCGAACCATAGAGTACTTTCACACTCAGACAATGATTTTAGATGTATTTTGGGTTGCCGGACAGACAGAAGAAATCGAAATGGTTACCATTTCTTTTCTTTACTGTTATTTCTAGCAAAACGTGTACCTTGAAAGTGTTTATACGTTTATTACTGTGTTTGATATATATCGTTGTGTTGTGTGTTTGTGTTACTTATTGTCATTGATAAACATTTTAAAAAACACTGACGTGAAGCCAGTACTCTATGGCACGCGTGTTCACGTTGGCTAATTTGAATTGAATGATGAGGGTTTCAAGCTCAGTGGATATAACTAGCCAGAAATCTACCCAGAGGGTAGTGGACATCATTGACTGTCGGGTCATAAATTACGAGTGCTGTGTCTAAGATGGCAGGATAGAGTAACAAAATTGACAAAGAACACAACTGACTTTACTTAGTCGCTCAAGCTCCCATGAGCTTCTGAGGTGTCTTCTTGGGGAAGACATGGGAGGGTCAGTATAATCATAATCATGTTTATAGCACGCGTGTCAAAGCAGATTGACTCCATGTCAATGCTCTTTTAGCCTTTTTCCTGCATTTTGAAGTCAATCTGCAATTGGCGCGTGTGCTATAGACATGATTATGGTTATACTGACCCTCCCATGTCTTCTCCAAGAAGACACCTCAGAATCTCATGGGAGCTTGTGCGACTAAGTAAAGTCAGTTGTGTTCTTTGCCACCTTTGTTACTCTATCCTTATGCCATCTTAGACACAGCACTCTTAATTTATGACCCGACAGTGAATGGTGTCCACTACCCTCCGGGTAGATCTCTGGGTCGTTCTATCCACTGAACTTGAAACCCTCACCATTCAATTCAAATTAGCCAACGTGAACACGCGCGCCAAAGAGTTCTGACTTCACGTGAGTGCTTTCTCATTTTTTTTTTTCAAGTTCCTTTAACAAATTATGGCTCTCCATTCATTCTTGCTATTAGTTTTACCGTAGATCGAAATAATAAAAATGCGTTTATGGGACGCCCGTAGGGAACGCAATTACTTGCCTATTCTCCCAAACCAAACGTAATTTAATATAGATCTTCTGAATATCCAAACGTAATTTAAAATAGATCTTTCCAAGTATAGTATACAGACAATTCAACTCGGAAACAACGTTATTTCCTCCCAGATAGCACACACACGTTATATGGATGTTCTTAGAAGATACCGCCAGAATGTTCAAATATTCATAGAATATCCTCACAACAGACCCCACACATTCTTAGAACATTCCATGCACTATTAAGTGAGAGAGGAACTCTGGTTCTATACAGGTTCTATGAATGTTCTCCCGAATATTCTAGAACCTTCTAGGAATGTTCTTGACAATATTTCAGGCATATTCTTGAGAATATTCCAGGTACGTTTCAAAAAATCTCCTATTAATATTACTCCAAATATTCTATGGAGATTCCCACTCATTCTAGAAATATTCCCAGAATATACTTTAATTCCGAGAATATTTGGTTGAATTTATAAATTCATTGGTATTATTAATTCCTGCCGCATTCCCTGCGGGAATTAATAATACCGAACTCCAACTGAAAAACTAAAAAAAAATTGTGTTCAACGATAAATTAACGGTATTGAATGCTTTTTTGTTATAATTCAATTTGAAATTAAAATGTTTTGTAAATTTAGTTAAACTTTGAGATTTCATAGACTCATCACATTGAATGGTTATGAAATTCTTATTTATTTTTCGTAATCCCATAAAAAATCATCAGAATGCTGATTCTGAGCATAAGCCTAGTTTTTTCACAAATAATATAATAATATTATTCGAGGTCAAACAACACTAATCCATTTTATAATAATACATAATTCAAGTCATCAGTTTTATTTTTAGGAAGACATTTCCTGAAATAAATTCCTAAGAATAATAACAAAATATTTTGTTTATAAAAAAAATAATATTCGCCAGATTATCTTCTCCATCATTTTTGGCTACCAACCAGCCTTTTGGTTTCAAAATCAGAGATTCTGGAAGAGAAGAAATGAAATATTACTAGGCACCTTGAATAATTTAATAGTTTTCAGTGTAAACCCAGATCAGAATGAAATACAAGGCAACAAACCAAATTTTAGCTAGTAGAATAATCAAAAAATATTGCTTCATGGTATGAATGATATTGAGTACAACTAATATTCCTACCTTCACTAGATTATAGCTTTGAGGTCTAATTTCTGGAACTTTTCCTCCTTCTGTTTCGCCTTAACCAACCAGTCCTTAATTACCAATTCCGCATCAGACTCTGTAATCTTTCGATGAATGTTCATCACAGATTCTGTAAAATATGAGAGATAATTCAAATATGTATTAATGTATTTTAGTTACCGCAATAATTCCAAGTAAAGCGATTTCGGTAAAATATCTTGACTAGTTATTCCATCAAACATTGCTTCTTCATAGAAATATATTTCTTATCTTATCTATCTTATAGAACATAGTAAATTCTTCGAAAATTCTTACCTTTCACTATTTCGGAAAAAATCAATGCCGAAAAATTATCCTTCTTCTTAAATCCTAACCAGCTAGAGTTCATAGCAAGAGCATTTGTCATCAACCTTTCCTTTTGTTATCACTTTGTGTTTAGGCCCCCAATTTTTGACAACTCGTAAACCTAAAACAACAACCGAAATGTAACATAAATAATAATATGTATGCTGTGGACTTATCTAATCCTATATGTTAGATAGGAGTATACATTATTAATTTCCAGGAGAATTTCATACAATAATTTCGAGGATTTTTATATGTGAACAAATTTGATAACCAGTAATGTGGTAGTATCAATGAATTTTCTAGAGAACAAAAATCTATTTGAATGTAACATTTGGATACATCACACAAATCAAAATCTTGAAACTTATCACTTTTGTTTTAATTTCCTCAAGGTCTAAATTACTATTTCTCCAATTTTTGTAATACGTTGTAATATTTAATAGGAAAATCAAACTTTTCTTCAAAATTGATTGATTCTTCAGTTGGTTCATGATCATTATTATTGAGATCATTTCTCGATAATCTGCAGCAACCTCTACAGATGTGAAATATTTCGCCATCAGCCCTGGCATAATAACTTCTGAATGAGATTTCTTAGCAGTTCTTTTCCCATATTTCCAGATCTTATAGGATTCGTACTTCGAAACAACTATTTGGAAATCATATAACGAAATCACAATAATGCGACTGTGAGGTGAATAATTGAATTTGTATTTTTTGGTAGTAATAACTGTTTGTTTTCAAAGTAATTATCCCAGCATTGTGCTATTAGATATGAACTCTTTATTAGCAAAAATGCATGAATGTCTTGTAGGTTGTGGTATATAATAATCCAAATATGTTGCAATATCCATATATGTGATTGGAGGAACACCATCAATTGAATTATCCACTATCCAGATCAGAAACATTCAATGTTGAAGGATCTAAGCCGTTAATTAATCCCAACTTTATTATATGTATATCTGTAATAAAATCAAATGTAAACACATGATGAAGGTACTTTTTTTCGAACCTACCGTTCAGTAAAGTCTCCGTTGTTCAACAATAGTCTTTTCAGATATTCATTTTCCATTTCAATATAGTTTAAACAGCAGAAAAGCTCCGGAATAAGTCAATGAACACTATAAAATAACCAACGACCTCAACACGTAACTTATTTGTTGTTTATGTACAAAGAACCGCCATATTGGTTCACGTCACGTCACGTGATGATTCCAGGATGCGAATTGTGAAATTAATAAATATCTGTAGGCTGGGCTGGTAACAAGAGCCAGGAGCGTGTTCCATAGACAAGATAGCCGAAGTAATCGGTCAGGGTTGGAAGATTAGGGAAAAATATTCGGCTTGAAAAGCTGTTCATCTATTTGAATCAGAACTTTACTGATTAAATAAACAAATTATCGCAGGAATTTGGACATAAAATGTAGACAACTAACTATGACTTTGCCAACGTTTCGGAACGGCTTGTTCCTTTCTCAAGGCTAGAAAATTGTTTTTATTAACTATAGACAAAACATATAACATTTAACATTATTACCTCATCATACAATCAATAAAATATACAAATTAAAATGGTTAGAGAGAGTAAATATATCAGTTCAGATGCGTGACAGTCGACGGAATAACAATAACAAACAAGATGACATTAGATACATTGCGATTACACATATTTTTCATATATGGTATTTTATTGATTGTATGATGAGGTAATAATGTTAAATGTTATATGTTTTGTCTATAGTTAATAAAAACAATTTTCTAGCCTTGAGAAAGGAACAAGCCGTTCCGAAACGTTGGCAAAGTCATAGTTAGTTGTCTACATTTTATGTCCAAATTCCTGCAATAATTTGTTTATTTGTTGAACATGGACGTGAACACTACAGAGTTTACTGATTAACTTTCACTAGTGAAAATATACCGAGCCAACACCTACTAAAAGGATGTAGGAGGTGTTGACCGAGCTTATGAACAATAGATATAAAAATTTCTATAGCATCGAAAAGCCTCTGAGGTGAAGTAGTAAAGTCACATGTTACACTACACTATTAAATTAACCATAAATCTCAAAATGATCCCACGCGACGCAATGATCAAAGAACATTCTGAGGAGGTTCTTATTATATTCCACAAGGATCTTACCAAATACTGAAATAAACTACAACTCCTAGTAATGTTCTTCATATCATATGATATGGATATCATTTTTGAAATGTGATCAGAACGTTTACTGAAGGACATTCCTTGAATATTCTAGGTGTTATACGACGATGCATGGAACGTTCTATTAGAATATTCTAAAGTATGAACGTTCAGAAGCTAGATATCACATTCTCAGAATGTTGTGTGCTATCTGGGCTCGAAACTGACTTGTCGGTGTACAGAATTGCCATGAAATTTCTCTTAAAGCCTCACAATATCGGCTCAGCACCAAATCCATGACTACTAGACGCAAATCACTCCCAACATAAGCAATACAACCCAAAAAAACCACTTCACCTCTGCACATGCGAAATCTACTCGTGGCTGAAAGCCCCCTAAAAATCACACACCAGACACAGAACTCTGATTCTTCAACACCAGTGGTTCAGGAGAGATATCATCTTCAATCCGCGCATTCGCGGACACTCCTAAGGAGATTCTATGGATTAATAGCGTTCTGCACCTCCAAACCCCAATCCTCTCAAACGAAAACTCCAGCAGTTGAATAACTTCTCGTCTGCTCATGCGCATAACGTAAATGCCCGTTATGAGTAACATGAATGAGCCCCAGGGCTTAGATACGGACACTCCAACTCTAAAGCAACGCTGTTACACCCAAACTGACTTGCCCGTGCACATAATTTCCATGAATATTCTTTTAAAACCTCACAATATCGGCTCAGCACTAGACCCCTGACCGATAGTCCTAAATCACTTCAAACATAACCCATACAACCAAAAAACAGTCACTTCTCCTCTGCGCATGCGCACCCCACTCGCGGCTGAAAGTCCACTCGAAATCACCCACCTCACAAAAAACTCCGATTCTCCAACACTTGTGGTTCAGGAGATATCGCATCTTGAATCCACGCATGCGCAAACACGCACCAGGGGATTCTATGGAGGAATAGCATCCTCCACCCCAAAACCCCAATCATCTCAGAAGAAAACTCGAGCAGTTAAATCATTTCTCGTCTGGGTATGCGAATAACAAAAATGCCCAAAATAACCGGTGTGAAGATAGCAGCCTAAAGTTAGCAGCCGATTTCGAGAAATCGGCTGCCAGACCGTAGCAGCCGAAACTTCGTTTATGCGTACACCTTCAAGAAATTTGAATATTTCCCACAAGTTCAACAATTAAAAAAATATTGCTACATGAATAGGGGCCTAAATGACTTACTCTTACCAAAAAATATACTACGAAGTACCTTCTGTCAAATACTACCAAATTTTCCTATCATATATAAAATGAATATGAACTATTATATAGTGAATTCGAAGTTGAAGAAAAATATAAAGAAAATGATGTTACACTCTGAAAATTTGATATGTTAATAATAATGATGTACTCTATCAGAAAAAACTATCGCGATGGACTTACAAGCCTCCCTTCTATGGAAAACTACCCCTTGTCTTAAATAACCAATATGTCAAATGTATCAGAATTATCGTGTATTTCAAAGTTGAAGACAATCATGAAGAAAATGATGTTACACTCTGAAAATTCGATATGTTAATGATAATGATGTACTCTATCAGAAAAAATTATCGCGATGGACTTACAAGCCTCCCTCCTATGGAAAACTACCCCTTGTCTTAAATAACCAATATGTCGAATGTATCAGAATAACCGTGGTATTTCAAGCTGGAAAAAATTATGAAGAAAATGATGTTACACTCTGAAAATTGGATATGTTAATAACAATGATGTACTATATCAGAAAAAACTATCGCGATGGACTTACAAGCCTCCCTTCTATGGAAAACTACCCCTGTTCTTAAAAAACCAATATGTCGTATGTATCAGAATAATCGTGTTATTTCAAAGTTGAAGAAAATTATGAAGAAAATGATGTTACACTCTGAAAATTTGATATGTTAATAACAATGATGTACTCTATCAGAAAAAACTATCGCGATGGACTTACAAGCCTCCCTTCTATGGAAAACTACCCCTTGTCTTAAATAACCAATATGTCGAATGTATCAGAATTATCGTGTATTTCAAAGTTGAAGAAAATCATGAAGAAAATGATGTTACACTCTGAAAATTCGATATGTTAAAGATAATGATGTACTCTATAAGAAAAAATTATTGCGATGGACTTACAAGCCTCCCCCCTATGGAAAACTACCCCTTGTCTTAAATAACCAATATGTCGAATGTATCAGAATAACCGTGGTATTTCAAGCTGGAAAAAATTATGAAGAAAATGATGTTACACTCTGAAAATTGGATATGTTAATAACAATGATGTACTATATCAGAAAAAACTATCGCGATGGACTTACAAGCCTCCCTTCTATGGAAAACTACCCCTGTTCTTAAGAAACCAATATGTCGTATGTATCAGAATAATCGTGTTATTTCAAAGTTGAAGAAAATTATGAAGAAAATGATGTTACACTCTGAAAACTTGATATGTTAATAACAATGATGTACTCTATCAGAAAAAACTATCGCGATGGACTTACAAGCCTCCCTTCTATGGAAAACTACCCCTTGTCTTAAATAACTAATATGTCGAATGTATCAGAATTATCGTGTATTTCAAAGTTGAAGCAAATAATGAAGAAAATGATGTTACACTCTGAAAATTCGATATGTTAATGATAATGATGTACTCTATCAGAAAAAATTATCGCGATGGACTTACAAGCCTCCCTCCTATGGAAAACTACCCCTTGTCTTAAATAACCAATATGTCGAATGTATCAGAATAACCGTGGTATTTCAAGCTGGAAAAAATTATGAAGAAAATGATGTTACACTCTGAAAATTGGATATGTTAATAACAATGATGTACTATATCAGAAAAAACTATCGCGATGGACTTACAAGCCTCCCTTCTATGGAAAACTACCCCTGTTCTTAAAAAACCTATATGTCGTATGTATCAGAATAATCGTGTTATTTCAAAGTTGAAGAAAATTATGAAGAAAATGATGTTACACTCTGAAAATTTGATATGTTAATAACAATGATGTACTCTATCAGAAAAAACTATCGCGATGGACTTACAAGCCTCCCTTCTATGGAAAACTACCCCTTGTCTTAAATAACCAATATGTCGAATGTATCAGAATTATCGTGTATTTCAAAGTTGAAGAAAATCATGAAGAAAATGATGTTACACTCTGAAAATTCGATATGTTAATGATAATGATGTACTCTATAAGAAAAAATTATCGCGATGGACTTACAAGCCTCCCTCCTATGGAAAACTACCCCTTGTCTTAAATAACCAATATGTCGAATGTATCAGAATAACCGTGGTATTTCAAGCTGGAAAAAATTATGAAGAAAATGATGTTACACTCTGAAAATTGGATATGTTAATAACAATGATGTACTATATCAGAAAAAACTATCGCGATGGACTTACAAGCCTCCCTACTATGGAAAACTACCCCTTGTCTTAAATAACCAATATGTCGAATGTATCAGAATTATCGTGTATTTCAAAGTTGAAGAAAATCATGAAGAAAATGATGTTACACTCTGAAAATTCGATATGTTAATGATAATGATGTACTATATCAGAAAAAACTATCGCGATGGACTTACAAGCCTCCCTTCTATGGAAAACTACCCCTGTTCTTAAAAAACCAATATGTCGTATGTATCAGAATAATCGTGTTATTTCAAAGTTGAAGAAAATTATGAAGAAAATGATGTTACACTCTGAAAATTTGATATGTTAATAACAATGATGTACTCTATCAGAAAAAACTATCGCGATGGACTTACAAGGCTTACAAGACTATGGAAAACTACCCCTTGTCTTAAATAACTGATATGTCGAATGTATCAGAATTATCGTGTATTTCAAAGTTGAAGAAAATAATGAAGAAAATGATGTTACACTCTGAAAATTCGATATGTTAATGATAATGATGTACTCTATCAGAAAAAATTATCGCGATGGACTTACAAGCCTCCCTCCTATGGAAAACTACCCCTTGTCTTAAATAACCAATATGTCGAATGTATCAGAATAACCGCGGTATTTCAAGCTGGAAAAAATTATGAAGAAAATGATGTTACACTCTGAAAATTGGATATGTTAATAACAATGATGTACTATATCAGAAAAAACTATCGCGATGGACTTACAAGCCTCCCTTCTATGGAAAACTACCCCTGTTCTTAAAAAACCAATATGTCGTATGTATCAGAATAATCGTGTTATTTCAAAGTTGAAGAAAATTATGAAGAAAATGATGTTACACTCTGAAAATTTGATATGTTAATAACAATGATGTACTCTATCAGAAAAAACTATCGCGATGGACTTACAAGCCTCCCTTCTATGGAAAACTACCCCTTGTCTTAAATATCCAATATGTCGAATGTATCAGAATTATCGTGTATTTCAAAGTTGAAGAAAATCATGAAGAAAATGATGTTACAATCTGAAAATTCGATAATTTAATGATAATGATGTACTCTATAAGAAAAAATTATCGCGATGGACTTACAAGCCTCCCTCCTATGGAAAACTACCCCTTGTCTTAAATAACCAATATGTCGAATGTATCAGAATAACCGTGGTATTTCAAGCTGGAAAAAATTATGAAGAAAATGATGTTACACTCTGAAAATTGGATATGTTAATAACAATGATGTACTATATCAGAAAAAACTATCGCGATGGACTTAAAAGCCTCCCTTCTATGGAAAACTACCCCTGTTCTTAAAAAACCAATATGTCGTATGTATCAGAATAATCGTGTTATTTCAAAGTTGAAGAAAATGATGTTACACTCTGAAAATTTGATATGTTAATAACAATGATGTACTCTATCAGAAAAAACTATCGCGATGGACTTACAAGCCTCCCTTCTATGGAAAACTACCCCTTGTCTTAAATAACTAATATGTCGAATGTATCAGAATTATCGTGTATTTCAAAGTTGAAGAAAATAATGAAGAAAATGATGTTACACTCTGAAAATTTGATATGTTAATAACAATGATGTACTCTATCAGAAAAAACTATCGCGATGGACTTACAAGCCTCCCTTCTATGGAAAACTACCCCTTGTCTTAAATAACCAATATGTCGAATGTATCAGAATTATCGTGTATTTCAAAGTTGAAGAAAATCATGAAGAAAATGTTGTTACACTCTGAAAATTGGATATGTTAATAACAATGATGTACTATATCAGAAAAAACTATCGCGATGGACTTACAAGCCTCCCTTCTATGGAGAACTACCCCTGTTCTTAAAAAACCAATATGTCGTATGTATCAGAATAATCGTGTTATTTCAAAGTTGAAGAAAATTATGAAGAAAATGATGTTACACTCTGAAAATTTGATATGTTAATAACAATGATGTACTCTATCAGAAAAAACTATCGCGATGGACTTACAAGCCTCCCTTCTATGGAAAACTACCCCTTGTCTTAAATAACTAATATGTCGAATGTATCAGAATTATCGTGTATTTCAAAGTTGAAGAAAATAATGAAGAAAATGATGTTACACTCTGAAAATTTGATATGTTAATAACAATGATGTACTCTATCAGAAAAAACTATCGCGATGGACTTACAAGCCTCCCTTCTATGGAAAACTACCCCTTGTCTTAAATAACCAATATGTCGAATGTATCAGAATTATCGTGTATTTCAAAGTTGAAGAAAATCATGAAGAAAATGATGTTACAATCTGAAAATTCGATATGTTAATGATAATGATGTACTCTATAAGAAAAAATTATCGCGATGGACTTACAAGCCTCCCTCCTATGGAAAACTACCCCTTGTCTTAAATAACCAATATGTCGAATGTATCAGAATAACCGTGGTATTTCAAGCTGGAAAAAATTATGAAGAAAATGATGTTACACTCTGAAAATTGGATATGTTAATAACAATGATGTACTTTATCAGAAAAAACTATCGCGATGGACTTACAAGCCTCCCTTCTATGGAAAACTACCCCTGTTCTTAAAAAACCAATATGTCGTATGTATCAGAATAATCGTGTTATTTCAAAGTTGAAGAAATTCATGAAGAAAATGATGTTATACTCTGCAAATTTGATATGTTAATGATAATAATGTACTCTATCAGAAAAAACTATCGCGATGGACTTACAAGCCTCCCTTCTATGGAAAACTACCCCTTGTCTTAAATAACCAATATGTCGAATGTATCAGAATAACCGTGATATTTCAAAGCTGGAAAAAATTATGAAGAAAATGATGTTACACTCTGTAAATTGGATATGTTAATAACAATGATGTACTCTATCAGAAAAATTTATCGCGATGGACTTACAAGCCTCCCTTCTATGGAAAACTACCCCTTGTCTTAAATAACCAATATGTCGAATGTATCAGAATAACCGTGGTATTTCAAAGCTGGAAAAAATTATGAAGAAAATGATGTTACACTCTGAAAATTGGATATTTTGATAATAATGATGTACTATATCAGAAAAAACTATCGCGATGGACTTACAAGCCTCCCTTCTATGGGAAACTACCCCTTGTCTTAAATAACCAATATGTCGAATGTTTCAGAATAATCGTGTTATTTCAAAGATGAAGAAAATGATGTTACACTCTGAAAATTTGATATGTTCATAATGATGATGTACACTATCAGAAAAAATTATCGCGATGGACTTAGAGGCCTCCCTTCTATGGAAAACTACCCCTAGCCTCTAATGACCAATATATCGAACGTATCAGAATAATCGTGTTAATTCAAAGTTGAAGAAAATTATGAAGAAAAAGATGTTACACTCTGAAAATTTGATATTTTGATAATAATGATGTACTATATCAGAAAAATCTATCGCGATGGACCTACAAGCCTCCCTTTTATGGGAAACTATCCCTTGTCTTAAATAACCATTATGTCGAATGTATCAGAATAATCGTGTTATTTCGAAGTTGAAGAAAATGATGTTACACTCTGAAAATTTGATATGTTGATAATAAGGATGTACTCTATCAGAAAAAACTATAGCGATGGACTTACAAGCCTCCCTTCTATGGAAAACCACCCCTTGTGTTAAATAACCAATATGTCGAATGTATCAGAATAATCGTGTTATTTCAAAGTTGGAGAAAATTATGAAGAAAATGATGCTACACTCTGAAAATTGGATATGTTAATAATAATGATGTACTCTATCAGAAAAAACTATCGCGATGGACTTACAAGCCTCCCTTCTATGGAAAACTACCCCGTGCCTATAATGACCATAATATGTTTATTATGTATTTCATTTGCTCCCTTTTAAGTACATCCGACTAGATTGCTTTGGAGTAGGCATATTCCTTTGAAAACTTCTGGTATTCTCAATTCATACGAAAATCGTCCATATCAGACATTTGCCATGTTCCGATATTCCTGAACAGTACTGATCAGTAAATTGAAACGTCAGATATTACTGAAATTCTCTGGCGATGCTTACTATCACTAAAGAGCGTTCCGAAATTACTTACTGCGGCCATTAGTGCCAGCAATTTCGGAACACAAGGAAAATATTATATCGTCTATGAAAGTTTTAAAATATATTTAAATTTAGGGTTTGATATTTTCTAGAAAAGTACCTTCTTAAATAGGTAAAATAGATAGCAATATATAAATAAGTGTTGAAATATTAATCAGTATTTCAATTTCACTTATAATTCATTCTTCCACAAGTATTCTCTCCATTTCTTTGGTAATAAATTATGTGGTGTATTAGAAATCCCATGAATATTCTTTTTTCTACTTTTAAATCTCACGACCATTCTTATACATTCGGTGTATTGGTAGTAGAGCAAGGAGTAGATTTTTTAGGAAGAATACAACATGATTATTCACATATCAACTTTGAAATAACACGATTATCCTGACACGATCGATATATTAGTAGTAAGGACAAGGCGTAGTTTTCCATAGAAGGGAGGCTTGTAAGTCCATCGCGATAGTGTTTTCTGATAGAGTACGTCATTATTATTAACATATAAAATTTTTAGAGTGTAACATCATTTTCTTCATAATTTTCTTCAACTTTGAATTAACACGATTATTCTGATACATTCGATATATTGGTCATTAGAGGCTAGGGGTAGTTTTCCATAGAAGGGAGGCTTGTAAGTCCATCGCGATAGTTTTTTCTGATAGAGTACATCATTATCATTAACATATCAAATTTTCAGAGTGTAACATCATTTTCTTCATGATTTTCTTCAACTTTGAAATACAAGATAATTCTGATACATTCGACATATTGGTTATTTAGGACAAGGGGTAGTTTTCCATAGAAGGGAGGCTTGTAAGTCCATCGCGATAATTTTTTCTGATTGAGTACATCATTATCATTAGCATATCAAATTTTCAGAGTGTAACATCATTTTCTTCATAATTTTCTTCAACTTTGAAATAACACGATTATTCTGGTACATTCGACATATTGGTTTTTTAAGATAAGGGGTAGTTTTCCATAGAAGGGAGGCTTGTAAGTCCATCGCGATAGTTCTTTCTGATAGAGTACATCATTGTTGTTAACATATCAAATTTTCAAAGTGTAACATCATTTTCTTCATAATTTTCTTCAACTTTGAAATAACACGATTATTCTGATACATTCGACATATTGGTTTTTTAAGAACAGGGGTAGTTTTCCATAGAAAGGAGGCTTGTAAGTCCATCGCGATAATTTTTTCTGATAGAGTACATCATTATCATTAACATATCGAATTTTCAGAGTGTAACATCATTTTCTTCATGATTTTCTTCAACTTTGAAATACACGATAATTCTGATACATTCGACATATTGGTTTTTTAAGACAAGGGGTAGTTTTCATAGAAGGGAGGCTTGTAAGTCCATCGCGATAGTTTTTTCTGATAGAGTACATCATTATCATTAAGATATCAAATTTTCAGAGTGTAACATCATTTTCTTCATGATTTTCTTCAACTTTGAAATACACGATAATTCTGATACATTCGACATATTGGTTATTTAAGACAAGGGGTAGTTTTCCATAGAAGGGAGGCCTGTAAGTCCATCGCGATAGTTTTTTCTGATAGACTACATCATTGTTATTAACATATCCAATTTTCAGAGTGTAACATCATTTTCTTCATAATTTTTTCCAGCTTTGAAATACCACGGTTATTCTGATACATTCGACATATTGGTTATTTAAGACAAGGGGTAGTTTTCCATAGAAGGGAGGCTTGTAAGTCCATCGCGATAATTTTTTCTGATAGAGTACATCATTATCATTAACATATCTAATTTTCAGAGTGTAACATCATTTTCTTCATGATTTTCTTCAACTTTGATATACACGATAATTCTGATACATTCGACATATTGGTTTTTTAAGACAAGGGGTAGTTTTCCATAGAAGGGAGGCTTGTAAGACCATCGCGATAGTTTTTTCTGATAGAGTACATTATTATCATCAAGATATCAAATTTTCAGAGTGAAAAATCATTTTCTTCATGATTTTCTTCGACTTTGAAATACACGATAATTCTGATACATTCGACATATTGGTTATTTAAGACAAGGGGTAGTTTTCCATAGAAGGGAGGCCTGTAAGTCCATCGCGATAGTTTTTTCTGATAGAGTACATCATTATCATTAACATATAAAATTTTCAGAGTGTAACATCATTTTGTTCATGATTTTCTTCAACTTTGAAATAACACGATTATTCTGATACATTCGACATATTGGTTTTTTAAGACAAGGGGTAGTTTTCCATAGAAGGGAGGCTTGTAAGTCCATCGCGATAGTTTTTTCTGATAGAGTACATCATTGTTATCAACATATCCAATTTTCAGAGTGTAACATCATTTTCTTCATATTTTTTTCCAGCTTTGAAATACCACGGTTATTCTGATACATTCGACATTTTGGTTATTTAAGACAAGGGGTAGATTTCCATAGAAGGGAGGCTTGTAAGTCCATCGCGATAATTTTTTCTGATAGAGTACATCATTATCATTAACATATCCAATTTACAGAGTGTAACATCATTTTGTTCAACTTTGAAATAACACGATTATTCTGATACATTCGACATATTGGTTATTTAAGACAAGGGGTAGTTTCCCATAGAAGGGAGGCTTGTAAGTCCATCGCGATAGTTTTTTTCTGATATAGTACATCATTATTATCAGACTATTAAATTTTCAGAGTGCAAAATCAATTTCTTCATGATTTTCTTCAACTTTGAAATACACGATAATTCTGATACATTCGACATATTGGTTATTTAAGACAAGGGGTAGTTTTCCATAGAAGGGAGGCTTGTAAGTCCATCGCGATAGTTTTTTCTGATAGAGTACATCATTTTTATTAACATATCAAATTTTCAGAGTGTAACATCATTTTCTTCATAATTTTCTTCAACTTTCAAATAACACGATTATTCTGATACATTCGACATATTGGATTTTTAAGAACAGGTGTAGTTTTCCATAGAAGGGAGGCTTGTAAGTCCATCGCGATAGTTTTTTCTGATATAGTACATTATTGTTATTAACATATCCAATTTTCAGAGCGTATCATCATTTTCTTCATAATTTTTTCCAGCTTTGAAATACCACGGTTATTCTGATACATTCGACATATTGGTTATTTAAGACAAGGGCTAGTTTTCCATAGAAGGGAGGCTTGTAAGTCCATCGCGATAATTTTTTCTGATAGAGTACATCATTATCATTAACATATAGAATATTCAGAGTGTAACATCATTTTCTTCATGATTTTCTTCAACTTTGAAATACACGATAATTCTGATACATTCGACATATTGGTTATTTAAGACAAGGGGTAGTTTTCCATAGAAGGGAGGCTTGTTAGTCCATCGCGATAGTTTTTTCTGATAGAGTACATCATTATTATTAACATATCAATTTTTCAGAGTGTAACATCATTTTCTTTATATTTTTCTTTAACTTCGAATTCACTATATAATAGTTCATATTCATTTTATATATGATAGGAAAATTTGGTAGTATTTGACAGAAGGTACTTTGTAGTATATTTTTTGGTAAGAGTAAGTCATTTAGGCCCCTATTCATGTAGCAATATTTTTTTAATTGTTGAACTTGTGGGAGATATTCAAATTTCTTGAAGGTGTACGCATAAACGAAGTTTCGGCTGCTACGGTCTGGCAGCCGATTTGTCGAAATCGGCTGCTAACTTTAGGCTGCTATCTTCACACCGGTCCAAAATAGGCAGTTACTCGTTCACCGTTCAGACTAATTTTGAAAACCAATTTGATATTTCACACATCGATCACGCATTAAATCAATTGCCACGCTAGTTACTCGTCGATATTTCAATCAGTTGCCCTCGTACATATGGCATTGATTCAGATAAACGCGCGAAAAACTCGTCGAAATATGTTTACCAGATGTTATATACTCGTATTCCACGTAGAAATTCGAACTGAAATTATTTGTCCAGTTTGGAAGTTCAAAATTATTGATTTTTTTTTAGGCTCCTAGTGGGCTGTTCTCACTGAAGTTTTGCACACCCCAAGAGGTCATCATTGCTCACCGAAGTGCCAAGGTTGAACTCAATCGGATATTTGGTTTCGGAATTTCAAGCAAAATATTCCGCTGATGGTCAAACATTTTCTACTCATGCTACCCCCCAAATTTTGCATAAGTGTTTTCTTCGGTACTTTACATCTAACTACTATCAATATTTTTCGAGTTATAGTGAAAACAAAATTTCAATTTAAAATATTTGACATTTTTTTTTCTAATTTACAGCCATCCGATCAATACGAGACTTCGCAGACATATAAAAGTCATGATTATACAACTTGATGCTGAATTTCAGATAGATCGAGAGATCGGTTTCGGAAATATTTTTGAAAAACGTTTTAACTAAAAATGGCCGTAACTCCGAAACGGCTCGATGTATTTTGCCCATTAACGAACTTGTCCGAGATATTTACGCTCCAAACATGCCCTGCATATTTCAACGCTCTAACTCGCTCCGTTCGAGAGTTATCGTGCTAACGGCCGGACGGACAGAATTGAATTTGACCTCAAGTTCTACATCAGTTCTACATCGAACCCAATCGTTTGAGACCATTTTCGCAAAAAAATTCGAAAAATACAGACATTGTGACGAAATGATAGCACGCTGTTCCTTGCGGAACACGCGCGCAAAAATGGCCATAACTCCGAAACGGCTTGGTGGGTTTTGCCCATTAACGAACTTGTCCGAGATATTTATGCTCTCAACGCTTTAACTCGTTCCGTTTGAGACAAAATTGAATTTGGCCCCGGATTATTCATCAGGGGGTCGAACTGAATCGTTTGAGAGCATTTTCGGAAATAAAAATTCGAAAAATACAGACATTCTGACGAAATGATAGCACGCAATTCCTTGCGGAACACGCGCGCAAAAAGACAGTAGATTACAATTCACAATACATAGTCCAAATCGAGCAATGAGAAAATAAACAAAACTGAAAATTATTTGACTATTGTTGAATGAGAGAGATTATGGCTTAATTAAATGGATTTCGGGAGTAACTTACAGTTTAATAGTGGTTTCAATATCAGAAACATGAAAGATCTCAAACAAATACACCACGGACAACATCACACGAGAAATGATCGGGAGGAATCGACAATGGAATTGAATAGTTCTTACCCTAAATATGTGGTAAATATATTTCACCGAAACAAAACATCGTTGACATTCGTCTTTAAGTTCTCAATATCTGTTCTTTTATTAACGGATTTTTCATCTTGTTTAATTGAAATCATTTCAAGAGTTTTTTTCAGAATTTTTTGTCGACCTAATATTTCGATAGTATCGATGTTGAAATTAAATGAGTGAAGCGTATTTGATACGATACATGCTCTGCTAAAGCGGTGTTATTTTCCCTTTTCGTTTTTACAGGGTTGAGTATATTAAGAGCATCTCTTTTGTGTTCGGAGATTCTGTCCTTGAGATATCGACTCGTTTGTCCTATATACAGGGTGAGTCTTTAAGTTATACATTAATTGGAACCATTGATTCCTCTCATCAAATGGAACAACGTTTTCATTTACCAATTTTCCAGATTCGGCTGAGGTAAAAAGTTATAAGCGTTTAAAGATTTTACATTGTGCTATTCCACCCTTGAACGGTCTTTAACTGTTGAACACAGAAACACTGACTGGGATTCAATATCGCATAATTGTATGAAAGCTTTATTATCTGATGCTCTGAATTCAATGAAATAGTTAGAGATAACTTATTTACTCACTCAAGGCTTATGAAATGGTTTTAAATATTCTTTATGCTGCATCTTTGAAATAAATAGGTCTCTTGCATGTAGCACGAAATACCATATGCTTATGTTTTTCTGAATCTACTTCAATATCAGATCATCATGTATGCACTCATACACTTTCATAATTTATAAAATAGGAATATTTTGGTATTGAAAATCGGTAAATCAACAAGCAATTTTAAATGGGGTGAAACGATTCTGAATCATTGCTATGACGGATGACGTAATCAAAATTCACCATCTGCTTCTTACAACCAATGTTGAATGCGAGCCCTTTAAAGGGAGCAGGAATAAAGAGTGAAACGGACAAGAAAAGAGAGTGAGAGTAGATATTACGGGTTACGTCACGGAGTGGCGCCAAGTTTCGACCGTTTGAACAGGCATTATTTTTAATTTGCAAATTTGAATGATCGTTTTCTCGTTGAAAATTGAAATTTTTGACTGCGGTTGAATATTTTCAGTATTCTTATGGATATAATAATCGATTCCAATAATAAAAAAAAATCATGCAATAGACCTATTCTTCCTTAATATTAAAACACTGACTCCAACTTAGTTTTCATTTAATATCCACAATATCTTCATCGCCTATTCGGTTATTCATTAAATATTTAAATTCGCACCATATAAATGACTTGATAAACCATTTTACCACTTTATAAAGAATTATTATAACCTAACCTCTATCAGTCAATGGCCTATAGATAGCATAGAACCTGGACATGCGTTTCACGAAGATACGTTCAGTTCACGATTAACTAATTTATCTATCATATTTAACAAGCAGATTAACGGTTACCGGGTTTCATAAAGCTTTACGATTATATCAAAACTCGTTTTTCTTAGATATGAAAACCTTGATGAAAACCGTCGAATTCTGGAAACAATCAGACAAGTGACAACCTCCTATACACATAGTATAATATTATTTTTTATAGTGTGACAGAAGCAGGCACTGAAATGTAATTAGAATATTAAGTTAGCCACAGAATATATCTTTGGGTGAGATTACGACTAACGAGGTTAACGGCCCGCTGCCGTTCGTTTATATTTATCATTTTGTTTAAATCATTCCGTAGATTCAGGTTAAGAATTTCTGGACAATAATAATTGGGATGAATATGTGGAAGGATACTTATAATTGGTATTTAACATTTTTAAAACTATGAAGAAATTCGTGTTATATTCACTATTGGGGATAAATAGAGAGAAATTCAAAGATTAATACAGAACATGGTAAACCTATGAATTTATTTCCCAAAAGATGTTACCCTGCGATTCAAATTGTTTCAATAATGATTGTCTTTGTCTATGGTTTTTATTATGATTGAATGGTAATGCATAAACATATTATGTGAGTTATACTAGCTATACCTCTTTCTATAATTGTCTGCTTTGAGATCAATACTCAGTCTATGTCTTTATTCGAGCACATATCATCTGTTATCCTATTCCAGGTCCGGGTTGATAAGAGCAGTTAAATTCCTGGAATTTGTATCATATTTTATGACATTCAATAAAGAATGTCTCGAAAACCGTACGTTTTAGGGGAATTGATGATGAATAATTTAATTTTCTAAAATTATTGTGTATTCTTAAAATGACTCGAGATAACCTTCATCTGCTTTCATTATGGTAATTTCTGATGGTTTTATGAATTTCCGGGTCTATAACGAGGAAAAAAGTAGAAGTAGAAGATTTTTGTAGGGTAATCATTTTTTTTCAAAATAGATCTTATTTCATTTAAATTATTTTGGTGGAATTCCGGAGATGACAATTACAAAGCTCTATTTTTCAAATTGCTGATAATGTTTATTTTTGTGATATATTATGCTTTGAGTAAAAATTCAACACTCTTCCTGAGAAATTATATCATGGCATATCAGCAGAACGTCAAGAAACGGTAAGGTGTTTTCGGGTGATTCGAGTTCAGTGGTGAACTTTAACCGTGGATGTACGTTGTTGAACACGGTGATGGTCTCTTCTGCTTTGTCAGCAGGTATAGACGTGCAGATATCATCTACGTATCTCTTGAAAAATGGCATGTTAAAGGAAAGTCTACTTAGAGCAATCTTTCGAACCTCAAACATAACAATGTCAGCCACTATAGGAGCAAGATGGTTACCCATTCCTAGTTCGTAAATTTGTTTATAATATTTGTTGTTATATATGAGGAAGCTGTTTACAACACAAACATTGAAAAGATGCAAAAATTCTTGAATTGTCAGAGCTCTATGCGGTTCAATTTGATTTCATTTCTCTTCTATTAAGGTTACGGCAAAATCAAGAGGTATATTGGGTTGGCACGATGTTGCAGAGAAACCAATCAAGAATATTCAAAGAATATTATCAAAATAATTCGTGTATAGAGATATCACATCCAAAGAAACCAAAATATAGCCACTAGGAAGGCTTATAATAATAATAATAATAATAATAATAGTCATTTATTTACCCAACAGGAAAATTCCCAATTACAGGGTAACATTAGATATTACAACAAATATAATAGAATTTTAGAGCCAAAATTAAATAATCGATGAGAGAAAAAAAACAAAAATTATTCTACATCCAAATCTAAAAAAATAAATTAAACTTGAGATCATTAGCACTCTCGCATATGCGGTAAACTGGAGCCCACTGAAGAGCATTTGTTCGAGGTGTTGGGAGGTGAAATGATGTGACAGTCCTCGCCTCCAGCCTTGGTGTACGTATGTGAACCTTAGACAGCAAATAAGGTGAGTCAATCCTTCCCGCGATGAGTTTCTGGGCGAACTTAGCACACTGCCACCTCTGCCTTTGGAGTAGCGAGAAGATTCGCATCTCTCGCATGATCCCCGACAAATCCGCACCACGTTCAGGATAGCTGCCGGATTTTCGGTATTCAACATACTTAAAAAATTTTCTGTGAATTCGCTCGATCGGTATAAGATGTGAACCATAGATTGGAAACCAGATTATGTTTGCATACTCCAATTTGCTCATCACCAGCGAAAAATAGAGGGTTCTGAGAACGGATACATCATGAAACTCTCTGGAGCAACGGAAAACAAACCCCAAAGTTCGACCGGCCGAAGTACACAGCTCCTCAACATGTGGAATGAAACTGAAGGCTGAGTCAAAGACTACCCCCAAATCACGAAACCTATCTCCACTTGCAATAAGACGATCACCGATGGAATAGTCAAACAGAAGAGGCTGTGACTTCTTTGTGAAGGTGATCTTAAAACATTTATCTATATTCAATTTGAATCCATCACGCAGGCACCATCCATGTACAAGCTCCAAGCTAGACTGAAGCAACTCCAAATCGGACACATCACGTATTCTAGAGTAGAGCTTCAAGTCATCTGCATAAGCCAAGGCCAAGCATTCGAGAGAAGTAAGCAGATCATTAATGAATACTATGAATAACAATGGTCCAAGATTTGATCCCTGCGGCACGCCGGATGAAAGTGTATACTCAGATGATCTGAAGCCATTATAAAAAACATGACTCATTCTTCCCTTCAAATAAGATCTTATCAGGCCAACAAATGCAGGACTTAAACCAAAATATGACAGTTTACTCAGAAGGATATTGTGATCTATGGAGTCGAAAGCTCGCGAAAAGTCGGTGTATATTACATCCACTTGACCCCCATCATCCAGTGATTCCGCAAGGAACTGCGAAAGTGTTGCCAAATTAGTAACTGTTGACCTTCCCCGTATAAATCCATGCTGCCTGGTGGACAAGTGTGGCTTAACACCGTGGTAAATGGTTCCGTACAACGCCTCCTCATATACCTTCGCGAAGTTACATAACAGAGAAATTGGTCTATAGTTCTCGACGTGGGACTTATCACCTTTCTTGAAAACGGGAATCACACGGGCTCTCTTCCAAAACGTGGGGAAAGTAGAAGTACGCAAGCTGATAGAGATGATGATATGAAGAGGCTTAGCCAGCGCAGAGCTGCAGTTCTTAACAAAAAATGAAGGAAGGTGATCATCACCAGCTGTTAATTTATCTGGATATCTATCCATGATAGTCTTCAACTCATCCTCCTGGCGATTGGAGGGAACTGCGTGAAGGAAGTCGCATAATCATCCTGATTTGTACACGGACTACCAAGTTCACAAAAGTGCCTCGCAAATAAGTTGACCATGTCACCAGGATCGTCATGAAGTTGTCCGTTATGATTAAGTATACCAGGAATTCTTGTTGAACCCCGTCTTTGGTTGACAAATCTCCAAAAGGAAGAAGGATTCGACTCCATTTCGCTCTGTACATCAGCCAGATAATCCGTGTATTCTGACGAAATTTCAGACTTTACTACCGAACGCAAACGTTTAAAATCATCAAGATATTTAGTATTTCCCGTGGATCGCCATTTCGATCGATAATGATTTTTCAAGCGGATATTTTTTCTTAATCCAGAGCCAAACCATGCTGGATAACAGCAACCAGTAGAAGAATGAGCTTCCGCAGGAACGTGTTCCCTGATTACTTCGAAAAGCCTGTCATAAAAGTAACGCAAGGCATCATCAACATTGTTGAAACTCTGTAGAATATTCCAGTCGAACGAACTCAGTGCTGACAGTAATGTGGGAAAGTCAGCCCTTCTGAAATTATAGAATGTACTAGCTGGCCCGGCAGACTTCGTACTGCCTCCTCAACGCCTGCCCAACGCCAACGCCAACTCCAAATCCAAATCCAACTCCATCTCCAACTACGACTCCGACTCCTACTCCGACTCCGACTACGACTCCGACTCCGACTCCGACGACTCCGAATCCGACTCCGACTCCATTTCCACCTCCATCTCCATTTCCACCTCCATCTCCATTTCCACCTCCATCTCCATTTCCACCTCCATCTCCACCTCCAACTCCAATCCAACTACAACTACTACAACTCCAACTACAACGCCAACTCCATAACCAATGCCAACCACAATACCTACTCCAACTTCAACTCCAACCCCAACGCCAACTCCAACGCCAAAAACATTTTCCAGTAGACCAAATTGTAAATCTAAACCATTCTCGAATCTCCACGAACACACACAAAAAATTTCATCAAAATCGGTCCAGTCGTTTAGGAGGAGTTCAGTCACATACACACGCACACAAGAAATATATATATTAAGATTGTAACATGTTGGAAAGTTTGTTCTGCGTATAAACGGGATCCGCTTTATCACTATATTGAGAGCAGGATGGTACCGGTCCTCTGCAACAAAGGGCGAATCAGAATGATCCACAGATACCTCAACAGTATCACCCGCGAGGACCAAATCAAGTAGTTTGTGGTCACTGTTGTAAACGAGGTTGAACTGATGCAGCTTTAAGAGATCACAGAAACTTCCAAGAAGTATTGATTATGTCTTTTATGCAATCTATGAATTCAAACGAGTTCTTTACGTATGTATCATCTTTATCAAAAACATGACCCAATGGATCCGACAAAAATTTTGTTGAATTGAAGAGGGGACTCCCTATATATGCCACAATTGGTCGCAGAGGTTGTTTATTTCCGCCAAAAAAATAAATTTTGGTGTGGTTTTTCATTCCAATAACCTGACCTTCAACCTGTCTACTATACAGGGTGTCCCGGGCAGAATGCGACAAACGGATACCATGAATTAATGTCATCAGGCTGGGCTCGTATCAAGAGGTTTTAATCGCCTGAGTGCCTTCATTTCGGATATACAGGGCGATGTTCATCTTATGACTGAAATTTCACAGTTCAATAAATCTTGAACTAATCGACCGAATGATTTCAAGTTTTGAAGTTTTGTCACCCTTTACTATCGACTTCCTTCAGTATTTCTGAAATCGAATAAATCAGATCCGGACTGGTAAAATTTTAGACCTTTCATATTTTCGTGAATATTGGATTACCCTGTACATGAACATTATGATTTTTTCTCGTTATCGTAACCATAAATAGTTATTTCATAATAAAAATTCGAAATCTCTGCTTGGCACCGTCATACAGGGTGAACAATAATCATTCCTTTCGATAAATCTTGAACTTATAGGTGAAATTATTTCAAATTATATAGTTTTGTCACCCTTTACGACTGCCTTCCTTAAACTTTTCTCGAATTGGAAAAACAGAACCGGAGTAGCAAAATTTAAGACTTCCTATATTTCCGGTGATATCGGAACAGTGAGTTCAGATTAAGATATCAAATCAAAAAAAGTGTTCATAAATGAAACGAATTTATTTAAGAAAGCTTTCAACCAACAAACTGAATAATCAGTAGAACAAAAACAGCAAATAAATTGAAAATATTCGAACCCAAAAACAAATTAGATGAAAAAATTTTCAGTTCAGAAATTGTTCAGAAAGGTATCCCCCCATTTCAATACATTTTTGAGAATGTTGATTTGAGTTGTTTCACAGGTTTTCTAACGTAGTCGATTTAATAATAACGCAAGCATAAATAATTCTTTGTAGCAGTTGCTCTCTACTGTTTATCTGTACTGCATAGACCTCTTGTTTAAGCACTCTCCATAAAAATAATCCAACGGTGGGATCATGTGATCGAGGAGGCCAAGCCACATGTCCACCTCTGCCAATCCATCTGTTTTCGAAAGTGTTAGTCAAATATTCGCGCACTTCTCTTGAATAGTGCGCAGGAGCTCCATCATGTTGCAACCACAATGTTTCCATTGGAATGTTTTCTAAGAAAACAGGCAAAATATGTTCAAAAAAATTCTAATAAATTTCTCCTGTCAACCTATTTTCAAAAATATGAGGACCGCACCAAACATTTATTGAGAATCTAACTTGGGAATTTTTTTGAATTATTGATGTTGGAATATTCTGAGCCCATACGTGAACATAAAACAAAATCCGAGAAATCATTCTTCTTCGGCCTATGATCCATTGAAAAAAATGAGCCTTGGAAATTCATCACATTGTTTTAATTTTGCCCAAATGTCTGTAATTTTCGAATTTTTCGCCGAAAAAGGTCTTAAACGATTGGGTTCGACTCCCTGATCAAGAATTCGAGTTCAAATTTGATTCTGTCCGGCCGACCGTTGCCACGATAACTTGAGAACGGAAAGAGATAGCGACTTGAAATTTTCAGGGTAGGTGGCGCATCCCAATAGGGCGGACAAGTTCGTTAATGGGCATAATCGGCCCAATGGTTTCCGAGTAATAATTTTGTCTACAACCAATACTAATCCGATCGAATTGAAAATTGGTGAGTAGTTGTAAAATATAAACCTAAACACGTTTGTCAAATTTTGTGAACATCGTATCGCTAGAAAATTTTAAAAAAATTATTAAAAAATAATATTTACGTCGCGATAACCTAAGAACGGAAAGAGATAGCGACTTGAAATTTTCAGGTTAGGTTGAGAATCTGGATGCGCCATTCGAGTTTGTTTATAGGTATTATCGGCAAAACGGTTTTGGAGTTATACCCATCTGAAATTTGGTTATTTCCTCAATAACCCGAAAAATATAAAACCGATCCAATTCAAACATGGGTATTACTTGTAAAATGGCAACGCGAAAATTCTCGCAAAATTTTATGAGGATCGTATAACTAGAAAATTTTTAAAAAATCATAGAAAATTATTGAAAAAAATTCTATATATCAGAAACTATTCGTCCGATATCGCTGAAACTTTGCGAGAGCCTTCAGAACCTAACTCTACTACCAAGTTCCAAGTTTGAACATGATCGGATCTATATTGTTGGAGATCCGAGCAGCTTTGTGTCAGTTCAGTAGCTGGATGGGTGATCGTTGCCTCGACAACTCTCGAACAAAAGGAGATAGGGACTTGTAATTTTCAGGATAGGTTGCACATCTAAATGGAAGAGTTAAGTTCGCTGTTGGCCATAATCGGCCCAACGGTTTCGGAGTTATACCAATCTCGAATATTATTTCCTCGATGACTTAAAAAATATAGACTCGATCGAATTGAAGCTTGGTAACTAGTTGTAGAATATCGACATGAAGACGGGTGTAAAATTTTGTGAGGATTGTACCTCTAGAAAATTTTTAAAAAATTACGAAAAAATATTATATATCTCATGATTCCTTGAGAACGGAAAGAAATAGTGACTTTTCAGGGTAGATTGCGCATCTGAATACGACATTTAGGTTCGTTAACTAGTATAATCGGCCAAATGGTTTTGGAGTTATATCAATCTGAAAATTTGGTTGTTATTTCCTCAATAACTCGAAAAATAGGAATCTGATACAATTCAAATATGGTTATTAGTTGTAGAATGCCAACGCGAAAATTCTTGCAAAATTTCGTGAGGATCGTAGCACTAGAAAATTTTTAAAAAATCATTAAAAAAAAAATTATGTTGTCCATGGACAACATAATTTACCATGGTAAATTCGATTAAGGGTGTCCAATACAGGAGAATGGACAATAGAACATATGCGCAAAAGCTTCTGACTTCACGTCAGTGCTTGAACCAATTTTCTATTGTTTTATGTAGATACTATGTTTTCAGGGACCCTCATCTGCTTGCTTATTCTGCCCGTACTGGTAGATGGATTTTCTGTCAATAGTTCTAGGATTGTGTTCTCTTCATTTGCATTCTGCCTTGGATTACGATCAACTTTCATTTCAAAATTTCCTTTCTCACGAAGCTGTCTATAAACTCTTGTGAAAAGCGTATGATGAGTAATTCTACGGTTAGGATATTTTCTTGCGTATTCTCTTACTGATTTCCTTCAATTGCACTCACAAAAACCGTACATGAGAATCATCAGTATATTCTTCTCGAGAATATTGAAAAGGCATTTCTAAATTTGTTAACAGAACAAATCGCCAAATGGAGCAGGTTTGATGTCAAAATAGAAATACTATGGATCGCAATTCACTAGATCTATCGACAAGTTCAAGATTCCTTGAACTCAGGGATGTTGCGAATATTCGCATCCGCATCCGCAAATGCGGAACTTCCGCATAGATTTGGACATCTGCATCCGCATCCGCATTAATCAATGCGGATGTTCATGCGGATGCGAATATCATGCAAGTAGCGCTAGCGACAAGAAAGAATTTGGGCGGGTCCTACTGTTTATTAAGTATAATGCTCCTATTTTTAATTTCACTTACTAATATAAGAACCAGAAGGTGTTTAATACAAAAATTGGTTCAACCACTGTGGATAGGAGCTTTCTGGCGCTCTAGTTCAAACAGACAAATTATATCTCCGAAAGTATTGGTTTCTCAGGTTTGAGAATTATATCAATGTATTCTTATGATAGAACTGCATCATGAAGGAAATTCAATTCAAATAATAGTTTATTTATTTATCAAGATTAAATGAGTAATCTGAGAATGAGAATTGCACCATGGAAGAAATCAAATTAAAATAGCTGAAATGAATTTGACTCTCTCTTATAGAATAGGATGACATGTACGAATATGAACACAGAGCATATAATAAGGCTTAGATAGAATAATTATAGCATTCTGTGAAAACATAAAAGTACGATTCATTATTGAAATTTCGAAAAATCATATCTCCGAAAGTATTAGCTTGTTGTAGTTAAAAATGATATCAATGGATTTTTATGGTGAAACTGCATCTTAAATAGAAATTGAATGTGAAATTTGCTCCTTAAAAAAAAATTTTTTTTTTCGTTACTCATCATCTGGCCTATTTTTCCCAACAACGAACTTAACCGAGATATTCATCTCCCTAACCTACTCTGAAAATTTCAATTGCCTAGCTCATTCCGTTCAAGAGTTGTAGAAAAACTTTTTTAAAATTTTCTAAATTTTTTTTACACTTTGCGGTAACCTGTTCAATTCAAAACTTCACATGCATATAAAGGTCATGATTCTACAATTTGATGCTAAATTTCAGATAGATAGAGTAATCGGTTTCGGAAATATTCATAACAAATGTTTTTACTAAAATCGGCCATAACTCCGAAACCGCTTGATGGATTTCGCCTATTAACGAACTCGTCCGAGATATTTACGCTCCAAACCCACCTTGCAAATTTCAATCCTCTAACTCCTTTCGTTCGAGAGTTATCGTGCCTACCGGCCGGACAGAATAGATTTCGACCTCGGATTCTTGATCAGTGAGTCGAACCAAATCGTTTGAGACCATTTTCAGCCAAAAATTCGAAAATTACAGACATTTGGGCAAATTGATAAGCACTCTGTTCCGAGGAACTAGAGCACCAAAAATAGATACTTATGTTTGATTTGATTACAATAAAAATGTTAATAATTAAGTTATCATGTTTCAATTCTTCATTAATAGACTTTATTTACATAATCTCTTAGGCTGGTTTTCCTGTCACGCTGACGGTCGGCGCTGATGGGTCAATATGTATGTAGCTATAGGTAGCGTTTTCGAGTCACGCAGCGCTGACGGCCGTCAGCGCTGAGCTATATACGTGCACGTACGCGCCGGCGCGTCGGCGCCGCAGACTAGCTGGCGCCGACAAGCCTCCACATTCAGTGAGCCAGAGACAATAGCATCCTTCTATTTCTCTATTTGATCAGCGCGATACTAAAACGATCCGAGCTGACCGATCAGCGCTGACCGTCAGCGCCGACAGTCAGCGTGACAGGAAAACCAGCCTTAAACATCCGCATCCGCATCCGCATCCGCGGATGTAAGCTTTCAAAACTCCGCATCCGCATCCGCATCCGCGGATGTGAAAAAATCAGCATCCGCAACATCCCTGCTTGAACTATGAAGTTATGTATGACGGTGCCAAGCAGATATGTAGAATTTTTATTTTGAATTAATTCCTTGTGGTTACGAAAACGAAAAAAAATATAATGTCCACGTACAGGGTGATCCAATATTCACGAAAATAAGAAAAGTCTAAAATTTTCCCAGCACGGATCTGATTTATTCGATTTCAGAAATATTGAAGAAAAGCGATAGTAAAGGGTGACAAAACTTGACAAAATTCGAAATCATTCGGTCGATTAGTTCAAGAGTTATTGAACTGTGAAATTTCAGTCATAAGATGAACATCACCCTGTTATCCCAAACGAAGGCACTCAGGCGTTTAAAAACTCTTGACACGAGTCCAGCCTGATGACATTAATTCATGGTATCCGTTTGTCGCTTTCTTCCCGGGACACCCTGTATTTATCACTTAGAAATGATGCCATATTACGAAAATAAATTAGTGATCAGAGCAGATAAAAGTCCAGCAGAAAATGAGACAGTATAATATTAATCTTTTAATGATTACCTTTGAATTTGGTTGAGAAAACTCATAGTCCATAAACTCAAGTATATCCGCATTGAACCTGCTCGGCTCAGATGTTGGAGAGATGATCGTACGGACGTACTGAGTGGAACATCTGGATTATTTGAATTGGGCAAACCACACAGTCTATCAGCCTGGTTAACATAATTTTCTTAGCTTATTTTTCAGAGATTCTGTTAATACATCTACGAGTTTCTGAGATCTTCATCCAAACTGTCCCGTCTAGAGTCGATAAGACAGTACCACTTCCGGTCAAGGTTATTTACATTTCTATCGCAAACAACTGTTACGAATTGTTGAACGAGTTTGAGTTATTTTTTTTCTTGAAATTACGTGAAACGTGGTGAAAATTACTGCTATACAGAATGTTTTTTTGTGAGTTGTCAATTCATAGTTTGTCATGACACAAATGACTGGACAAACGATTGGACTAATTTTTTTCATAGAAATTACTCTCGGAATACACTAATGGTTATTTCATGGCACAATTGCATGATTGAAATTATTTGCTCCTTCCACCACCACAAACAAAGCACTGTTTATTTTCGACTCAACAGTTAAAGTATGTATTTGAATAGCATGGGCCACCACGAACACAGCACTGTTCATTTTGGAACCACCAGTGAATGTCTGTATGTGAGTTGTAACTAATTGTTTGAATTCGTGGCCAAAGAGTGTACCAGTTTTTTTGGATGCTTGTTTTTACTGTCGGATTTGATTTCTTGGAAATATTGTGAATATTATATCTTTCCTAGAGCAAAGCAGCTTTGGAAGAGTTCAGTACCTGGATGGGCGACCGTTCTGGCTATAAATTTGAAGAGTGCTCCAAACCCCCGTTCAAAGGGCTATCTGACTTTTTATCTTATGTATTAAAGTTGAAAATTAATGAAATGCCGAAACTTATAAGTCTATAATCTCGGAAACAAAGTCAAAAATCAAGAAATGTTATTTTACATTTTTATCAAGAATATCAGCCTGTATAAGTTCCTCCATTTTTTGCCCCGAGTTTTGAGTCGCCCTTTATGTGAATTATTATCCTTTGATCTTTGTAAATATCATGAACATTGTCTTGTAAGTAATTTTCTTTTGGACAAGAAAGCTATTTTCATTTTAATTTTCTTTCAGTTCTCCATGTTCAGATGATGAAGAGCAATTTAAGGTGAAACTAGAAGATGTGGATATTGCTGAACAATTCATCGATGAAAACATAGTAGATTGTACAAAAGAATACACCGTTAAAAGCGAACATGATCATTTCAGTAGTTTATGTCAACAAATTGATGCAGGGAAATTTCGCTCCCCCACTTCAAAACATATGCAGGATAAATGTCAGCTATGTGATTATGTCGCTGAGTGCAGAAACGATCTTACAAAACATATAGATTCAGTTCATTCAAATTGGAGGCAACATGAGTGTAATCAAAGTGATGATGCTGCAAATAGAAAAACTCATCTCAAAATGTATACAGATTCAGTTCATTTGAATTTGAAGGAACATAAATGTCATTTATGTGAATATTCTGCAAATCAAAGAGTTCATCTCAAAACTCACATAGATTCAGTTCATTTGAATTTGAAGCAACACAAATGTCACTTATGTGAATATTCTGCAAATCGAAAAGTTCATCTCAAAAATCACATAGATTCAGTTCATTTGAATTTGAAGCAAAATAAATGTCACTTATGTGAATATTCTTCAAAAGAAAAAGCTCATCTCAAAAATCACATAGATTCAGTTCATTTGAAATTGAAGAAACATAAATGTCACTCTTGTGATTATGCCACAAATTATAAAAGACTTCTGCAAAATCACATAGATGGAGTTCATTTGAATTTGAAGCGACATGAATGTCACTTATGTGAATATTCTGCAATTCAAAAAGGTTCTCTTAAAAATCACATGGATTCAGTTCATTTGAATTTGAAGCGACATAAATGTGACTCATGTGAATATTCTGCAAATCTAATGTTTCATCTCAAAAGACACATAGAATCAGTTCATTTGAATTTGAGGCAACATAAATGTCACTTATGTGAATATTCTGCAAATCAAAGAGATGAACTCAAAAAACATATGAAATCAGTTCATTTGAATTTGAAGCAACATAAATGTCACGTATGTGAATATTCTGCAAATCAAAAAGTTTATCTCAAAAATCACATAGATTCAGTTCATTTGAATTTGAAGCTTCATAAATGTCAATTATGTGAATATTCTACAAATCGAAAAGGTGATCTCAAAATACATATAGATTCAGTTCATTTGTTTTTGAAGCAACATAAATGTCATTTATGTGAATTTTCTACCAATCAGAAAGTTTATCTCAGAAATCACATAGATTCAGTTCATTTTGATTTGAAACAACATAAATGTCCCTTATGTGACTATGCCACAAATTATGAAAGACTTCTGCAAAATCACATAGATGCAGTGCATTTGAATTTGAAGCAACATAAATGTCACTTATGTGAATATTCTGGATTTCAAAAAGTTTCTCTTAAAAATCACATAGATTCAGTTCATTTGAAATTGAAGCGATATAAATGTCACTCATGTGAATATTCTGCAAATCAATTAGCTAATCTCAAAAGACACATAGATGCAGTTCATTTGAATTTGAAGCAACATACATGTCGCTCGTGTGATTATGCCACAAATTATAAAAGACATCTGCAAAATCACATAGATGCAGTCCATTTGAATTTGAAGAAACATAAATGTCACGTATGTGAATATTCTGCCTGTGAAAAAGTTTCTCTTAAATATCACATAGATGGAGTTCATTTGAATTTGAAGCAACATAAATGTCACTTATGTGAATATTCTGCAATTCGAAAAGCTGATCTCAAAAAACATATAGAATCAGTTCATTCGAATTAACAAGAATGTCATTTATGTGATTAATTGAAAATTGAGAAAGATGTCTCAAAGATCATAAAAAATGGACCCATTTGCATTTTAATCATAAATAATTACCTTAACGTGGAAATATGTTAACTTAAATTTGTTACTTTTTAGTTAAATACACTTGAATTTAAATGTCTGGAACTTTTTACTTTTCTTGAATCTGTTAATTTCTTGGTGTTGCAATACAAAGGAACTATAGTGAAAAATCTTGTAGTGAAATGAGTATTGAGTAAAAAAATGAATTAACACCTATAAGAATATATTTTCGTAAGATTTATTTTCAGTTTTTTTCATATGTGATTAAAAAAAAATGTTCAGTGAAAATAAACTTCGATTGAGCAACCATTTTTAGTTCAAGTCCTACCAACATTTATAGATAAACATTTATTTTCAATTTAGATTCAGATAATAGTATTAAATTCATTTTCCATCATATTGCGAGATTTTTGGAAGGAAAATACGCTTTATTTGGTCTAAAGTAGATAATTTTACTGTTAAATATTTACGTCCATTATAGCATCCTATCGACATATTCCAACCACAGACAACTGAAGCAAATTCATATTGCGCTGTTGCCAGATATAACATATTTCGGATATGCCACTGTCCTTCAATAATCCTACCCCGATTATACTTTCTCTTTCCAAATTTCGCTTCATCAATTTAAACAATTTTGCCCTTCCCTTCTAATGGTTGCGAATTTTTGTTAACAATAACGAAGTACACTTCCCTGCAAAAACTTACCCAATCTAACCTAACCTAACCCAATCTACAACCGTATGAGAACCCCATTTCATTTCTCGTTCGAGTTGTTGCTTGAATCCGACCAAAAAGCAACGAACCGACAAATTTCCTGTACATATAGACTTGTGCGAATTTCAAAAACATGTATTTCTTTATATAATGAGTAAAATAACATCTAAAGCTAATTATCTTTTTACTGGAATTTTTTATCCTTTGGTATATCCGAAAGGTGTTAAATCTGACAACAGCGCAATATGAATTATGTATTATCTATCAAGGAAACAGTGAAATACGTGGTGTCAAAACGAAATTGAGTGATGTGAATGGAGTAATAACTTCGATTTTTTTTCTGAAAAACTACAAACGAGCTTACTTTGAAACTTAGGATTCGTAATCTACACCTCGAAATTAGTAAGTCAATAAAAGACATTTTTAGGTTATGTTGGCATAGCCGTAATGTTGTTGATAAACATTACACGTAGTATATGCATTTGAGGTCTGGACAAACTGGCGCGGCCGCGGTAGCGTTTGCGATAGATAAGTCGGCGGCTATAGACGCGATCAAAATCAACACACACTCACGCCACAGTATAGGCCACAGAATATACCCTAGGTATATTCTGTGGTATGGGCCGCGTCTCAGGCCGCGCCAGTTTGTGCACCCACATGAACATCCATGTTTGTTTTGATCGTGGTCTCTACCGCTCTCTGATCGCCACCGCGACCGCGTCAGTTTGTGTAGTCCTTTATACTCCATTCACTTTTATAAAGTCTCCGGGTTGGCTATGAAAATTTGACACATTTCACCATGTATATTTTGAAAATGTTAGGTTATAGTCATTTTCCTGTCAGATAACTACGCAACGTTGTCCTCTCTATATAGAAGTCGTAGTAATTACGTATTTTCACAATGTAAATTTACTTCGGAAAAATAATGAATTTGAGAAGATATGTGAATTCAATAATTCCACAGTCTTCACGATTGTAGAAGAAAATTTTTCCTCTGTTGTTACTGGATATATTTCACGTATATAAACTGGTTGGAAGATTCAGTTATGCTATTTTCTTGTACAGAAATCAGGAACCAAGTGTTCGAATTTTATTAAAAAACAATTGATAGAGTAGTCCGTTACTTTGGGGGCGTCCATAAATTACTTGAGATGTTTAAGGGGGGGAGGGGGTCGAATCAAATCTTACGTTGGGGAGAGGGGGGGTCTCGGCAAATATCTCGGCAGAAAATTTAAAAAAACACCTCACGTAATTTATGGACGCCCCCTTTGTGATAGTTCATTTGAAAAAAGAATAAAAGTACCTGAATAAACCGGCAGGAAAACTTCTAAACGAACAGACGTACCTATGGAATTCCCCACTTTTCGAAATTCTCAAGAAATAAGCCTACAGAACACATTAAAAATTTAAATACCTTGTTGCATAACTTGAAATAAAAAAAAAATGGTTCAAGCCCTGTGGACAGGAGCTTTCTGGCGCTCTTGTTCAAACAGACAAATTATATGTCCGAAAGTATTGGTTTCTCAGAGTTGAGATTTATATCAATGTATTCTTATGATAGAACTGCATCATAAAGGAAATTCAATTCAAATAATAGTTTATTTATCAAGATTAAATGAGCATTCTGAGAATGAGAACTGCACCATCGAAGAAATCAAATTAAATAGCTAAAATGAATTCGACTCTCTCTTATAGAACAGGATGACATGTACCAGTATGAACACAGATCATATAATAAATTATAGATAGAATAATTATAGCATTCTGTGGAAACACAGTAGTACGATTCATTATTGAAATTTCGAAAAATCATATCTCCGAAAGTATTAGCTTGTTGGAGTTGAAAATTATATCAATGGATTTTTATGGTGAAACTGCATCTTAAAAAATAATATTTAGAAATTTGTAAGTTAAAAAAATAAAATTTTTCGTTACTCCGAAACCATCTGACCTATTTCGCCCAATAGCGAATTTAACCGAGATATTTATCTCTCTAACCTACTCTGAAAATTTCAACTGCCTAGCTCATTCCGTTCGAGAGTTATTGTAGAAACAAAATTAAAATATTTCAAAATTTTTTTTTTTACACTTTACGATAACCCGATCAATACAAAACTTCACATGCGTCTAAAGGTTATGATTCTACAATTTGATGTTAAATTTCAGATAGATCGAGTGATCGGTTTCGAAAATATTCATAAAAAATGTTTTTACTAAAAACGGCCATAACCCCTAAACCGCTTGATGGATTTTGCTGGTTAACGAACTCGTCCAAGATATTTACGCTCCAAACCTACCATGCAAATTTCAATCCTCTAACTCCTTTCGTTCGAGAGTTATCGTGTTAACGGAAGGACGGACGGCCGGACAAAATCTATTTCGACCACGGATTCTTGATCAGTGAGTCGAACCAAATCGTTTGATACCATTTTCAGCCAAAAATTTGAAAATTACAGACATTTGGACAAATTGATAAGCACTCTGTTCCGGAGAACAAGAGCGCCAAAAAAATGTAATAGTACTACGAAACCCGAGTCATTCTTATACCTTAATAAAATATAATGATAGAAAACTAAGCACTAAGTAACTTTATTCGAGAGTTCAACATGAAGTTTTCGGTTTTTTATTATATTCGCAAATAATGGTCTGTGATAATATCTTGTCTAAGACTGAAAATTATTTTATGATTATGCTGTGTACATCAGTAATTGATTTGCGTATTGTCACAAATATTGTTGATGAAATTTCAACAGATTTCTTAATAAAATGTATGAAGTATCGGTATGATGAATTTATTGACACACAAAAATAAATGTTGTAAAGGCCGTCACTGGTAATGAAATGTCTTATCTACCTAAAGAACTAGTTACCTTATCAACATCAACATTGGCACATGGACATAATTAACTTTATTCCAAGTGATTGATAGTATTATTGTATTAGACGAATTCAAAAAGACTCTGTATCTATCAACATGAGGCTGACTGAAACGCAAAGAATTGAAATTCTGATAATGATTGGCTGTGGAGATAAAGCACGTACACAGAAAGAAGTATGTACGTTATTTAATAATAAATACCCCAACCGAGAATCAATTTCACAATCCACTATAAGCAAAATTGAGAAGAAATTCAGAGGAACGGGACATGTCAAAGACCTCCCTAAAGGTTGTAGAAAACCAATATCAGAAAACAAACAACTAGATGTTCTGTTAGCCTTTCAAGATAATCACCATACCATTTCACGGCAAGTAGCATTAGAAAACGACATGGACCATTCAACAGTTCTTAGAAAACTAAAGAAGGAAAAGTGTCATCCCTACAAAGTAAGTTTAGTACAAGCGCTTATGGAAGATGATTTTGATAAACGAATTGAGTTTTGTGAAATAATGATGGAACAAAATAACAGAGATCCGATGTTTTTAAAAAAGGTTCTTTTCTCGGATGAAGCTACATTTCTACTAAAAAGTCATGTAAATCGTCAAACTTATCGGTACTGGGCTACGGAAAATCCACACTGGATGCAAGAGTACCGTACTCAATACCCAGAGAAAGTTAATGTTTGGGCGGGAATAATAGATAATAGGATTATTGGACCATACTTTTTCGAAGAAACCTTAACAGGTCCTCGATATTTAGAATTTCTTCAAAACTTCCTGCAACCCGAATTGAACCGGCTGTTTCCAAACAGAAATGATTTATGGCTGCAGTAAGATGGTGCGCCTCCACACTATGCTGTCTTGGTGCGCAACTATTTGAACAACGTCTTTCCAAATCGGTGGATAGGTCGTAGAGGAACAATAGAATGGCCGCCTAGGTCACCTGATATTACTCCTCTTGATTTCTTTTTATGGGGATACTTGAAGAGCAACGTGTACCAAAATAGACCACAAAATATCAATGAACTAAAAGAAAGGATAAGTATTGAGGTTGCACAAATAACTCCGGAAGTTATAGAAAAGGTTCGAGAAGAGCTCGCGGCACGTCTTTCTCATTGTATTTTAGCTGAAGGTAAACAATTTGAGCACTTAATTTAGATTTCGTTGTATTTAATGAGTAATACATATTAAATATTAATAATAAAATTGTATTAATTTTTTAAACAAATACAAAAATCAATTACTGTAATTAAATTATTGATATGGCTGAATAGGTATTTAAAAGACCTTTCAAATAATGTATTACAACACCCACATTACCATCTGAAAATTTTAGCGATGACGTCATCACGGTCACATAGATGACGTCAAAAATAAAAAGGTATCCTTACGAATAGCCCGTTTTAAAATAAAAATCGACGGGTTTCAGGATTTTTCCTTAAAGTCGGTTTACGAAATAACGAGTTTATTCCTTTCATTTGCACCATACTGACTCAAATTAAAACGTAAATAACAAAAAAGGAGAATAATGAATGAATGAACTCACCTTGATTGAATATTAGAACTAATTTAATTCAATAAGTTAATAGGTCGCCAAACGAAACCACAGTGTATACAACAACTAACCTGCTCCACAAGAGTTAGGGATATCATATTAAGTTGTTCTGAGGGGCGTAAAATTTTAAAGACAATATCAAAAACATGATCAACTGCGGTATGCTACAGGGTGGACTCACTCAAGTCGCTGTGGCAGAAACATTTCAAGTATTGCAAAATGTAATTTCGCGACTCTGGAATAGGGTCAATGAGACAGGTTCGGTGCAGGAAAGAAATAGGGTTGGTGGACCAAGAAAAACAACACCCGCACAAGACCGTTTTGTCACCATTTCGGCGAAGAGATATCCTCTTTCTTCATGTAGGATGCAGAGAAATCGACTTTTAAATGCCAATGGTCCTGAAATTTCCATTGAAACCATCCGACGTCGTTTGGGGGAGATTAACCTGGCTTCTAGACGTCCATTGAGGGGTGTTAACACATGAGCATAAACGACAAAGATTAGAATAGGCCAGGCAGCATGTTAATCTGAACGTCCAATGGCGTAGTGTACTTTTCACAGATGAATCCAGATACGGTCGATTTTCAGATTCTCGAAGAATAAGGGTATAGACTATGCCGCGTATACCCCGAAATCGCCGTCATGTGCAAGAGGTTAATCCATTTCGAGGAGGCTCTGTTATGGTATGGGCTGGAATATGTTACAACGGGCGCACAGACCTTCACATTTGTCCTGGCAATATGACTGCTTTACATTATAGGGAACATGTCATTGGCAACGTAGTGGCAAATTTTCATGCTGCCATTGGTGAAGCTTTCCAATTTCTTGACGAGAACGCAAGACCACATCGTGCAGCAATAGTAGAAAATGCGCGAGACGAGCTTGGTATTCCACATTTACCAATACCTCCGCATTCGCCAGACTTAAACTGCATAGAACATGCATGGGATATGCTACAAAGAAGACTAGATGATCACCAACCTCCACCAGAAACATTGAATGACATCAAAGCACTACTGCCTCGTTTATGGAATGAAATTCCTCAAGATATGCTCAACACCCTCGTTGACAGTATGCAACGAAGATGTCAGGCGGTCATTGAAGCCCGTGGTGGCCATACCTTGTATTGAAGGCATAAAAAGAAAAAAAAAAGCAATAAAATGTCCGCAAATAAAAGTCGTTAAATTTGACCCTATTCTGTTAATCACCCTGTTATATATTAAATTACGCTTTCAGCGCAAACAAAGGTTTCATAATGTCAGTTATTTTAGTTGAAACGATTATCCCTAACTCTTGAGGAGCAGTTTATTCTCAAAATCTAAGTAGGATACTCGGTGCACTCTTCCTTGTGAATCACCAACTACTTGCAACAACCAAGGACTTGTCGGCATTATGCCGGGTTCAGACGGGCGTAATGTAGCGCGTAATGCAATGCGTAATGTAAGGCGAATTCTCCGTGTGGACGGTACTAAGAGCATTACATCACAGAACACGTCTTAAGGCGAAAATTCATGAGACGATTCTGTCGTTAAAAATTGGTTCAAGCCCTGTGGACGGGAGCTCCGGCCGTTGATTGAAGTATTAACTAATACTTCTACTACTTCTACTACTATTAACTAATACTTCAATCAACGCTCCGGCGCTCTTGTTCAAACTCTGACAAATCATATCTCCGAAATTATTGGTTTCTCAGAATTGGGAATGATGTCAATGGATTCTTACGATAGAACTGCATCATGAATTGAATTAAATTTAAACAGACGGATTCTGACCAATAACGAACTTATCTGAGATATTCATTCCTCAAATCTACTCTGAAAATTATATTATATCAATTAAAACTCAGACAATATTGCAGTTTTATTTTTACTGGTTATATTCTGAACCCAATTTGATTATGTATCTTACCAAAGAATATATTTCGATCATCATATGGATTATCCACGGGGGCATTAGATTATCACCTTAAACGTATAATATCGAATCATATCATCCTCATAATTCTACGATAGCTGAGGTTATATCATTGGTGATTTTGCATTCAATCATGCTTTGTTTTCTAGAACAGGAGTTGTATTTTATATCAAGAATAACGAACCAGAAATAATTTTGACATTTATCTCTCATAGGAAAAGATGACATGTAAGTACATAGCTCATATAATAATTCTTAGATAAACTAATTAAGTAATGCATTCTGTGAAAACATAGAAGTACAATTCATTATGGAAATTTCGAAAAATCATATCTACGAAAGTATTAGTTTGTTAGAGTTGAGAATGATATCAATGGATTCTTATGATGAAACTGCATCTTAAAAAAAATTAAATTTCAAATTTGTAATGTAGAGAAAAAATTTTTTTTTCGTTACTCCGAAACCATCAGGCCGATTTTGCCAATAACGAACCTAACCGAGATATTTATCTCCCAAACCTACTCTGATAATTTCAACTGCCTAGCTCATTCTGTTCGAGAGTTATTGTAGAAACAAAATTTGAAAAGAGTGCCAAAAAAAAAATTTTTTTACATTTTACGCAACCCAATCAATACAAAAATTCGCATGCAAATAAAGGTCATTATTCTACAATTTGAAGTTAAATTTCAGATAGATCGAGTGATCGGTTTCGGAAATATTCATAAAAAATGTTTTTACTAAAAACTCCGAAACCGCTAGGTGGATTTCGCCCGTTAATGAACTCGTCCGAGATATTGACGCTCCAAACCTACCCTTCAAATTTCAATTCTCCAACTCCTTTCGTTCGAGAGTTATCGTGTTAACGGACAACCGGACAGAATCGATTCCGACCACGGATTCTTGATCAGTGAGTCGAACCAAATCGTTTAAGACCATTTTCAGACAAAAATTCGAAAATTACATACCAATTCTATCTATGAATTATTATATGATCTGTGTTCATACTCGTACATGTCATCCTATTCTATAAGAGAGAGTCAAATTCATTTCAGCTATTTTAATTTGATTTCTTCCATATGGTGCTGTTCTCATTATCAGATTGCTCATTCAATCTTGTTAAATGAACTATTATTTGATTTGAATTTCCTTTATGATGTAGTTTTATCATAAGAATCCATTGATATAATTCTCAACTCTGAGAAACCAATACTTTCGGAGATATAATTTGTCTGTTTGAACAAGAGCGCCAAAAAGCTCGTGTCCACAGGGCTTGAACCAATTTATATATTTAATTTAGTCCAGGTGCTTAAATTTTTAGATATTCTACTCAAGACATTAATTTTCCCCGCCATCTTACCTAACACTTATTCAAAAATGATCATTGAACTCCAGATTTTCATCAATTACACAGCCCAAATATTTACACATTTTATCCTGTTCAATTTGTTCATTATCAATTTTTACATCAATTCCATCAGTCAACCTCAATTTACCATATTTTTTGGCGCTCTAGTTCCTCGGAACTGAGTGCTTATCAATTTGCCCAAATGTCTGTAATTTTTTAATTTTTCGATGAAAATGGTCTCAATCGATTTGGTTCGACTCACTGATCAAGAATCCGTGGTCGAAATAATTCTGTCCGGCCGGTCCGTCCGGCCGGCAGTAGGCACGATAACTCTCGAACGGAATGAGCTAGACAGTTGAAATTTTCAGTGTAGGTTTGGGGGATAAAGATCTCGGCTAAGTTCGTTATTGGGCAAAATCGGACAGATGGTTTCGGAGTAACAAAAAAAAATTTTTTTTTTACAACCCATTTTCCAAATTACAATAAGCAGTTTTATCATAAGAATCCATTCATATCATTTTTAACTCTAACAAGCTAATGCTTTCGGAGATATGATTTTTCAAAATTTCAATGTAAATCGTATTTCAACGTTTTCACAGAGTGATAGAATTATCCTGTGGGTATTCTATGAATTGTTATAATGTCAACTTATTTTCCTGAGACATGACGTTGTCTCATTGTCATTCATTCTAATGATAATATAATATCATACTTTTTGTTGGTTGATATTTTCATGCCGATGCCGTCAATCCATATGATGATGGGAATGGTAATGGTAAGTTAATAATATTGAGTTCAGCATATCTCCACTAAAAACAAAACTGGAATATTGGTGTATTGGAGTAGATTTGAGGAAAGATATATATTATCGTTCATCATAGAATTGAGGAATGAATATCTCGGATGAGTTCGTTGTTGGGTAGAATTCGTCTATTGGTTTGGGATTGATTATTTTTGGCACTCTTGTTGAATTTAAATTCTATGATGTTTGCATTCAATTTCTGCTAATATGAAGTTCTAAATTTCAATAATGAATCGTACTTCTATGTTTTCACAGAATGCTATAATTATTCTATCTAAGCTTTATTATATGATCTGTGTTCCTTCTCGTACATTTCATCCTGTTCTATAAGAGAGAGTCAAATTCATTTCAGCTATTTTAATTTGGTTTCTTCCATGGTGCAGTTCTCATTCTCAGATTGCTCATTTAATCTTGATAAATAAACTATTATTTGAATTGAATATCCTTTATGATGCAGTTATTCTATCATAAGAATACATTGATATAATTCCGAACTCTGAGAAACCAATACTTTCGGAGATATAATTTGTCTGTTTGAACTGGGAACGAACATTCAGTGCATAAAGGCAGACAATGGAGAGCTATATACGGAGGAACAGGACATTGCCCATACAATGAATGAATTCTTCAGTAAAATTGGTGAAGGTAATGAAGACGAACCGAATAATCCGATTAATTATCGTGAAAAAAAGAAAATTTCTGTGGAATCATTGTTCCTGTATCCCACCGATGAATATGAAATATCCTGGATAATCAAACAACTTAAATCGAATAAGACTGCGGGAAATTATAACATACGATCGGAAACCCTGAAAGAAATTTGACAAGAAATATGTTCGCCATTTGCCCACATCGTTAACTTATGTTTCCTAAAAGGCGACTTTCCCAACATCTTGAAATTAGGAATCGTCAAGCCAATATATAAGGGGGGTACTAGAAGCGATATGAAGAACTACCGGCCAATAACCTTGATCTCGAATATTTGTAAAATTGTGGAGAAAGTTATCAAGGTGAGAGTTGTTAAGTTTCTGGAAGATAAAAACATTCTTGCCGAAAGCCAGTATGGATTTAGGGAGGGCAGATCAACGGATGACGCAATATTGACACTCACTACGGACCTTTATGGGGCACTGGATAAGAAATTACAAGCACTTTGTTTATTTGTTGATCTCAGTAAGGCATTTGATACCGTAAGCCATGATATACTGCTGGGGAGACTGGAGGATTGTGGAATTAGAGGGACTGCGCACCAGCTTATGAGGAGTTACCTGTCTGACAGAGTTCAGCCTGTGGATCTGAATGGAAAAAGGAGTAGTCTGGTTACACTTAAGTCTGGAGTTCCACAGGGTACAGTGCTTGGTCCCATTTTGTTCGTCATCTACATGAATAGTCCTTTCCAGCAAGATACGGTGGGAAAAATTGTAAGTTTTGCAGATGACATAGCGATTCTTTTCATATCTGACTGTTCGAGAACCTTGAGAACGAAAGCTGAAGGTGACTTTGCTCAGATCAAACTCTGGTTGGAAATAAGTCAGCTGACTCTCAATGTCAGAAAGACCAAATATTTGGCTTTTTCCTCCTATTCAAATCACTTACCATCAGATGAGGCTCCTCTCAGGATAGGACAAGTCACTGTCATTCCATCTGCAGAATCGGTGAAATATCTGGGCATTATAATCGATAGACATCTTAAATGGGATCTACATGTGAAACATCTTAGTGGAAAGATGAGAGGACTCATCTACAAATTCCGCTATTTGAAGGACTTTTTGGAGATGAAACAATTGAGACTCTTGTACTGTGCTTTGGCACAGTCTCAATTATCTTATGGGATTTCTGCTTGGGGAGGTGTGAATGACTGTCACCTGCGAGGGCTTGAAGTTTGGCAGAAGTGGATTGTGAAAATAATTCATGATAAGAAAATTAGATTTCCATCTGAACTACTCTATGCAGAGACTCGAATATTTGACATCAGACAGCTGTTCGCACTAAACCTCCTGATGAACATAAGTAGAAGGAAGATAAAAATAATCTACCTTACCCGCCATCAGCATGGTACAAGGATGAGAGGAGACTGTGTCATGGTTCCTAGGAGTTTTAAAACAATTGGACAGAGATGTGCTCGGTATATTGCTCCAAAACTGTTCAACATGCTCCCAGACTCAGAAAAGAGCATTATTCATGAGAAGATTTTCAAGGGTAGGGTGAAAAAGTGGCTTCGGAACTTGGGGAGGAAGATTATCCACGACCTCGTCAACATTAATAATGTATAGATGAAAGTAATCTAAATAAGTTAAAGTTAATGTTTTATTGTGGTTGCTTCATTCATCCTTCAGCATCCTTCTAGAATTTGTTTTCATTTTTATTTTTTGGTATTTGAGATATAATTATAGTCTGTTTATTTTCGTAGCTTCACTTGGCTACCTTCGTCTAGAATTTGTTTTACTTTTGTTTTTCAGTTCGCATATGTGATGTATGACTGTTTATATTGTGTGAATTGAAGATGTCACATACAAGTAGCTAAACTACTTCTCTGTGACATGTCCTGTTTATTCTCTCGATATGAAAGGAATGTGTTTGAAAAATTGTGGATTTGAGGAATAAACTTTATTATTATTATTATATAGAACCTTTTTCAGATATGTGATAGCAAAATTAAAATTTTAAATGTATGTGCCAGATAGATAACCAGATGGAATGAATATTCATATAAATATATGCATATTTCAACAGGAGACTCAGGTTATCAATTACGGGAATGGTTGTTAACTCCTATAACCCCAGAACATCTGGAACACCTAAGAGGCGATCCAATAATGCTCATAAAACTACAAGATGCATAATTGAAAGGATTAATGGTGTACTAAAGATGCGATTCAGGTGTTTATTCGAACACAGAATATTGCACTATGACCCAGAAACATCCTGCCATATTATCAATGCCTGTGTAGTTCTACATAACTTCTGCATTGAACGAAACGATGGCGAAATAGATGACAATGAAAACGAAGTGGACATGGGTAAAATCATCCAACATTTTCGTTATTTAATTAGTCAATTAGTTAATTCCAGAAATGTAACCGGAAGGTAGACGAATTGATATAGAAGTGGCTGGGAGGCAACAATTAAAATCCAGAGCTGATTTCAGAAAGAATTCAGAGGAATAGAATTATACGTTAAGCTTTTCGTTGAATTGTAAAAGATAATTATTCAACGGTTTTTTTCTGGGTTTTCTCTCCCAAACTCTGAAAAATATCTATAAAATAAAAATTAATTATTTCGTGATTTGCTTCTGCGTAAGAAACACAGGATATTTGTCAGAAGCAATCAATCGAACAATGTTGCCTAACAAACAACAACGAAACAACATCAACCAAGAAACAACTATATCGTAACGTTTCGGAGTCTATATCAGACTCCTTCGTCAGACGCTCAATGAAAATCGTTAGAATTATTTTGTTGATAGTTATTTTGTGAAATTCAAGAATTGTCACATTGACAGTATTTAAAAATCATAGCTAACATAGTTTTACTTCGCATAGAAATTTCCAAGTTCCAACTCCTTTTTTAATAAATTTAGCAAAATATGGTCAATACCAATTGAGCAATTTGAAAAATTGCATTCTCTGTTCAATAAAATACAAGTTGACTCCTTAAGTTTCCTTTTCATAAAATCAGGTTCTGTCATTAGAATCTTTGTATTACTCCAATCCATCATGTGATCTCCTTGGATTGTACATACATGTTCTGCTATTTTTGATTTCTGTATGTCTCTATTTCTCAAGTTATTCAACAAGAACAGCAACCCAATCTGTTGAATGTGATCCCTTATGTTCGTGGCCTTTCTGAAAAAATTAGAAGAATCGGTTCTAAGTTCAATATAAGAACCGTCTTCAAAACACAGAATGATCTTAGGTCTTTATTAACGAAAACAAAACCCATAAATGAAAAACAAAAATCAAAAAACTGTGTATATAATATTCCTTGTATTTGTGGTAAATCATACACAGGAGAAACATCAAGACCAATAGAAGTAAGAAAGTCAGAGAATAAGAATAACTTGAGAAATAGAGACATACAGAAATCAAAAATAGCAGAACATGTATGTACAATCATCACATGATCACATGATGGATTGGAGTAATACAAAGATTCTAATGACAGAACCTGATTTTATGAAAAGGAAACTTAAGGAGTCAACTTGTATTTCATTGAACAGAGAATGCAATTTTGCAAATTGCTCAATTGGTATTGACCATATTTGGCTAAATTCATTAAAAAAGGAGTTGGAACTTGGAAATTTCTATGCGAAGTAAAACTATATGTTAGCTATGATTTTTAAATACTGTCAATGTGACAATTCTTGAATTTCACAAAATAACTATCAACAAAATAATTTTAACGATTTTCATTGAGCGTCTGACGAAGGAGTCTGATATAGACTCCGAAACGTTACGATATAGTTGTTTCTTGGTTGATGTTGTTTCGTTGTTGTTTGTTAGGCAACATTGTTCGATTGATTGCTTCTGACAAATATCCTGTGTTTCTTACGCAGAAGCAAATCACAAAATAATTAATTTTTATTTTATAGATATTTTTCAGAGTTTGGGAGAGAAAACCCAGAAAAAAACCGTTGAATAATGAGTATACCTCCCACAGTATCCTTTAATGATTACTTGTAAAAGATACACTATGAATAAAATAGATATAGATTTCTCTTCCAAAAAAATGTATTTAATTCTAAAAAATAAATCACAACCATAAACAAAACATCATTCAACAATGCCTTAGTAGAATACAACTTAAAAAAAAAGTATTCAATATGAAGTTCTAAATAATCTCACAACATCGAACAACAAAAAAAATATTTCACTGTGTCTACGTAGAATAAAAGGATCAGAAATAAAAGTATTCAATAACCAATACTAGAGAATATATCACAGTAAACAAAAAATAATGTCTATATAATAAAAATCTAATTTGGAATAGAAAAATTAACGAGAAACAGCTGTAGCTTCAGTGAAATAATTTATCATTTTTAATTACAATTGTTTATTTGGCAAGTGTTGCAAAACATCCATACATTTTTGTGACCGTATCACTTATACACTCTAAGGACGCATACATTGTAATTTTTCCCCCAAAAATTGGTAAAATAAATCCAATATTTTCACTATATTTAACTAATCAGTTAATTCACTGGAACGTGAAGGAATTGATCAGGTAGTGGCTAGTAGGCAACAAAAACCAGAGCTGATTTCATGAAGAATTCAGAGGAATATAATCATAAGTTTAGCTTTTCGTAGAAGTGTAAAATACACGCTATAAATAAATAGATATTGATTTCTATTTGAAAAAAATGTATTTCATTCTAAAATCACAACAATAAACAGAAAATCATTCGACAATCTCAGTGGAATAAAACTTTCAGAAAAAAAAAAGTATTCGATACAAATCTCCCTAGATTTTGTTCTTGACGCAAGACCTGTCTGAAGAGGTGAAATAACCCTTAATCGTTGTAAAATCTTTCAATATTATATTGCAAAACTTTCTCCAAGTTTTCCATTCTTTTTTTGGTCCAGGAATACTATTTAACTAAGTTCCTCTTCCATAGGCATTCCGAAGAAAATTCTGTAGTAAATTTCCCGCTTAATAACTGAGACTTACATTTTAGGAAATTTATAATTACTTTTTTCTTATCGAAGCAAACAGAAAAAACCAAATAAATCACCCAAGTTCAACAAACAATAAAATATCGTTTTGATTTATGAAGAAGCGCGCCAATAACATATACATAACACATTCAAATTTCAAATGTTACTATGTTGCCATGTCTTCAAAGGACACGAATTCGTTTAAGTCATCGGTCATTACGAAGGGCACATGAGAATAGCAATGTAAACCATTAGTAGTATCTATAATCTATTACTACGTTTACATGCATCCTCTCGAACCGTTTTAAGCCAATGCGTATTCCGTAATGCGCATCGAAAACGCATGTAAACGTTTTTTCAATTCGAATTGACTACTCAAATGCGAATTAGTAAATGCGATTTGAAAAGGTGGATTGAGTTTTCCCAAACCGATTTTTTGTGCATGTATACACCAAATACGCATTGAGAGTAGTTTTAAGAGAAACAAATTTCAGAATTACCAACACCAAATTTATTAGTTCGACAAATCTGATAATCTAACGAACCTGCTTTGGGGTTACGTTAATCGTAATTCCTAAGCTGGAAGATCGAAATAAATCTCTTGAGATAAAAATGATATAATATATTGTTCGAGGTAACTTTTTCTATTATCTTTAATCATTTTCTGCCAATTTTCTGGATTCATTTTCACGATTTGCTCTTTCAATCACTTGTAACCACCCAGAAAAGGTTAATTCCTTGCGAAATTATGGTGTTCTTCATCATTTTTTAAGATATTTAGAATGATTTTCTTTTCTTAATTTCCATTTTTAATTTTTTTCAATCTTCCCATGTTGGCTACGCGAGCTTAGAATAAAGCCGAATTACAGAAAACTAGTTTCAGATAAGGCATGTAAACTCTCAAACCATATTTCATCTAATTCGCATCAAAACATGCGCATTGGTTCAAAACGGATCGAGAAGGTGCATGTAAACGTAGTATATGATGTAAACTATCGTTCGCAATTACCACCGTTCGTTTTCGTTACGAGTGGTCCAAAACGAGTGAAACATAGACAAAATATGTAAGTTACTTTGTCTATGGAGTGAAGTTCAGAATAGAGCCACAGTGCAACATTTATTGCACTCAGTCACAACCCACTATATCTCTATAGTGGGCTGTGACTCAGTGCACCACTGGTTTTGCCAATGGAATTCGCTATAAGAAAACCACCCCTTCTATTGAGCGTTGAAATTTAATGCAGATATCAATATGAAATTATATCGTGTTTGCACGAAACCGGACTACAATGTTCTTTTCTTTCGGTTTTCATTTGCCCCTTACATCTGTGTGTTAGGTTAGGCAACACACAACATAGAACGGGAGTGTTCCGAGAAAGCTACGATTACTTATCCATCAGAAATAAGTATTGAATAACATCAGATTGCTTTTTTTATATTAAAAAGTATATTATAATCTCAATTTTCAATGATCATGTATATCATACATGTATACGAATTATATTGAGATCATTTTCATCTGTGTTTATAATATCTAAATTCTGTGGTGACATGACATAACCCCATAGACCTAATAAACCCTCTGGACACGGCTTAGAGAGAGAGGAATCTAGGCCGGGACTTATGACAAGGATGGAATGCTTTCGGGCAAAACATCAGTTAATTGCTTTCTTTTCAGAAGTTTTATACGGTATTATTGTGTTTTCTAAAGCTTTATAAGTAGAATTTGAGTTATTTTTGAATTAGAGTATTAAGACTGGTATATGATAATGGTGAATTCATGTTGTGCCATAAATTGTACGAGGAGATATAAAAAAGGAGAAAATGTAAAATTCCATAGATCCCAGATAGCACACACACGTTATATGGATGTTCTTAGAAGATACCGCCAGAATGTTCAAATATTCATAGAATATCCTCACAACAGACCCCACACATTCTTAGAACATTCCATGCACTATTAAGTGAGAGAGGAACTCTGGTTCTATACAGGTTCTATGAATGTTCTCCCGAATATTCTAGAACCTTCTAGGAATGTTCTTGACAATATTTCAGGCATATTCTTGAGAATATTCCAGGTACGTTTCAAAAAATCTCCTATTAATATTACTCCAAATATTCTATGGATATTCCCACTCATTCTAGGAATATTCCCAGAATATACTTTAATTCCGAGAATATTTGGTTGAATTTATAAATTCATTGGTATTATTAATTCCAGCCACATTCCCTGCGGGAATTAATAATACCGAACTCCAACTGAAAAACTAAAAAAAAATTGTGTTCAACGATAAATTAACGGTATTGAATGCTTTTTTGTTATAATTCAATTTAAAATTAAAATGTTTTGTAAATTTAGTTAAACTTTGAGATTTCATAGACTCATCACATTGAATGGTTATGAAATTCTTATTTATTTTTCGTAATCCCCTAAAAAATCATCAGAATGCTGATTCTGAGCATAAGCCTAGTTTTTTCACAAATAATATATTAATATTATTCGAGGTCAAACAACACTAATCCATTTTATAATAATACATCATTCAAGTCATCAGTTTTATTTTTAGGAAGACATTTCCTGAAATAAATTCAAAAGAATAATAACAAAATATTTTGTTTATAAAAAAAATAATATTCGCGAGATTATCTTCTCCATCATTTTTGGCTACCAACCAGCCTTTTGGTTACAAAATCAGAGATTCTGGAAGAGAAGAAATGAAATATTACTAGGCACCTTGAATAATTTTATAGTTTTCAGTGTAAACCCAGATCAGAATGAAATACAAGGCAACAAACCAAATTTTAGCTAGTAGAATAATCAAAAAATATTGCTTCATGGTATGAATGATATTGAGTACAACTAATATTCCTACCTTCACTAGATTATAGTTTTGAGGTCTAATTTCTGAAACTTTTCCTCCTTCTCTTTCGCCTTAACCAACCAGTCTTTAATTACCAATTCCGCATCAGACTCTGTAATCTTTCGATGAATGTTCATCACAGATTCTGTAAAATATGAGAGATAATTCAAATATGGAGTATTACTGTATTTTAGTTATCGCAATAATTCCAAGTAAAGCGATTTCGGTAAAATATCTTGACTAGTTATTCCATCAAACATTGCTTCTTCATAGAAATATATTTCTTATCTTATCTATCTTATAGAACATAGTAAATTCTTCGAAAATTCTTACCTTTCACTATTTTGGAAAAAATCAATGCCGAAAAATTATCCTTCTTCTTAAATCCTAACCAGCTAGAGTTCATAGCAAGAGCATTTGTCATCAACCTTTCCTTTTGATATCACTTTGTGTTTAGGCCCCCAATTTTTGACAACTCGTAAACCTAAAACAACAACCTAAATGTAACATAAATAATAATATGTATGCTGTGGACTTATCTAATCCTATATGTTAGATAGGAGTATACATTATTAATTTCCAGGAGAATTTCATACAATAATATCGAGGATTTTTATATGTGAACAAATTTGAATAATTTGATAACAAGTAATGTGGTAGTATCAATGAATTTTCTAGAGAACAAAAATCTATTTGAATGTAACATTTGGATACATCACACAAATCAAAATCGTGAAACTTACCACTTTTGTTTTAATTTCCTCAAGGTCTAAATTACTATTTCTCCAATTTTTGTAATACGTTGTAATATTTAATAGGAAAATCAAACTTCTTCAAAATTGATTGATTCTTCAGTTGGTCCATGATCATTATTATTAAGATCATTTCTCGATAATCTGCAGCAACCTCTACAGATGTGAAATATTTCGCCATCAGCCCTGGCATAATAACTGCTGAATGAAATTTCTTAGCAGTTCTTTTCCCATATTTCCAGATCTTATAGGATTCGTACTTCGAAACAACTATTTGGAAATCATATAACGAAATCACAATAATGCGACTGTGAGGTGAATAATTGAATTTGTATTTTTTGGTAGTAATAACTGTTTGTTTTCAAAGTAATTATCCCAGCATTGTGCTATTAGATATGAACTTTTTATTAGCAAAAATGCATGAATGTCTTGTAGGTTGTGGTATATAATAATCCAAATACGTTGCAATATCCATATATGTGATTGGAGGAACACCATCAATTGAATTATCCACTATCCAGATCAGAAACATTCAATGTTGAAGGATCTAAGCCGTTAATTAATCCCAACTTTATTATATGTATATCTGTAATAAAATCAAATGTAAACACATGATGAAGGTACTTTTTTTCGGACCTACCGTTCAGCAAAGTCTCCGTTGTTCAACAATAGTCTTTTCAGATATTCATTCTCCATTTCAATATAGTTTAAACAGCAGAAAAGCTCCGGATTCCGGAATAAGTCAATGAACACTATAAAATAACCAAGGACCTCAACACGTAACTTATTTGTTGTTTATGTTTATGTACAAAGAAAAAGAACCATCAAAGATTAAAGAACCGCCATATTGGTTCACGTCACGTCACGTGATGATTCCAGGATGCGAATTGTGAAATTAATAAATATCTGTAGGCTGGGCTGGTAACAAGAGCCAGGAGCGTGTTCTGATAGCCGAAGTAATCGGTCAGGGTTGGAAGATAGGGAAAAATATTCGGCTTGAAAAGCTGTTCATCTATTTGAATCAGAACTTTACTGATTAACTTTCACTAGTGAAAATATTACCGAGCTTATGAACAATCGATATAAAAATTTCTATAGCATCGAAAATCCTCTGAGGTGAAGTAGTAAAGTCACATGTTACACTACACTATTAAATTAACCATAAATCTCAAAATGATCCCACGCGACGCAATGATCAAAGAACATTCTGAGGAGGTTCTTATTATATTCCACAAGGATCTTACCAAATACTGAAATAAACTACAACTCCTATGAATATTCTCTAAGGATATTCTAGTAATGTTCTTCATATCATATGATATGGATATCATTTTTGAAATGTGATCAGAACGTTTACTGAAGGACATTCCTTGAATATTCTAGATGTTCTACGACGATGCATGGAACGTTCTATTAGAATATTCTAAAGTATGAACGTTCAGAAGCTAGATATCACATTCTCAGAATGTTGTGTGCTATCTGGGAGGTGAGTACCTATACTACCTAATTACACTTTGAATAAATCCCACTTTTGTTCGATTTTTTTTTTGTCTTCTGCCTATTCTGGAGAAAATAATTTGACTTATTTACTTAGATTTCCAAAAAATGAAGTTTTACGGAAAAATTGGATAATATCTATGAAAAGAAAGGACTTTACACCAAGTGAATGGACAAAATTATGTGGAGATCATTTCCTCCAAAGTGACTATGAACGGAATGTTCATGGAAATTTGGTTTTGAAAAATGATTCTGTACCTTCAGTTTTCAATTTTCCAGCACATTTGGTCCCTAAAAAATCTACCCGGAGGGTACTGCTGCGAAATTTTACACAAGGTATAGATATATAGATTTCAGAATACTTAATCCTTATTAAAAAATCTTAGCATAATGGCAGCTGCTGTAATAATCATTGTGAAATATTTATGATTTTTCCATATGGTTGTACTGACCCTCCTAGGTCTTCCAAGGAGACCCCTCAGAAACTCCTAGCAGCTTGAGCAAGTTAGGAGAATCAGTTGTGTTCTGAGTAGGTAGTACATGCATGATATTCGATTTGCGGAAGCTTGGTTGTAGGTGGTTGGGTCAAAATTCACGTTGATGCTTTCATGAATCTCATCAAGATAAATTTTTATTTTCTATGTTAGATACAGTCTGATAATAAAGGAATAATTTTTATGATTATGTAATAATATAAATATACATATAATATATATATGTATATCCTATCAAAATAAATGCTTAAATATAATATGCTTATTATTTCGATAATCCCCTCTCAACTATGTCCTACATCTGGTAATTGAAAAACAAAATTTTATCATACAATTGCTTGGGACTCTCCCCAGGCTTTGTCATTCAACAATGATATTCAGATCATCAAAAACATTATCCTGATTTCTTTAAATATATACTCTTCACCGCGATTTCTAGTATTGTTATATTTGAACCGAGCACATAAGAAGTTTTATAGGATGGGTATGAATTTGAACAAGCGCGCCAAAGGATACTGACGTCACGTCAGTGCTTTTCCAATTTATTTAAACCTCTCCCTGTAATATCACTAGTTTAAAAAAATGCCATTCAAACATTATTTTTATTTAAATGGGAAAGTTTAGCGGCTCCTTTTGCGGAAATACCCGTTAAACCTTCCCCTTTTAAGTAGGTATACTCCTCCAAACTATATCTTGTTTTCTATATTATTTTTATTCTTTGAGTTTCGACGGTTTTCTTCTGAAATAGCGATGTGAAATGATATGTTTACTTGGAATAAAACCCGCCTCAAATCAAAATCACTAGTTTCCAGACAGTCCCATTTAAAAATGAATATATTTGAGTTATGCCGGTTTAATTCCAAATTTGCTATATGAATATAAAATAATGCTATTAAAACTGAAACCATGTTTTATTTAACGCATGACTTTTTTATTTTATTCTAAATATCCTAGCATAAATTATGAAATTTATTGTATTCGAACATGCTTTCGAATTACGCTCTCTTTGTATCTTGACCCAATTAGCTCCATCTCTCTCTCGGACCTCTCTCTCGGGTGTATTCCGCATTCGACTCTTTGGAAATGAATTCGTACGCCGTGTCCAGAGGGTTTATTAGGTCTATGCATAACCCTGTGACCAGGGATGCCACAGCTACCGAAATATCGGTAGATCTACCGAATTTTGAAACTTTCTACCGATCTACCGATTAAGATTGAATTTCTACCGAATTTTTCTTAAGCCATAAACTACCTCATATTTTTCACTATGAATTGATTTTTATATTTGATTCCTGGGATAATAGTTTAATATTACTTGGATTTCTATTTTTCAAGGTGTCACGGACGATTCTGTGGCTGAGAACGAATAAGCAACGCTGCTATTACTCCCTTCGCGGATAGATGGCACTAGTAGTAAATACTTCATTTTTTCTTCATGCATTGAAATTCCCACTATTATTTATTGTTTTGTGTATAGATATTTACATACATAGCACTTTGTTCTCATAATATTGATATAAAACCGCTCGATTCGGTGCAAACGGACCAAATAAATGAAGATATTTCAAATCTACCGAAATTTTACGGAATCTACCGAAATTATTCGATCCTTCTACCGAAACTTCGCTCAAAGTCTGTGGCATCACTGCCTGTGACATAACCTCCTAATCTTAAGTAGTAAATGTCTGTAGTAAAGTACTGAAAAATTGCAAATTTTAAAGATTCATATCTCCCGAACTATGAATTTCAATGTCATTAATCAGTCAAATAGAGAGTTAGGATTGATCTGAAGGCAAAACATTGTGTTTTGAATTACAGTTATTATTTGTATTCTGTGGTTAACATTCCAGTCTCCCTTCAGAGACAGTCTCTGCTCCAGGCTCCAGTGCTCCTGCTCTCTAGTTGAAATTGAGCACTGTAGCACAACCATCAAATAGAAGGCTTCAGCATTGATTTACCATAATAAAGAATAGCGTATAAATGGAAAAGTTTCAATGCTGGAAGATGAACGAGTTTGAACAATGTGATGTGAAAGAAGGAATACTTGCTTCCTTTGATTCGTAAGTGACTTCAGTTTAATAAGAATGAAATATTGACTTTAATATTTTGAAACAACCATATCTTGTCTATGGAAACAACTCTTCAGCTAACTCCAAATTAATATATTGAAGTATATTTAAAACATCGATATTAATTCACAATTATGTACTTAAGTTTAGCGTGACAACAGCTACAATCTAGTATTGATTGAAATGGAATTCATTACAGTAACTTCTTTTCAAAACATTAACACATATCGGTCCAGGCATAAGTTGAGCTTTGTTTGTCCCTAATTCTTGTCTAGAATGATCTTCCTGTCTGGCCAACATATATGTAAGGGCATGTACCACACAGGATCTCCTTGGTGTGGGTTCCTGGTCACGCGGGAACTAAAGGAAATGAGTAGGCCAAAATACTTGACAAGAAAGGAACAAAAAACAATATTATTGTCCCGGGACCTTACTGTTGGGTTGGTAGAGGTAGATACACCTACAAAAGTGAATTTCGGATGAAAGAAGAGACTGAACGAAATATACTCTGGAGATATCTCCCAGGAATGTATCACTCCAAAAAGTTACTATGCAACTTTGACACTTTCAGATCCAAGAAATATATGGACCTCAGTATAAATACGCTGCACCTCCTCACTGGTTTCCTCATAGGGCACTGCTGTCTTAGGAAGCTGTAACGGTATAAAACCCTTCACTCTTCTTAACATTACCTTTTTAGTCAATGTTTTAGGAAGCATATGATGAGATTAGGGCTAGCAGAAACTGACAAGCGCAGATTCTGTTGGGAGGAGGATGAAACACCTGATCACCTGATTAAGGAATGCCTCGCCATCTCAAACCAACACAAGGAATGCTTTGGGCCAGAAATTTGCAGGAGCGAAGACGTAGCCTCCTTGAAGCCATCCCAGATACAGTGAGTTGATCAGAACTCTGGAACTGGAAAGTGAGCTGTAGATGGTGATTACATAGACAGCTCTGACGGTGGGGCACAAAAGACCTTAAGGTCGCAGTGCAACATTACCCCCTACAACAATATACAATGTGCCGCAAGTCAACTTGTAAGCTCCTGATTTCCTGTTCTTGTTGACTTGTGGTACATGCCTGTACTTATATGTCAACTACAAAAGAAAGTCAATCCAAACAAGAATTAGGTAACATGAAAAATGTTATATTAATAGCCAAACTGATGTGAATAATTTATTAGGCACTGGTCATATGTTTGATAAAAAATTTTCTCATTCAAAACAAATACCACAATCTCAATCTATTAGAAACATTAGGATTCAATAGATTCAATATAAAATAAATTTTATTAAAAGACCAAATAGACTTAAACCCTTCTACTGATCCTTTTTGCGCGAATGTTCTGGGGAACATCGCGTTATCATTTGGCCCAAATGTCGGTAATTTTCGAATTATTTGCCGAGAATAGTCTCAAATGACTGGGTTCGACTCCCTGATGAAGAATTCAAGGACAAATTGGATTCTGTCTGGCCAGCCGTCAACACGATAACTTGAGAACGGAAAGAGTTACCGACTTGAAATTTTCAGGGTAGGTGGCGCATCCCAATACGACAGGCAAGTTCGTTAATGGGAATAATCAGCCCAATGGTTTCCGAGTAATAATTTTGTTTTGAACCAATACAAATCGATCAAATTGAAACTTGGTGAATAGTTGTAGAATATAAACCTAAGCACGTTTGTTAAATTTTGTGAGAATCGTATCACTAGAAAATTAAGAAAAAATTATTAAAAAATATTTTTTATGCCACTATAACCTGAGAACGGAAAGAGATAGCGACTTGAAATTTTCAGATTAGGTTGTGCAACTGAATGCGAAATTAGAGTTTATTTATAGGCTTGATCGGCCAAACGGTTTTGGAGTTATACCCATTTGAAATTTGGTTATTTCCTCAATAACTCGAAAAATAGAAAACCGATTTAATTCGAACATGGAACATTAGTTGTAGAATGCCGACGTGAAAGTTCTTGCAAAATATCGTGAGGATCGTATTACTACAAAATTTTTAAAAAATCATGGAAATATTGAAAAAAATTCTATATATCAGTAACAATTTGTCCGACATCGCTGAAATTTTGCGAGAGCCTTCAGAACCTAACTCTACTGCCGAGTGCCAAGTTTGAACACGATCGGATATATATAGTTGGAGATTCGAGCAGCCTTGTGTGAGTTCAGTAGCTGGATTGGTGACCGTTGCCTCGATAACTTTCGAACAAAAAGAGATTAGGTACTTGCAATTTTCAGGATAGGTTGTTCATCCGAATGGGACCTTTAATTTCGTTGTTGGGCACAATGAGCCCAACAGTTTCAGAGTTGTGCCTATCTGAAATATTATTTTCTCGATTACTCCAAAAATACAGATCTGATCGAATTGAAACTTGGTAACTAGTTGTAGAATATCGACATAAAGACGTGTTAAAATTTTTTGGAATCGTAACCCTTGAAAATTTACGAAAAAAAAAATTATTTCAAGCACTGGTGTGAAGTAAGGAGCTTTTCCGCGTATGTTTTATTGTATTATAAAAGTCTGTGCTTAAACCAATTTTTTGATGATATTTTGGAATTCCCCAATAGTTGTCAAAATACCTCTCACTTCTCTACTTTATGTACACTTAGTTTAGTATTTAAGAATACCTTTTTGCGCGCGTGTTCCGCAAGGAACAGCGTGCTATCATTTCGTCACAATGTCTGTATTTTTCGAATTTTTTTTCGAAAATGGTCTCAAACGATTGGGTTCGACTCCCTGATGAAGAATTCGAGGTCAAATTCAATTCTGTCCGTCCGGTCCGGCCGTTAGCACGATAACTCTCGAACGGAACGACTTAGAGCGTTGAAATTTGCAGGGTAGTTTCGTAGCGTAAATATCTCGGACAAGTACGTTAACGGGCGAAATCGACCGAGCGGTTTCGGAGTTAAGGCCGTTTTTAATAAAAACGTTTTTTATGAATATTTCCGGAACCGATCACTCGATATTTTTGAAATTTGGCATCAGATTGTAGAATCATGACCTTTATATGCCTGCGAAGTTTTGTGTTGAACGGTCGGCCCTAAAGTGGCAAAAAAAATTTTTGAAAATTTGAAAATTTTGTTTTCACGATAACTCGAAAAATACTGATCTGATTAAATTGAAACTCAGTAGTTAGATGCAAAAGACCAAAGCAAACACTTTTGCAAAATTTCGTGAAGATCACGTGACATGAAAAAAATAAAAAAATTACTACTATTTTGCGGAATACTTTGCTTTTAATGCCGAAACATATGTTTTTGAGGTTCATGCTGCCCTTTCCGGGCATTTTCCGTATTGCGCATGCGCAGATGAGAAGTCCTTTAACTGCTGTAGTTTTCGTCAGAGAGGATTTGGGTTTTGGGGTGGCGGATGCTATTCCTCCATAGAATTCAGATCCCTGATGAGGGTCTGCGCATGCGTAGATTAAAGATGCGATATCTTCCGAACCACTAGTGTTGGAGAATCGGAGTTTTTTGTAAGGTGTGTTATTTTGAGAGGACTTTTAGCCGCTAGTAGATTGCGCATGCCCAGAAGAGAAGTGACTATTTTTGGGTTGGATGGGTTATGTTGGGAGTGCTGAGTCGATATTATTAGGTTTTGAAAGAATATTCATAGCAATTCAGTGCAAGGACAAGTCAGTTTGGGGGATGTAGCGTTGTTTCCGAGTAAAAGTGTCCGTACCGTGGCCCTGGGGCTAATTTTGAAATTGATGTTACCCCTTACAGGCATTTTTCGTTATGCGCATGAGCAGACCATCAGTGATTTAACTGGTGGTGTTTTCGTCAGAGAGGATTAGGGTTTTGGGGTGGCGGATGCTATTCCTCTATAGAATCCCTCGTTGAGGGTCTGCGCATGCGTGGATTAAAGATGTGATATCTCCTGAACCACTAGTGTTGGAGAATCGGAGTTTTTTGTAAGGTGTGTTATTTTGAGAGGACTTTTAGCCGCGAGTAGATTGCGCATGCGCAGAAGAGAAGTGACTGTTTTTGGGTTGGATGGGTTATGTTGGGAGGGCTGAGTCGATATTATGAGGTTTTAAAAGAATATTCATAGCAATTCAGTGCAAGGACAAGTCAGTTTGGGGGATGTAGCGTTGTTTCCGAGTTAAAGTGTTCGTACCGTGGCCCTGGGGCTAATTTTGAAATTGATGTTACCGCTTACAGGCATTTTTCGTTATGCGCATTAGCAGATCATCAGTGATTTAACTGGTGGTGTTTTCGTCTGAGAGGATTAGGGTTTTGGGGTGGTGGATGCTATTCCTCCATAGAATCCCCTGTTGAGGGTCTGCGCATGCGTGGATTAAAGATGTGATATCTCCTGAACCACTAGTGTTGGAGAATCGGAGTTTTTTGTAAGGTGTGTTATTTTGAGAGGACTTTTAGCCGCGAGTAGATTGCGCATGCGCAAAAGAGAAGTGACTGTTTTTGGGTTGGCTGGGTTATGTTGGGAGTGCTGAGTCGATATTATGAGGTTTTAAAAGAATATTCATAGCAATTCAGTGCAAGGACAAGTCAGTTTGGGGGATGTAGCGTTGTTTCCGAGTTAAAGTGTCCGTACCGTGGCCCTGGGGCTAATTTTGAAATTGATGTTACCTCATCGTTATGCGCATGAGCAGACCATCAGTAATTTAACTGGTGGTGTTTTCGTCAGAGAGGATTAGGGTTTTGGGGTGGCGGATGCTATTCCTCTATAGAATCCCCTGTTGAGGGTCTGCGCATGCGTGGATTAAAGATGTGATATCTCCTGAACCACTAGTGTTGGAGAATCGGAGTTTTTTGTAAGGTGTGTTATTTTGAGAGGACTTTTAGCCGCGAGTAGATTGCGCATGCGCAGAAGAGAAGTGACTGTTTTTGGGTTGGATGGGTTATGTTGGGAGTGCTGAGACGATATTATGAGGTTTTAAAAGAATATTCATAGCAATTCAGTGCAAGGACAAGTCAGTTTGGGGGCTGTAGCGTTGTTTCAGAGTTAAAGTGTCCGTACCGTGGCCCTGGGGCTAATTTCGAAATGGATGTAACCCCTTACGGGCATTTTTCGTTATGCGCATGAGCAGACCATCAGTGGTTTAACTGGTGGTGCTTTCGTCAGAGAGGATTGGGGTTTTGGGGTGGAGGGTGCTTTTCCGCTATAGAATCTCCTGGTGAGGGTCTGCGCATGCGTGGATTCAAGAAGCGATATCTCCTGAACCACTAGTGTTGGAGAATCGGAGTTTTTTGTGAGGTGTGTAATTTTGAGAGGACTTGCAGCCACGAGTATACTGCGCTTGCGCAGACGAGAAGTGAATGGTTTTGGGTTGTTTGGGTTATGTTGGGAGTAATGAGCCGATATTGTGAGGTTTTAAAAGAATATTCATGTCAATTCAGTGCACGGACACAAGTCAGTTTGGGGGAAATAGCGTTGTTTCCGATTTGAATGGTCTGTATGGTGGCCCTGAGGCGAATTTATAAATAACTATATTCGGTAGATCTATATTAAAATGCGTTCGGATTTGGAGAAGATGCAATTTCGTCCCTAACGGAGGACCCACAACCGAATTTTTTTCTGATCTACGGTAAAACTAACAGCCAAACTGTATTGATAGCTATATTTGTTAAAGGAACTTGAAAAAAAAAAAAAAGCACTGACTTGAAGTCAGTACTCTTTGGCGCGCGTGTTCACGGTGGCTAATTTGAATTGAATGATTCAAAAATTAACAGTGCTGTATCTAAGCTGCCATCAGGATAGAGTAACAAAGTTGGAAAAGAACACAAGTGACTCTCCTTAGTCGCACAAGTTCCTAGAAGATTTGGGAGGGTCAGTATAATCCTAATCATGTTTATAGCACGCGCGCAAAAGCAGATTGACTTAACAATGAAAGAAAAAGTGTAAAAAGTCAATCTGCTTTGGCGCGCGTGCTATAAACATGATTAGGATTATACTGACCCTCCCAAATCTTCTAGGAACTTGTGCGACTAAGGAGAGTCACTTGTGTTCTTTTCCAACTTTGTTACTCTATCCTGATGGCAGCTTAGATACAGAACTGTTAATTTTTGAATCATTCAATTCAAATTAGCCACCGTGAACACGCGCGCCAAAGAGTACTGACTTCACGTCAGTGCTTTTTTTTTTTTTGTATTATAAAATTTAGTAGTAATACTCACCTGATGAAGTCATGTTATGACGAAACAAATGTTATGATAATTGAACGGGCCTAAGCCAAATTTTTGGTGGGGAAAAGGGTTGGAAAATTTTCCAACTGCATGAAGGATTACAGAAAAAACCGAAGGGGACCGGGGGGTGGGGTTCCAACTGCTTTAAAATTTTTCCAACTGCTTTGAAAACTCCGTTCAACATTGGAGAGATCTCCCCCCCACCTTCCCAATGGCCCGTCAGTGGTTGGCGTAATGGTTATTCCGTCCGTAGAACTGCCCATTTGCGAGAAACCTGAGAACATCAAAACTTGTGTTCGTTAATGGGCGTAATCGACCCAACGGTTTCCGAGCAATAATTTTGTGTTCAACCAATACAAGTCCGATCGAATTGAAACTTGGTGAGAAGTTTTAGAATGCAAAACTAAGCACGCTTGTAAAATTTTGTGTGAATCGGATCACTAGAAAATTAAAAAAAAATTATCAAAAAATATTATTTATGTCACCATAACCTGAGAACGGAAAGAGATAGCGACTGGAAATTTTCGGGTAAGGTTGTGCATCTGAATGGGTAATTTGAGTTTGTTTATAGGTATAATCGTCCAAACGGTGTTGGAGTTATACCCATCCGAAATTTGGTTGTTATTTCTTCAATAACTCGAAAAATATGAAACCGATCCCATTCAAACATGGTTGTCAGTTGTAGAATGCCCCCGCATAAATTGGTGCAAAATTTCATGAGGCTGGTATTACTCCAAATTTTTTTAAAAATAATTGAAAAAAATTCTATATATCAGAAACTATTCCTCCAACATCACTGAAATTTTGCGAGAGCCTTCAAACCTAATTCTACTGCCAAGTTCCAAGTTTGAACAAGATCGGATCTATATTGTTGGAGTTCTGACCAGCCTTGTGTGAGTTCAGTAGCTGGATGGGTGACCGTTGGCTTGATAACTTTCGAACGAAAGGAGATAGGGACTTGCAATTTTCAGAGTAGGTTGCACATCCCAATGGGAGAGATAACTTTGTTTTTGGGCATAATCGGTCCATCGGTTTCGGAGTAATACCCACCCGGAATATTATTTCCTCGATAATTCAAAAAATATAGACTTGATAAAATTGAAGCTTGGTAACTAGTTGTAGAATATCGACATAAAGGAGTGTGTAAAATTTTGTGAGAAAATTTTCAAAATTACAAAATAATAAATTCGTGAGAACCGTACCCTTGGAAAATTTTTCAAAATTAGGAAAAAAAAATTGGTTCAAGCACTGACACTCTTAATCGAATTTACAATGGTAAATTCGATCAAGTGTACAACACAGGAAAACGGACAATAAAATTCACCATGGTAAATTCGATTGAGAGTGTCCAATACAGGAGAATTGACAATAGAACATACGCGCAAAAGCTCCTGACTTCACGTCAGTGCTTGAACCATTTTTTAAAATGCCGATCGGCAGTGACAAACAGCTCAAGTTGGTACCAGATAGGGAATCCAATCCCGCACCAAAATCTCAATCCCGCAAACGCGCGGGATCAAAGTTATCAATCCCGCGGATCCGCAAAAATGCGGGATTGTTAACAATATATATATACTCTTTGTACTCAAACTATTAAACATTCAAGCACTGACGTGATGTCACGAGCTTTTGCGCGTCTGTTCTATTGTCCATTCTCCTGTATTGTATAATAACTGTATAATACAGGTATTCTACAGCTAGTTACCAAGCTTCTATCCGATCGAGTCTATATTTTTTGAGTTATTGAGGAAATAATATTCCAGGCGGATATAACTCCGAAACAGTTGGACCGATTTTACCTGTAAACGAACTTAACTCTCCCATTCAGATACGCAACATACCCTGAAAATTGCAAGTCCTTATCTCCTTTCGTTCGAAAGTTATCGAGGCAACGGTCATCCATCCATCTACTGGACTCACACAAGGCTGCTCGAATCTCCAACAATATGTATCCGATCGTGTTCAAACTTGGAACTTGGCAGTAGAGTTAGATTCTGAAGGCTCTCGCAAAATTCCAGCGATGTCGGACGAATAGTTACTTATATATATAATTGTTTTCAATAATTTTCAATGATTTCTTAAAAATGTTGGTAATTGTTTAGAACTAAAAGAACCGTGCTGGAGAAGTGAAATAAATTGTACTTACCAGGTTTGGGCCCCAGATTACGAAAATGATAGCGAGAAGTCTGCAATTCCTTTAGTTTAAAAAAAAAAAAATTCCAAAGTTTCATTCAGGTAGGTGAGGTTATTCATAATTCTAGCCAGTTTTCCTCTATTTTCTCAATCAATAATCGTTGGAAATGATTTTATTATCAAGCTGAGCGTTTCCTGCTAAATAAAGCCTTCATTACGTCGAAATCGACGATTTTATACATTGTTTATTTTCGTTACGGCAGCCATTTTAATTCGACTTTCGGCTGTCAACCGTCGCGAATTGTGCAACGTTGCCAATGTCTCATACTTGTAGTTAAGTTTACGTTGATTAGTTCGAATATTGTTTCGAGATAATGACGTATTAAGGGTATCATCATTTCGTGCCATTTTTTTGGAGAAACACATGGCAAGAATGAATTTGCTATATATAAACTCTAGCTTACACTTGCCCTACTTCATTTCATTTTGTGTTTAGAACAGGTGAGTTGTATTAATCTTAAATTAAAATGGTGTGCACGGGGTGTCTTCTCTCTCATACAGATTTTATTCATTTGTTGAGAGATGAAGACCGTTTGAAAGATTTTTTGAAAGAGCATGGTGTGATTGATTGTATGAATGAAATGAATTGCCCAAAATGCAACACACCTTGCACATATTATCCTGCATTTTCCAAATTTATGTGCAATAGTACTATCGCCGTTCCGAATCGACGGAAACGGCAGAAATGCGGCTTCGTTAAATACATCAAAAATAATTCATTTTTTTCTGGCACTCCAAAGTTAAATGAGGAAATATGTAGGTTTGTTGCATATTGGCTTATTGACACAAAGCAGGAAGATTTAGCTTAACTTATACCTTCTTGCTGATATTTCTTCAATCACTCTATAATTCATTTATACTAATATTGGAAAAGTAAACGAAAATGGGTTCTCCCAATCCCATCCACTAACTATTTGTAAGTTACTGGCCATTCGATTTGAGACATTGGCAACGTTGCACAATTCGCGACGGTTGACAGCCGAAAGTCGAATTAAAATGGCTGCCGTAACGAAAATAAACAATGTATAAAATCGTCGAATGAAGGCTTTATTTTGCAGGAAACGCTCAGAAATTGATAATAAAATCATTTCCAACGATAATTGATTGAGAAAATAGAGGAAAACTGGCTAGAATTATGAATAACCTCACCTACCTGAATGAAACTTTGGAATTTTTTTTGAAAAAACTAAAGGAATTGCAGACTTCTCGCTATCATTTTCGTAATCTGGGGCCCAAACTTGGTAAGTACAATTTTTTTCATTTCTCCAGCACTGATACTACTGATACGATCCTCACGAAATTTTGCAAGAATTTTGCGTTGAATTCAATCGGTTTTGTATTTTTCGAGTTATTGAGGAAATAACAACCCAATTTCAGATGGGTATAACTCCAAAATCGTTTGGCCGATCTCTTTCAATTTTCCGTTTATCGTGACATAAAAAATACTTCTTAATATTTTGTTTTCAATTTTCTAGTAATATGATTCTCACGAAATTTCACAAACGTGCTTAGGGTTATATTCTACAACTATTCACCAAGTTTCAATTCGATCGGATTTGTATTGGTTGAAAACAAAATTATTGCTCGGAAACCATTGGGCCGATTATGCTCATTAACGAACTTGTCCGTCTCATCGGGATGGACCACCTTCCCTGAAAATTTCAATTCGCTAGCTTTTTCCGTTCTCAAGTTATCGTGGCAAAGGCCGGCCGGACAGAATCAAATTTGACCTCGAATTCTTCATCGGGGAGTCGAACCCAAGCGTTTGAGACCATTTTAGAAAAAAAAATCGAAAATTACGGACATTTGGGCAAAATGATAACGCGATGTTCCCCAGAACATACGCGCAAAAAGGTCTTATGAAATTAAAAACATACTTTAGTAGTAGCATATGAGGTTTTTTATGTACCAATGACCAAAAACTGTCTATTATTGTCGGACCTGCAAATTGCTATCCGAAAAGGAGCCGAGGACAGAAAACAGGCGATGCAATAGACAGTTTTTCGCCAAGGTGCATATTTAATTTTTTCGTCGACCTCTACATACTTTCATGAATTTCGGGCCTGCTAAATAATTTCACAATAGCAAATGACAGTTATTCTCATATACACTTATGTTTGTATTGAACAGTATCGTGCTATATTCATAGTGCCCACAGCGACTGACAGTTATTCTTACAGGCACTTATGTTTGTATTGAATCGTATCATGCTGTATTCATAGTGTCCACAGCGGACGAAAAAGAACTTTTTGTTTTTCGGGGACGTTTGCGCTTTCATTGTCGAATACGGAATTTTAATATTGAATCCCGCACGGAAAATCCCGCAATCTTGATCCAGCATTTGCGGGATTGGATTCCCTAGACTACCAGATGGTTTGTTCCATGTCAAGTACTCCAGTCGGCGAAACTGACATATGTGAGAGGTACCCTCTTTGGGATAACGCAATATTATGATGAATATTATTTTTTGCTGGCTACATATATTGTGCCGAAAAATATTGAATATTGAATATACGGCAACAGGAATGTGTAAAAGGGTACATGGCATTATTCCATGTTATCCCGTCCCTTTTATCGGTTCGGTAACTTTATTTTAAAAGTTGAAAAAATTCTAACAGTTGTAAACGATGTCCTTCATCGTTTTCAATAACCAGAACAAAATGTTCGATATTACGAAAGCAGAGGCGGCGAACTTTAATTTTCCGAATTTTGTCATCCTGAGAATTAAAGTTCGCCGCCTCTGCTTTCGCAATATCGAACATTTTGTTCTGGTTATTGAACACGATGAAAGACATGTCAAAAAATGATTTTTGATACGCCCTTGGGCGAGGGCCTGTATAACATTTTACGATTTTTCGAACTTTTCAACTTGAAAATTAAAGTTCGCCGCCTATGCTTTCTTAATATCGAACATTTTGTTCTGGTTATAGAAAACGATGAGGGATATGACAAAGGATGAGAATTAAAGTTTGCCGCCTCTGCTTTCGTAATATCGAACATTTTGTTCTGGTTATTGAACACGATGAAAGACATAAAAAAACTTTGGCGAGGGCCTGGATAAAATTTTACGATTTTTCGAATTTTTCAACTTGAAAATTAAAGTTCGCCGCCTCTGCTTTCGTAATATCGAACATTTTGTTCTGGTTATTGAAAACGATGAAGGATATGACAAAGGATGATTTCTAATTCTTCTCAAGTTGGGCTAGGACCTGGAAATCATTTTACGATTTATCGAATTCTATCCACCTGAGAATTAAAGTTTGCCGCCTCTGCTTTCGTAATATCGAATATTTTCTTTTGGTTATTGAACACGATGAAAGACATATCAAAAAATGATTTTTGATACGTCTCAACTTGGGCGAGGGCCTGGATAAAATTTTAGGATTTTTCGAATTATTCAATTTGAAAATTAAAGTTCGCCGCCTCTGCTTTCGTAATATCGAACATTCTGTTCTGGTTATTGAAAACGATGAGGGATATGACAAAGGATGATTTCTAATTCGTCTCAAGTTGGGCTAGGACCTGGAAATCATTTAACGATTTTTCGAATTTTATCAACCTGAGAATTAAAGTTTGCCACCTCTGCTTTCGTAATATCGAACATTTAGTTCTGGTTATTGAACACGATGAAAGACATAACAAAAAATGATTTTTGATACGTCTCAACTTGGGCGAGGGCCTGGATAAAATTTTACGATTTTTCGAATTTTTCAACTTGAAAATTAAAGTCCGCCGCCTCTGCTTTCTTAATATCGAACATTTTGTTCTGGTACTCAATTTGACTATTTCGTATTCCTTATTATTAAATATATGTATAAATGTTCAGGGAGTGGAATCAATTTGGAAAAAGACGTTAAGTCATTCCTTCAAGCGACGTTTCGCAATTTTATTGTTGCTTCTTCAAAGCTCTACGAAGAACACATAGATAATATACACAAACAATGAAGATTATAATATTATAATACCTCGGAAGCGGCAAACGTCCATCAATTTCCATTCAAGATTAGCGAACTGAAAATTCATTGAATGAATGATCGCACAAGTCAGCTGGTTACTCTGTCATATGATAAAATAAATAAACATTTACGTGCTTCGCTGGCGTACACACGTATGAAAACTAGTTTCTTGATTGTCGAATGTACTGAAATGACTGGACGCTACCACCCCCACAAGTAATACACCATACGGCTGAGATACACAAATCCACAAATGAAACAAACAAAATAATACAAATGGGCAATACACCCTAAAATAAATAATATAAATAAAATCAACTCAAATTACAGGCATTAAATCCCGCCACGGGAAAACAGATTCAGGATATTATGGTAGATAGCACTTAAGCCCAAACAGTCAGTTCTTAGATTGACATTATCAGTTAAGTGAATCTGTATTATTTCCCCCATATTTCGCTTGTACCAATTGGACTCCCTATCCAAAATTGTTGTTTCCTCAAACTTGAAATCGTGACCAGTACTGAAGTGATGTAAAGCTAACGCTGTTTTATTCGTCTTGGCTTGATTGTGATTTTTACAATCGTTTCTGTGCTGTCCTCTTCTCGTTTTCAAATACTGTTTCGTCTGTCCTATAAATGATTTTCCACACGAACAAGGTGTTTTATAGATGACGTTTGATAGGTTGTTTAGCGGTGTTGGGTCAGCTTGACTCAAGTTGTCTTGAGTCAAGCTACTTTCAGTTTAGGGGGAGTATTTACCTACAATTGGATGGCAGTGCTATGGGGAATCCTTTGAGCCCAGTTTTGGCAGAAATTATAATGGACGAATTGGTTTCTTCCGTCATGACTGAGTTAACGTTCATGGTTCCGTTTTTCTGGATATATGTTGACGACTCAATAACAGCCATACCCGAAGGATACCACGATATTATACTTGAGGTTTTCAATTCCTTCCACCCTAAGATACAGTTTACCATCGAAAAAGAAGAGAACAAGAAAATAGCGTTCTTGGATGTGGAAGTTCAGAGGACTGAGAGCGGAGAACTGATGACAAACTGGTAATGCAAGCCGACAAGTTCGGGTAGAATATTAAATTTTCATTCCAATAACCCGATCAACCATAAGATAAGTACAATTAAGGGACTCCTGTACAGAATGGTGAATTTAAGCCATTTCTCATATCATGATACCAACTTGGAGCGAATAAGGGCTATCTTGAGCAACAATAACTACCCTAGAAGTTTTGTCAACCAGTGCATACGCTCATTTTTCATAAACCATGGTCGTATAAGTATTCAAAAAACTACTTCAGATGGTCGCTACTTCAGATTTCGTTTTGTACAGGGTCTTTCACAAGCAATCAATGGTGCTCTCAATCACAACACCCATTTAGCAAACTACAAACTACAAATTATCTGTTCACACGGTTGAAAGACCCAACACCGCTAAACAACCTATCAAACGTCATCTATAAAATACCTTGTTCGTGTGGAAAATCATTTATAGGACAGACGAAACAGTATTTGAAAACGAGAAGAGGACAGCATAGAAACGATTGTAAAAATCACAATCAAGCCAAGACGAATAAAACAGCGTTAGCTTTACATCACTTCAGTTCTGGTCACGATTTCAAGTTAGAGGAAACAATAATTTTGGATAGGGAGTCCAATTGGTTCAAGCGAAATATGGGGGAAATGATACAGATTCACTTAACTGATAATGTCAATCTAAGAACTGACTGTTTGGGCTTAAGTGCTATCTACCATAATATCCTGAATCTGTTTTCCCGGGGCGGGATTTAATGTTTGTGATTTGAGTTGATTTTATTTATATTATTTATTTTAGGGTGTATTGCCCATTTGTATTATTTTGTTTGTTTCATTTGTGTATCTCAGCGGTATGGTGTATTACTTGTGGGGGTGGTAGCGTCCAGTCATTTCAGTACAGTTCGCCGCCTCTGCTTTCGTAATATCGAACATTTTGTTCCGGTTATTGAAAACGATGAGGGATATGACAAAGGATGATTTCTAATTCGTCTCAAGTTGGGCTAGGACCTGGAAGTCATTTTACGATTTTTCGAATTTTATCAACCTGAGAATTAAAGTTTGCCGCCTCTGCTTTCGTGATATCGAACATTTTGTTCTGGTTATTGAACACGATAAAAGACATAACAAAAAATGATTTTTGATACGTCTCAACTTGGGCGAGGGCCTGGATAAAATTTTACGATTTTTCGAATTTTTTAACTTGAAAATTAAAGTTCGCCGCCTCTGCTTTCTTAATATCGAACATTTTGTTCTCGTTATTGAAAACGATGAGGGATATGACAAAGGATGATTTCTAATTCTTCTCAAGTTGGGCTAGGACCTGGAAATCATTTTACGATTTTTCTAATTTTATCAACCTGAGAATTAAAGTTTGCCGCCTCTGCTTTCGCGATATCGAACATTTTGTTCTGGTTATTGAACACGATGAAAGACATAACAAAAAATGATTTTTGATACGTCTCAACTTGGGCGAGGGCCTGTACAAATTTTACGATTTTTCGAATTTTTTAACTTGAAAATTAAAGTTCGCCGCCTCTGCTTTCTTAATATCGAACATTTTGTTCTCGTTATTGAAAACGATGAGGGATATGACAAAGGATGATTTCTAATTCTTCTCAAGTTGGGCTAGGACCTGGAAATCATTTTACGATTTTTTGAATTTTATCAACCTGAGAATTAAAGTTTGCCGCCTCTGCTTTCGTAATATCGAACATTTTGTTCTGGTTATTGAACACGATGAAAGACATAACAAAAAATAATTTTTGATACGTCTCAACTTGGGCGAGGGCCTGGATAAAATTTTACGATTTTTCGAATTTTTCAACTTGAAAATTAAAGTTCGCCGCCTCTGCTTTCTTAATATCGAACATTTTGTTCTGGTCATTGAAAATGATGAGTGATATGACGAAGGATGATTTCTGATACGTCGCAACTTGGACTAGGACCTGGAAATCATTTTACGATTTTTCGAATTTGTTCAACATGAGAATTAAAGGTCGCCGCCTCTGCTTTCGTAATATCGAACATTTTGTTCTGGTTATTGAAAACTATGAAGGATATGACAAAGGATGATTTCGAATACATCTCAACCTGGGCTAAGACCTGGAAATCATTTTTCGAATTTTATTTACCTGAGAATTAAAGTTCGCCGCCTCTGCTTTCATAATATCGACATTTTGTTCTGGTTATTGAAAACGATGAAGGACATACCAAAGAATGATTTCTGATACGTCTCAAATGGGGCTAGGAGCTGAAAGTCATTTTACGATTTTTAGAATTTTTTCAACCTGTAAAATAAAGTTACCGAACCTAGCTTGCGTCCTATGGAGCGGTAATTATAATATTACATGTTCGATTCAGCGAAATTCAGAATTACTGAACGATAGAACGTTTTCCGTTCATAATACGATTTAATAAACCAGATATTTCATGTATTTTTCGAATTTGTCAAACGGATGTGTAGCTTATGCCGGGTCCAGACGGGTGTAATGTAACGCGTAATGTAAGGCGAATTCTTCGTGTGGACGGTACTACGAGCATTGCATGTAACGCTCGCTTACCGTCCACACGGAGAATTCGCCTTAGAAAACCGACCACACTAATTTTCGCGGAATTTCGTGGATATCGTATTTCAATTCCAATAGAATATATATACAGGGTATGGAACCAAGTAAATAAATTTTAAACGATATTTATGATAATTTGCAGGTAAGTGCAATGGAACAAAATGCATCTGATATTTTTTTTTGTTAATAATATACTTCCGGTTTAACCGGAAATGCCAGACACTTTTTTAATTTAAATGCGACACCCTATATATTTTTACAGATTTTGAAAGAGCTTGTTATTTTGAATTCATACATACTGAGTGTAGTGTAAACAAATTGTAAAAACGAGGAATATAGCACTTTAATCAACCTCCTTTGAGTTTTTTGCATTAGAGCAAAAAACTATTTATTAGGTAAACTAAGAGACCCCGCAGACTGCAAACTTTTTATCGGCCGATAGTTTGATCGGGCTGTTGATAAGCATGAACATGTATGAATGTGCGCACATTAGACCACTTTGGTGTCGTCCGACTAATAAGTTGGATGGCCTCCACGACTGCCTTCAAATTGAACTATCGGCAAACTATTGGGAACTTCCAAAACTCTGGTGGCGAGATTCGGCAACTAACCAAGCTAGTAATGAGCCACGTGCTCGAGTTTAATTGTTCAGTATTCGTCAATAAACTTTTGTTTGAACGAAAAATTCAAGTTGAAATAGTGAATATTATCCTGCCTAATATGTCTTCGACCAGAAACGACTATTGTTGTGTGCCTCAATGCAATTCATGGGCGAAAAAAATGTCAAAATGAATAGGTTCGAGTTTTCACTTCTTACCTCCGGAAAACCAAATATAAATATTGGAAATGCGTTAGAAGGATAACTAATAGACCGAAGAGTACTTAACCTGGAACTACATCCAGATAATCTTTATTATACCTCAAACATTACACTTATTGTTAATAATTCTTTTCACATAATATATGTATCATATTTTGAAAAAATCATTTCAATTATTGGTAACTGTTTTACAAAAGCTTTATCTGGTTCAATTTGACACTATATTCTCATAAATAAACTAGAACATCATGCCCCTGAACTTTAATTAATACATCAGTAATATGTTTACACCTCCTCCGTGCTCCGACTTTACAAGAATATACCATACCTTCTATTTTAAGTTTACCATTCTCCACATTAATGGGCCATCAATTTTATGTGGAACTGAATTAAGGGCACTACTTTGTAAACATAAAGAACAAATGTCTATAAAACTGGGACCACAATTTGTTTTGTCACACACAATTACATGATCTACATTTAGAACCTCTTCTCCTTCTACAAGGACTCTAGAATTAGAAGTTGAAGCTCCTATGTACTCCAGAAATTCTAATCAACTGAGTCCCTTCTTAATCATTCGCAAATAGTAACTGAAAGAACTTTTAAATATAATGTAAGTTTGACAAACATATATGAATATACTTACTGGTTGTAGTCTTTATATCAATCAAGTGCCATAAAATTAGTTATATAATGATCAATATTTGAATCTATATCACAAAGTAATCCAACAATGATCTCAAGTCAATTATAATTTAAATTTTCCATGAAAATTTCGGTCAAACTTCGTCGACTGACCTGTCCAACACGAGATTGTTTACATTTATTACTAGCGTGGTTAGTTACCGAATCCCGCCACCAGAGTTTTGGAAGTTCCCAATTGGCCAACCGCTTAAAGTATGGCGCGTAACTGGTCGCGCACACTGCCGATACTTTAGTTCGCCGACTCGGTTTATTCACTACGTGCCTTGGGGTGTAGACGTGCGTAATTTTCAAGATGTCGGCACCACCCAGTTCTTCTCTATCACTGCTTGTTGAAACATCTACCAAGAATTGAAAAGAGGAAATTGAAAAACATCCAATGATTTATAAAGAAAATTAGAGGATTATCTGATCTCAATCCGAAAAAAAAATTGTGGAAGAATTTTGTGATTTTCCTGATTGGAATCAGTAAAATTCTGGAGAAAAAAAATTCCGGGTAATCTAGCAATTTGGAATGCATCGTGTAAAATTGTCGATGTAATAATCACTAGATAGGATGCACGGATGCACCCAATACTCCCGATTTCACTTCTTCATCCTTCTTATCCGTTGTATAAATGCAATAATAACAGAGCAATATTTTGAAGCAGTCGACCGATTGTTTGTCTGGTGTGCGCGCCCACAATCAACCCGACAGTTTAGTTGGGCCAGTGCGCGCGCTTAAAGCCCGACCCGATCAAACTATCGGCAGATAAAAAAGTTTGCAGCCTGCGGGGGCTCTAATTGATATTGTTTGTATGCATAGTAATAAATAAACGAGTACTGTTTAGTACGTCTTTCGTTCTCCAAGTGTCAAATTCTAATTGACGGAAATAAATTTTACAATTTAGAATGGTTCAATTAAGTGAAAAAGAGCGTATTGAAATTTTAATGATGATCGGTTATGGTGATCGTGTTAGAACTCATAAAGAAGTGTGTCATGTTTTTAATAATTTGCATCCGGAGAGAAATCCTTATCACGCTCAACGGTAACTAAAACGTTACAACGTTTTAATACAACTGGGATACTTGTATGAAATATCGGGAAAGCTCTCTTGAAAGACGTCACGAGTACATAATGGCTAGGCAGGATAGATTGGGTTGTTTTAACTTCTGCTACTAAAAGCAATATTGTTAAGCATCAAAATTATGTTGGATTTTTTTCTGTATTACTTTCTGGCAATTCATGGAAATGTGTATACCTGATTGGAATAAAAAGGGATCTGAAACCTTTGTGATTAATCCGTATATAGTATTCCATTTTTTTGTGTACACGTGGAGATAAGTCTCAACTTGATAAATTTTTTCAATCTAGTTGAGTTAAAAAAAACTTCTCTGTATTTTGATGGGATTTATTCATATCTTCCTACTTGGTATACATGATTATTTAATGACCTAAAATACAACTCAACTTTCTATTTGCCGCACCATTATTAACATCTCGAAAACATAAAGTAGCATTCTATCCGCCGTATTCACAAATCATTCAATCTCCGTTAAGTCCTAACTGAGGTGCTCAGTTAAGGATAAATATGAATCGCAACCTCAGTTAAATTATTTAACGGTGGTGAAACAGGTCTGTTTCACCATAATTTTCACGTTAACTCACGTTGAGATTCTTATTTATCCTTAACTGAGTACCTCAGTTAGGACTTAACGGAGATTGAATTCTTTGTGAATACGGCGGATACCGCCGGCTTCATTAAATCCATGCCCAATTCTGCAATTAGAGAGAATTTGGAAACTTCTTTTATTAAGGGTTGGCACTATTAAAAGCAACTTAAAGTTTCCTTTAAATGGTTCGCTTAAGAGAGTTATTGGACAGTTGGACAGTGACAGTTGTATGTAAGATAACCCTATTTTTTGTTAACAAAAATAAATAATTTGAAGCTTGCGGAGATGCATTATGCCATTTAGATAGTCGAATTTGTCATTTATAATACTCTATAATTGTGATTACACTCACACTAGAATTTGGAGTGTGTTCGTACGAAAAATATAGGTTTTTATTTCTTGTTTACATCCAAATTATTAATTCAGTAATGGAAAAAATGCTAGAAGCTGCTAATATAGGAGGAGAAAATTATTCTGAAATTGAAAAAACTGAATTAATATAGAACACAGAAATATAAACTCCATAGTAATTCTCGAAACAGATGAAGCTGAAGTTATGAAAGTAATCAAGGAACTCAAGGACAACAAAGCTCCAGGTCATGATAGAATCAAGGCGGAAATTATCAAAAATAATTCGGGTTATGTCTCGGCTCCCCTTACATACCTCATAAATCAAAGTATTCAGAATGGGGTTTTTCTCAGGTGCATTGAAGAAAGGGATAATAACTCCAGTCTTCGAAGGTGGTGACAAACTAAATGTTACAAACTACAGACCAATAACCTTGACATCATCATTGGCAAAAGTATTCGAGAAAATCCTGAAAATGCAATTAATTAATTTCCTATATAAATACAGACTATTATCAAAAAAACAATTTGGATTCCAAAAAAATTGGTTCAAGCACTGACGTGAAGTCAGAAGCTTTTGCGCGTATGTTCTATTGTCCATTCTTCTGTATTGGACACCCTTAATCGAATTTACCATGGTAAATTATGTTGTCCATTCTCCTGTATTGGACACTCCTGATTCGAATTTACCATGGTAAATTCGAATTAAGTGTCCAATACAGGAGAATGGACAACATAATTTACCATGGTCAATTCGATTAAGGGTGTCCAATACAGAAGAATGGACAATAGAACATACGCGCAAAAGCTTCTGACTTCACGTCAGTGCTTGAACCAATTTTTTTTTCGTGATTTTTTCAAAATTTTCTAAGGGTACGGTTCTTAAAATTTTTTTTTTCGTAATTTTTTTCAAATTTTCTAGGGGTACGGTTCTTACTAAATTTTAAATACGTCTTTATGTTGATTTTTTACTACTAGTTACCAAGCTTCAATTCGATCGAATATTTATTTTTTGAGTTATCAAGGAAATAATATTCCAGGTGGGTATAACTCGGAAACCGTTAGACCGATTATACCCAAAAACGAACTCAACTCTCCCTTTCGGATAAGCAGCCTACCCTGAAAATTGCAAGTCCCTATCTCCTTTCGTTCGAAAGTTATCGAGGCAACGGTCACCCATCTACTGAACTCACAAGAATGCTCGAATCTGCAACAATATTTAACCGATCGTATTAAAACTTGAAACTTGGCAGTAGAGTTAGGTTATGAAAGCTCTTGCAAAATTTCAGCAATTTCAAACGAATAGTTACTGATTTATAGAATTTTTTTTTTATTTTCAATGATTTATTAAAAATTTTCTACAAATGCTATCCTCACCAAATTTTGCAAACATTTTTGCGTAGGCATTCTACAACTAATAACCATGTTTGAATTCAATCGGTTCAGTATTTTTCGAGTTAATGAGGAACAAAAAACCACCAAATTTCAGAAAATTTCAGATGGCTATAACTCTAAAACCGTTTGGCCGATTATGCTCATAAACAAACTGAAATGTCGCGTTCTGGTGCACATCCTAACCTGAAAATTTCAAGCTGCTATCTCATTCCGTTCTCAAGTTACCTTGACAACAAAAATATTTTTTAATAATTTTTTTAAAATTTTCTAGCCATACGATTCGCACAAAATTTCACAAACGTGCTAAGGTTCATATTCTACAACTACCCACCAAGTTTCAGTTCGATCCGATTTATATTGGTTGAAAACAAAATTATTACTCGGAAACCACTGGGCCGATTATGCCCATTAACGAACTTGTCCGTCGTATTGGGATGCGCCACCTACCCTGAAAATTTCAAGTCGCTAGCTCTTTTCGTTCTCAAGTTATCGTGGCAACGGACGGCCGGACGGACAGAATCAAATTTGACCGCGAATTCTTCATTGGGGAGTCGAACTTAATCGTTTGAGACCATTTTCGTCAAAAAATTCGAAAGTTACAGACATTTGGGCAAAACTATAACGCGATGTTCCCCAGAACATACGCGCAAAAACAGGTCAACTCAAGATGTCATCACAACCCTAATCTCGAAAATATCTGATTCAATGGATAAGAATGTACCGACTTTAGGAATTTTTATAGATCTAGCCAAAGCATTTCATACTGTCAACCATGAAGAACTACTGAAAACATTGGAATGCATAGGATGGAGAGGGATTACTTATAAACTATTTTAGAGTTACTTAGATGGAAGTAGACAGCTGGTCAAAATTGGAAATTGTTCTGGTCAAGAAACAACTGTTAATTGTGGGGTTCCGCAGGGTACGGTACTTGGACAAGTTTTGTTCTTTTTCTACATAAACGAGCTATTTGCAATGGACCTTGATGCCGAGATTATTACCTTCGCAGACGATACAGCGGTTCTCGTAGATCGTGTGATTTGAAAATAAAATCACAGGAGAAAAATGGTTGAAATCAATATGGACAAGACGAAGTTCATGAAATTCACCAGCTACAGAGATGGACTTCCAAATTACGATAAGCTCAAAATGGTGTTAAATGACAGCATCCTTACCATTGACTCAACTGATAAAATTAAATACTTAGGAGTTATATTGGACCAACATTTGAGATGGGCGCCTCATACTGAATATGTCACAGCAAAAATTAGAAGGTTGATCGGATAGTTTAAGTATTTGAGAAATATGTGAAGAAAATGAACTTAAGAAACTTTACCACGGATTGGAGGAGCCGCATTTCAAATACGGGGTACTTGCATGGGGAAGTCTAGCTCACTGTTACTACAAACACGTAGAAACAATAAAACAATTCAAAAATGGGTTCTTAAGGTAATCTATCAGAAAAAAATTACATTTCCCACGGAAGAACTGTTCGATATGGCGGGAATACTCAAGTTGCGCCAACTGTATGCCCGAGCCTTGTTCCTGGATCAATTCAAGCGAAGTAAAGAAGTACCTGAAAGTAGCAGAAATATAGAATATAACTTACGGGGAAGAACTGAATAGAAGGTACCACATATGAAGAAAACCATAGGACAAAGAACTTTTACTTATCTTCGTCCACTACTATATAATGAAATACCACTTGAATTGAGAAGCAGTAGATCATCGCATATATTTAAAAGTAGATAAGGCATTGGATATGGCAAAGAGGAAGAGCGGAAATTGAGAAGTTCTTGAATAGGAACAACTTTTGTTGAGGAAGTTCTCTGGAATGAGAGAAATTGAATGAGGAGAATGGAATGTTGTATTAAGGAAGAGTAACTCAATTGAAATACATCTCACGCACAAGTAGAGACTTCTGTGAGATACTATTATCATTACTATTGTAGATTTTTAGTTTGTACACGATAGAACATTATTTAATTTAATTGTAACTTAGTAAAATTGGAACAAATAAAGTATAACCTCTTTAATCAGGACAGTTGATGGCAAGGTAGTTGTCCGGATTCTCGATTTGTCCGGATTGTAGAAAAACAGAATTGTGCTTATAGGTTGATTATTAAATAAAGTAATTCATTAATAAATGTGACAGAAAACATTAAATTAATTTAAATTCTCAACTACAAGAGAAATAGCAGTCATCTATTTATTATTCATGTTAGGATTTAAATAACGGGTCGTGGATATAACAGCTTTTATTTGTTCAAAACACAACGATATCATAGAACGATCTCTAACGAGGATAGGTTCGACGATGCCGGGCAAGAAGAGAGATCCATCGACCACCGAGCACAGAGATAACCTTAACTTGAACATAGATTCTAGTGCGCATGTGACATACAGCGCATACTCTTATACTAGGAATTTGGCCTCAGCATTACGAAATGGGAACTGTACAATTATAAATTGCTAACATTCATTTAATTTGTTTATGAAAATGGGTTCAAGCCCTGTGGACAGGAGCTTTCTGGCGCTCTAGTTCAAACAGACAAATTATATCTCCGAAAGTATTGGTTTCTCAGAGTTGGGAATTATATCAATGTATTCATATAATAGAACTGCATCCTAAAGGAAATTCAATTCAAATAATAGTTTATTTATCAAGATTAAATGAGCAATCATGAGAATGAGAAAAGCACCATGGAAGAAATCAAATTAAATCTGGCCAATTTTGCCCAATAACGAACTTAACCGAGATATTCATCTCCCTAAACTACTCTGAAAATTTCAACTACCTACCTCATTCCGTTCGAGAGTTATATCTATGTCTATGGATGAAAAGCAGTCTCACTACTCTCAGATCTCTTACTTCATGTTCAGTTCCGAAATGTAAGAATTTTCTGAGAAAAACTAATTTCGGAGCAAACAACTGAGATTTAACTCACTTCGCTCACAATTCTTCGATTGATTAGTCTCAGGAACATCATTTGACATTATGACAATTCATATTCATACATAGAATAATATTATTCTGTGACAACGTTGAAATACGATTTATTATTGAAATTTTGAAAAATCATATCTGAGATTTTTCTCACTTCGCTCACAATTCTTCGATTGATTAGCATAGACAAGATATACTGATTGATTAGTCTCAGGAACATCATTTGACATTATGACAATTCATATTCATACATAGAATAATATTATTCTGTGACAACGTTGAAATACGATTTATTATTGAAATTTTGAAAAATCATATCTCCGAAAGTATTAGCTTGTTAGAGTTAAAAATGATATGATTGGATTCTCATGATAAAACTTTTTATTAAAAAAAATTTAATTTGGAATTTGTTTCGTAAAAAAAAAATTTTTTTTTTGTTACTCCGAAACCATATGTCCGATTTTGCCCAATAACGAACTTAGCCGAGATATTTATCCCCCAAACCTACTCTGAAAATTTCAACTCTCTAGCTCATTCCGTTCGAGAGTTATCGTGCCTACGGCCGGCCGACCGGCCGGACAGAATGAATTTCGACCACGGATTCTTGATCAGTGAGTCGAACCAAATCGTTTAAGACCATTTTCATCGAAATATTCGAAAATTACAGACATTTGGGCAAATTGATAAGCACTCAGTTCCGAGGAACTAGAGCGCCAAAAATGTGTTTATTAAATAAAATATATTTTTCAAAAAGGTAAACGAAAACATAAATTGAATCAAATTTTCATAAACAAGAGATCACATTTGAATTTATCTATTCATTTGTTTTCAACTTTGAGGTAATCAGAAATTTTTGTTTGAACTTAATCAGCTACATTTTTCACTGCTAAATTTTTCATTTCGAACAGCTCCTTCGAACGATGTGTGCTTTCTATTCGGCATTTTTGGACAACAATCGTTGTGAACTGCACGCGAAACAACTAACAACAAACTAAACGTGCGCTGATGCACTAGCGTGCCCCAACAATTTTCTGAATCGTGTCTCAACTCGTAAATTTCAGACGGGGTGGCATGTGTGCGTCCGGATTATAGAGATGTGTCCGGACTATGTGTTTTGAAATCAGGCGTCCGGAGTAATGGATGTCTGGATTTAAATGTGTCCGAATTAGAGAGGTTATACTGTATATTATAGAAGCTGAGAAAATTGTGTAAATCGATGCTAAATTCGTTGTAGAGTGTAAAATAGAGTTGAGTAGACAATAGGACATGCGCGCAAAAGTTCCTGACTTCACGTCAGTGCTTGAACCAATTTTTCCACAGTAATTCGCAGCGCTACGTAGATGCAGGGTCGTAGGTCTCTCTGACATTCTTTCTTATGCATGGATTGTATTTAAGAAGGCTGCCATTAGCAAACATTTTTCCTACAGTAACTTTATTATTTGAATGTCATTGTAACACCAACAATACCAACATACATAAATAAAATGAAGTGGATTAAGTTAAAATTCAAATTGTTTTTTCTTCGATTTAGTGATCTTGGATTTTATTCATTCCATACTGATTTTAATCAAATTCGGTTATTGAATTCTTAAACAATCAGAGAAGAAACTTCTTGAATTGAAACAGTATAATCTACTCCTTACAAATTATGATCTGACCATGGAATATCATTTTCAGTACGCTTAATCCAGAAGAAACCCAAGAGGTGAAGCATGAAAATGTGGACTTTGAAGAGCCAATTCAAGATGAAAATGGAATTTACAACACACAAATATTTTCATGCAAATCTGAGAATATTCAACCAAACTATCTGAGAAAAATGGATACAAATTTGAATAAAGATATATTGGATTTGGAAATTAGCAAAGGCAAATTAGAACAGGAAAGAAACGATAAGAAGGATCTTCCTTGTCACTTACCTGATGATGCTACAAACCGTAAACAAAATTACAAGAATCATATAAATTATGTCGACCCAAAGAAGAAACATAAGTGTCATTTATGTCCATATGCTGCAAGTTTTAAATGTAATCTCAAACAACATATAGAAAGCGTTCATTTGAACATAAAACATAATTGTCATTTATGTCCATATGCTTCAGGTCAAAAAAGTGATCTCAAACAACATATAGAAAGCGTTCATTTGAACAATAAACATAAGTGTCATTTATGTCCATATGCTGCAAGTTTTAAATGTAATCTCAAACAACATATAGAAAGCGTTCATTTGAACAAAAAACATAATTGCCATTTATGTCCATATGCTGTGGGTCAAACAAGTCATCTCAGACAACATATAGAAACCGTTCATTTGAACAAGAAACATAAGTGTCATTTATGTCCATATGTTGCAAATTATAAATGTAATCTCAAAAACCATATAGAAAGCGTTCATTTGAACAAAAACCATAACTGTCATTTATGTCCATATGCTGCAGTTCAAAAAAGGCATCTCAGAGAACATATAGAAAGTGTTCATTTGAACAATAAAAATCAATGTCATTTATGTTCATATGCCACAGGTCGTAAAAATACTCTCAGAAAACATATAGAAAGCGTTCATTGGGACAGGAAACATAAGTGTCATTTATGTCCATACACTGCAGCTCAAAAAGTTCATCTCAGACAACATATAGAAGGCGTTCATATGAACAAAAAATATAATTGTCATTTATGTCCATATGCTGTAGGTCGAAAAATTAGTCTCAAAAAACATATAGAAAGCGTTCATTCGAACAAGTGTCATTTATGTCCATATAGTGCAGCTGAGAGTCATCTCAAACTGCATATTGAAACAGCTCATTTGAATGAAAAGGATACAGAAGTGTTTAATCTGGAAGAGGAACACAAGTGCAGTTTATGTAATTTTGCTTCAAGTCAAGAATGTCATCTAAAAAGTCATATATATTCTTTTCATCTCATATGATTTTCCTGAGAGCGGAAACAAGTTTTCCACAATATCCGTAATCCTTTATTGACAGAAAAAAAATCCGGAATGAGCAGAAAATCTCACATCACAGATGCACCATAAGTATGAGTAAACGATAAAAAAGCTAAATTATCAGCACTACCACTTTTTGAATACTATGTTCTTGGAATAACATCCTTTAAAACCAACCCAAAATTTTTGTAAAAGAAATTCATGTTCATAGCCATTTGATTCTGATGGCGATTTCCATTGACACGCTCGGATCACTCGGAGCTGTCACACTGACATATTTGACAGATATTTTCGGTTCAATTGGACAGATGCATGACAGATGAGATCGATTTCGAGTGCTCCGAGCGGGTCAATGGAAATCGCCATGAATCAATAAAGTACATTTCTCTCTCTCTCTCTCTCTCTCTCTCTCTCTCTCTCTCTCTCTCTCTCTCTCATACACACATCACAGTAGTCTTAGGATATTCGATATTTATGGCGATTTCCACGCACGGAGCACTCAAAATCGATCTCATCTGTCATGCATCTGTCCAATTGAACCGAAAATATCTGTCAAATATGACTCCGAGTGATCCGAGCGTGTCAATGGAAATCGCCATTAATTGAAATCGCTTAAATTTCTAATGTATCATATTTATCAGTTCTAACAGTTGCTCTTCGGTTCTTTCAACTCGGCTGGAGTTTTATGTGCCTGCTAGATTTATAAGGAGCAGTATATGATATTTTCTGTTCCATTGTAGCACAAATATTTGTAGCTATTATAGCTCAATATTTTGTTTAAAATTCGCACAGGTAAATATCTCTTTGAAATAAATACCTCTGTAATTTATTATGTTTATTCTGAATGAACATTATATTATTGTATTGTCAACTAATTATTCATTTCATTCCATCGTCTATAGGCTAACAAGGAATACGAATTTAGCGTTTGCATTGGGAGTAGATTTCTTTCATTTGCCGTTTTCACGTTTTAAAAATCTTATTTTTAATTCTACAGGGTGCGGCAAATCAAACAGTGCGGTTTTGAAAGTCTATTAAGAAAAAAATTGGTTCAAGAACTGACATGTAGCCTCCACACAGCATTGTATATTTGCTAAATATTTATGAAATATTTGAACTTGAAAGCAAGATTCGAAATATTTATGAAATACGGCAATGTCCGCCTAAATCTCACATTCAAATATTTCATGAAAAGTTTTATACAGATTTATGCAGTATTTCCATTTAAGTGATTTTGCAAGAATTGGGCGAAGGTGACAGTGAAATATTTCCGCAATAGAAAGTTTTTATCCTGTAATGTTGCAAAAATCTTTCATGAACATTTTGTAGAATATTCCATGAAATTTATCCAAGATAAATGAATTTTTTCCGGCTCATTTTTTCATTCTTTCACACAATACAAAGTAAAACATGCATCTATGGGAGATGATAGCCCTACATAATTAGGGCCCTGTAGCGATCTTCGAACATCTGAAGTTCTGAATAATCATCGCTTGGACTGGTAAGACCTGGTTTTGAAAGAGACCCTCCTGGCCTTACGAGCAACATTTTTCTTTTTGAATTCAAGTATTGAAGGGATTTATTTCTAAGACCAATATCTTTGAGAACTAGCGGAGGCGATTCTTCTCCAAGAGATCCCATGCGCCTACAAAGAAGTATATTTGTGAGAGGAGAATTTTGAAAGGTTATGTATGTTAGCAATTTATAATTGTATAATTCCCATTTCATAATGCTGAGGCCAAATTGCTAGTATAAGAGTATGCGCTGTATGTCATATGCGCAGTAGACTCTATGTTCAAGTTGAGGTTATCTCTGTGCTCGGTGGAGCTCTCTCTCTTCTTGCCCGGCATCGTTGAACGTAACCTCGTTAGAGACCGTTCTATGATACCGTTGTGTTTTGAACAAATAAAAGCTGTTATATCCACGATCCGTTATTTAAAATCTAACATCAGAAGTGGGATAAAATTTCTTCGTTCTATTGAAGAAATCGATATTTTAATCGGTTGTAACCGATATTAGTTCTCCTTTAATTAATGCTATTATTCATTTCTTCAATCGAATGGACATGAAATCATATTTATCATGGGCATTTTCAATTTGTCAAGAACCACAATTGGAACAGAATTATATTACGCCAATTAATTTATGTTGCGCTCACTTATTCAAAAATATTTGTAATGATATTAAGAGGACTGGGGTAAATGAAGCTGTACAAAAGCAAGTGAAAGAAATTATGGCAGCATGTTTCAATTTCAATAACTTAGAACAAGTTATAGTTTGGTTCGAAAATTTTGTTAAAATTCTTTGTTCAAAAAATCAAGATGAGACTATGAAATCAGCACTGAAGAACCTGATACAATTATGTTTAGGTGAGACTCTTCCTGAAACACCAAATACCGAAATAGATTCAGAAATTTCAGAATTCCAAATAAGTGATTCCGAAGTTTTGTATGCTAGTAGTCCAAGCTATAAATTGTTTTAAAAAAATTTCGAAAATATAACTTCCCATGTAGATTGCGGAACAGGCGATGCCAATAGCTATTACAACATGGAATTTGCGAGGCTCTTTTTAAAGAAATATATACCTTATCTTCCTTTATGGGCTGGAATTTTATATAAACATGAATACCGTGGTAGATTCAGTAATGCTAACGTAGAAAATTGGTTTTCCCAAGTGAAAAATCAATTGTTGAACGGTAAATGGTACAATCAGAAATGTAGGCGGGTCATCAGAGTTTTGCGCAAAAAAATAATTTCTCTTCATAAAGAAATTATATCCGATATACCCAGGCATGTATGTACCTCAAAGGCTAAACAAAAGAAAACACAGGGGACGACAATGTACGACGTTTCGGAGTTTTCGGAGTAACGAAAAAAAAATATTTTTTTAAGCAACATATTTCAATTCCAATTTTTATTTAAGATGCAGATTCACCATTAAAATCCATCGATATCATTTTCAACTCCAACAAGCTAATACTTTCGGAGATATGATTTTTCTAAATTTCAATAATGAATCGTACTTCTATGTTTTCACAGAATGCTATAATTATTCTATCTAAGCTTTATTATATGATCTGTGTTCATACTCGTACATTTCATCCTGTTCTATAAGAGAGATTCCAATTCAGTTCAGCTATTTTAATTTGATTTCTTCCATGGTGCAGTTCTCATTCTCCGATTGCTCATTTAATCTTGATAAATAAACTATTATTTGAATTGAATTTCCTTTATGATGCAGTTCTATCATAAGAATACATTGATATAATTCCCAACTCTGAGAAACCAACACTTTCGGAGATATAATTTATCTGTTTGAACTAGAGCGCCGAAAGCTCCTGTCCACAGGGCTTGAGCCCATTTTTTAATCTAAAATACAAATGAGGGTAGAGGCTTGCGCTTATAAACTATAAAAGAACTAATAAAATGACAACATGATTCAATTTACAGACAGTTCATCACTTAACAAATCACGCAGAGAAGAAAAAACAAAATCACTGAAAGCGCAAGGGCACATTCTAAATAATCGGCAAAAAAAAATCGAATATAATGCCTTCCAATCAGCTTAACTGGTGTCTCAAACGTTCTATGCTATCTTTGAAGGAATTTGTCGATGTGCTGTCAACAACCGAAGTACATCCATGAATCAAACACTCGGTTGCTCTTTGAGTAGTTCTAAATTTCTATGTTGCAAGCTTGCAGCTGTGACCTCGAAGATTGTTATTGTATCGTGAGATATATACTGGTTCTAATGAATATTTATATTTCTGGGGCACATGGCAGTCAGCCCAAAGATAAGCTTTGAATCAGGCTTTCGCGAATTCATGAGTATTAAAGAAGGGAGGCAATCAACAGGGATATTTTTTGTCCAAATTTCTTGAATATTTAGATATTTAATCTCGCTCTCCTCTAATCATTGAGACCAGATAATGATTAAATGACCAGGTTCAAAGTGAAATCGTTTGTGTATTTTTCTAAAAAAATCCTAGAGAAACTAAAACCGTTCAATAGGTTACGTCAGAATTGCACCACTGCTAAGATAAATGTAAAATGAACAAAACGATAGGCGCACCGCTCCGAGGAACAAGCGCACCAAAAAAAAATCGTCTGATTATTTCCTTGATATTCTTCCTTCCTATAAGACATTGCGATCCATAAAATATATTTTCTTGGTATTATGGTATGCGTAACTTTCAAACTATGGCTACTATATCAGCAAATGGCACCCTAAGATTACTCTGTCACACTACAATTTTGTTGGGACATTATTTATCGCAATACATTGTACAGCGTGGACAAATTTACTTAGGTTCGTCGAGTACCATTCCTTAGCTTTGGGTTATTTTACCTGCTATGCTCAGCTGTGAAATTATCGATGGATAATATTAACTGCAACACATAAATGCAGTATTAATCGAAGACATTGTCTAACCCATGTCGGATATATGTAAATAGAACTGCTCAAAGTCTCTCATGCATACGACATAATTACCACGATTCATATATTAATGATAATGTATTGAATAATTAAATGTAAATCATCGAATCATAGTGAAAGAAAATCATATGTATGGTGCAATTCAAAGGTAATACCTTATAAAGAGGCTAAATTAAACTGTAGGCTCAGCAAATCTTTTATATTCAAGAAATTGTTTTTGAAATAAATCCTTCTCCAATGGAAACCATCCGTTATAGAGCCTCTCTTCTATCAATATATCATTGCAAAAATATTACAAATCCACAAAGTCATATGCCCCAATATGTAAAATAAAATAATTTGGTTGAATCTAGTACGTATGGAGAATTTGACTTAGTACCATGAATAACTGTCGTTCTTTATATTGAATTATTATTATACCACGCATATTTGTTCATTTTGAGGATATCAAGTTATTTCAGTTAAATTCTATTCAACTTGTAGGCACCTCATTTGTTATAGAGAAACTGAATTTGATTCACTGTATCTGAAATATAGAAAACAAAATGTGGGATAGCTCTTTGGACAGGGGATTTAGCACTTTTGTCAAACTACTAGCGAGTAATTATTCAAACTTTGACAAATCATATCTCCGCAAGTAATGGTTTCTCAGAGTTGGGAATGAGATCCATGGATTTTTATGAGAGAACTACATTTGAAAAATTATATTGAAAACATAGATAGATATGATTCACCTCATATGTTGGATTTACATACATCAGCAAATTATAATTCGCACATTCTATGAAATCATAAAATTACGACTTATCATAGAAATTTTGAAATATCATATCTCCGAAAGTATTGGTTTCTCAGAGTTGGGAATGATATTATTATTAATATTATTTTTTTTTTGTCACGTAAGAGGAAAAACCTTTTATAGGCGCCGCAAGCGGCAGTGTGAGACTCCAGATGTTATTTGGTTACTCACTAAAAAACCTCTCACTCTTCTTGGACTGTTCTTCATCCTGCCCTTACAGCGTCCCTTAACAAAAGAGATGAGCTGCAAGTGACCTTCATAGTTGATGGGACCTCATCACTCGTAGTGACCCGAGCAACACTGCTTTCTGCATTCTGTTCGCCAAAACCTCGGCCAAGGATGTACAGGCCGGAATAATCTTCAATTCTGTCACATAGTTCGCTCTCATTCCGCCAAGGCATCCTATGATCAGAACGAACATTTTTACTTTATACCCTGGATATAGGGTTCCCAGCTCAAACAGCAAATCCTTGTATTTCTCCCTCTTCTGTTGTTTTTTCATGAACACATTATTTTCAGCGGGGGAGGAAAATTCGACAACCAACAATTCCCTGAGATCTTTGTCCACCAGTATTATATCTGGCTTTGTGGCATGGATCTGCCGAGTTGTTGGAAAAGCATAGTTCCAGTAGATTCGAGCTCTATCATTTTCGATGACTGATCCAATTTCCAGAGGCACAAATGGTAGCACTGGCTCCTTGTCTATACCATAAACTTCTCTCAGATGGAAGTAGAGAATCCGAAGTGCCGCATTGTGTCTTTCTGTGTATCCTGATGGAGCGTGGACTCTGCAAGCAGACAGGATGTGCATGACAGTTTCCTGCTGACTGTGGCATGCTCTGCAAGTTGTTGGGGTGTCCACTTTCATGATGTTCTTCTTATACCATCTTGTATTTATCACTCCATCTTGACAAGCCATAACGAATCCCTCCGTTTCCGACTTTAGACCAGCCGACTTCAAAAACGCAAAGGATAGTTCCTCCGATAGGCCCTGATCTTGCAAACTCCTGAAATATATAGAGTGCAGACTTTTACTCATGTGGTCTTAGAGTAACGTCTTCAGTTGTGCCTGACTGATCTCTCTGCCTACTCTTCTCTGGTCTGTTGGCATGATAGGTGTTCCCACTAGCTTAAAGTCGATGGATACTCCAGTTATGCTGAGTTTTCCCAAGGCTCTCCGTCCAGCTCTAAATAGGAAAGCTCCTTGGTTCCTGATTTCATGATGAGCTACCATTTTGAGAAGCGGGTCTTCACTTCTCAATATCCTTATTGCCATTTCCAACGTTTGTTGATGGTGTTGGTATTCCAAACTCTGCAAACCTCTGCCACCCTGCGTTCGTGGGAGATATATTCTTTGAACCGAGCAGTTGGGATGCAGGCTCCGATTCATGTTCATCACTTTACGTGTGGCCCTGTCTAGTTCGAGAATCTCATTAACTGTCCAGTTCATTATTCCGAAAGAGTATGTGACTATCGGAACTGCCAAGATGTTCGTAGCTGACACCTTGTTTTTACCAGACAGCTGTGATTTCCGTATATCTCGGATCTTCTTTTTGTAGCTTGCTGTTAAAGCATCCTTGATTCGAGTTGTCTCCAGTGCGCCTCTTTGTTGCATTCCAAGGAATTTGTAATTTTCCTCTTCATCGAGGTACCGAATGATTATTCGTCCTTTCAGTTCGATGTCTTCTCCTACTTCTTCAGTTCTTCCTCTGCTCAGATGGAAAACAGCACATTTTTCCAAACCGAATGACATTCCTATTGCTGTGGTGTATTCCGCAACGATGTTAAGAAGTTGTTGTAGCGCTGCCTTGGAGGAAGCGTACAGTTTTAAGTCGTCCATGTACAGGAGATGTGAAACCAGATGTTCTCTTCTGCCTGGTGGCCCGGCCTTGTACCCTATTCTGCTTTCCCTCAACTCCGTTGTTAATGGTAGGAGTGTTATGCAGAACAGTAACGGGCTTAGCGAGTCTCCTTGAAATACTCCTCGCCTGTATTTCACCCATCCCGTATACGTGGTTCGACCTTCCGATCGAACGGCGAACTTAGTCTTCCATAGCGCCATGATGTTTTTCATCACATGGACGATGTTAGTGTGGACTTTGAGCATCTCAAGCAGCTGTAATATCAAGCTGTGCGACGATGTGTCAAATGCTTTCGCGTAATCCAGCCAGGATGTATGTAGATCGCGCTTGTAGTGTTTTGCATCTTGACAAATGCTCTTGTCTATGAGTAGGTTGTCCTTGCACCCCTGTACTCCTTTACGTGCCCCTCTTTGCGCGTAGATTTGGTTCCACACTGGTGCACTAACCTCCAGAATCCGGCTTTGAAGGACACTTGTGAGTATTTTATACAGCGTATTGAGACACGTGATAGGGCGATAGTTCTTTGGCTGTCCTAGATCGCCTGATTTTGGTATCAGTACAGTTCTGCCCTCTACCAACCATGATGGAATTGTCTCACGGTGAATTATTATCCCACTGAATAATCTGGCTACGTGTTGATGAGTAGCTGGAAAGTTCTTCCACCAGTAGTTCTGGATCCCATCCAGTCCAGGTGCCGTGAAATCATTTTTGTTCTTTAGGGCTTGTCTAACTTCTTCGGTTGTTACTTCAGTCATTTCTTCTGTTGGTTGCAGACTTTGATCGCATAATGTCTGGAATCTGTGAAGTGCTGGAGTATCCCTGGTTTCCGCTGGTCGCTCGTACAATTTCTTCCAGAACCGTTCGACTTCTGGCGATGGCGAGTTTTCTGCCTCTATTTGTTTAGGCTGAAATAGCTTTGAGGGTTCTGCGGTGAATGTGTTGTTGTCCTCTATCCATTTCTGCTTCCTGATCAGCTTCTTCCTCGCTGCCGCTAGTGATCTTATCTTATCGACTGCTTTCTGCTTCAGTAGATTGATGATGGGCAAGCTAATCGTACGGTGCAACGCACGCAGCTCCCCCATCATGACCTCTATCTTCTTGCTAGCCTTCAGTTGTCCTTTCATAACATCTATGATACATTGGTACCAAGATGCTTGCTGCCTCACGATCTTCATCTTCTTATCTAGCTTCTTCATTCTTGACCTATGTTTTTCATCCCTTGTTGTTGTTCTACCTGGAGGGCTTAGAAGTGAAGTAGCAGCTCTCACTGCAGCCACGACATCTTCTAGTGAGCAGTCCTCCTTTAGGTGATCGTCGATGATATTATTATTCATTATTATTATTCATCATGGCTAGGTCTTCAGCCTGGAGTCTCGTTTTCAACCGTGCAGTCGTTTTGTTCGGATCCCCTACTGCAGCCTCGAATGCTTCCTTTCTGTTGATGACTGGTGCCGGAACATCTCTCACTTGTTCCGTTCTTCGCCTGTTGCACTGTGCAGGATTTTCCACTCGGACTTAGGCAGCTGTCACCTGCTCCATGTCCAGAGCTTCGACTTGTGATCCAGGCATTGGAGGTTGGATGTTTGCGGCATCTCTCACCTGCCTCCCATCCTGCTCTTCTCAGGTTTGAATCGTGGTTTGTTGCTGTTGGTTCCGAGCATCTCTCACCTGCTCTTCAGCTTGTTCTTCTGTTCCTTCTGGCTCTTGTAGCTGCTGCAAGATTCCTCTCTTCTTCAGATGGCTCACCTGGTCTCGCTGCGTCATAAAGCTAAGATCTGGATTGTTTTCACACCACAGACCATGCAGTCTACCCATATATCCCCTTCTTTCTGGTCTGGATCTTCGGTATAAAACAGAGAGTTTTTCATGTTGCTCGGGTGTCCACTTGTGGCGTACCCTTTGCGTGGTCTTGTTCCTGTTGCCGGGTCCGACTACGGGTTGCTCTTGCGAGCGCAGATTCCCTATGCGACCGGCAACTTCTCTCTCCTCCTCGATGTCCTCGTCGGAAGCTGTAGTTTCTTGTATGACAGGCGCCCGCCTCCTCAGCATCCTGCCGTTGGTGGTTCGCACTTCGCATGCTGTCACGCCTAGCACCAACCGCAGACGTGTCCTGGTGATCTCCAGGCAGCAGCTGTTTTCCGAGGCCTCTTAGTTGGTTACTCATCATTGGTTGAGATAAAACCGGGGTTCGCGGGCTTGTCACACCCGTGTGCTACTAAGTAGTACCCCCGTGCGATTTTGCGTTTTATACCTACTGCCAGGTAGCTAAGGTGCCTCGGGTTTGCTAAGCCCGTACTCTGAGACACATCCCAGAGCCCCTGAGGGGCTCTGGGATGTGGGGATTATTATTATTATTATTATTATTATACTGATCCTCCTGGGTCTTCTACAAGGAGACCCCTCATAAGCTCTTAGAGCTTGCCCTGAGTTAGGAGAACCAGTTGTGTTCTGTGTAGGCTTTGTTACTGTGTCCTTACGCCACCTTAGGCACATCACTGTTAATTTTTGACCCAACAGCGAATGGTGGCGATTACCGTGACTAGAAAATTTCTTTCCTAGCCTCGGAAATTGAACTTGGGGCTTCCGCTCCCAAGTCAATTACTCTACCACTGAGCTAATCGCACTGCTTATCAAGGGATTCTTATGAGATAACTGCATTCAAAAAATTAAATTTAAAAAGTAGGTTTATGACTCACCTCATATGTTGGATTTACATACATCAGCAAATTATAATTTGCACATTCTATGAAATCATAAAATTACGATTAATTATAGACATTTTGAAAAATCATATCCCCGAAAGTATTAGTTTGTTTGCGTTGAGAATGATATCAATGTATTCTTATGATGAAACTGCATCTTAAAACAATGATAGTTTAATTTGTAATGTAAAAAGAAATTGTTTTCGTTACTCCGAAACCAGGCTCATTTTGCCGAATAACGAATAACGATATTCATCTGTTACACCTACTCTGAAAATTTCAACTGTAGAGCTCATTCCGTTCGGGAGCTATCGTGTTAACGGAGGGACGGACGGACAGAATCGAATTTTACCACGGATTCTTGATCAATGAGTCGAATCAAAACATGTGAGACCATTTTCAGCCAAAAATTCGAAATTTGCAGACATTTGGGCAAATTGCTCTGTTATAAATTCAGCAACTTAATTTTTCTGGGAAGCAGTCATAGTAGTTTTTTTTGTTCCTTCATTCTCATACATTAAAGTGGGAAAGAAAAGAAACGACCAACCACATGTTCCGAACACGGAGAGGTAGCACCAGTGCACCACTACGAAGCACCACTACGAAGTATCCTGTGCCATATTTGGAAATATGCAGTGAGAGGGCCCTCCAAGCCGTCGAAAGACCTCAATAGAGCAAAAGGTAAGGACGTTTGTTAATTCCCGTTGAGTTCATTTATTCGGAAACTACTATAAAATCCTTCTTGGTTTTCTGCCTATGCAAAAAGAGACCCATTTTCTCTCAATTTCTGCCCGCTAAAAAGAAACATGCTCTGTTCCGAGGAACAAGAGCGCAAAAAAATTAATGCTGTTATACAGCTACGATATAATGGATAGTTACCCCGGCAGAGACGGTTTTTCGCGGCGTTTGTGGAAAAGCTGTTCTGGAGTCTTGGCGTTTCCGGTTATTCTAATATTTGGGAAATCTCCCTCAAGCTACACTCTGCCCTCCGATTGGCTATCTGCCTCTGTAACTCCCATTCATAAGAGGGGTAATCAACTATCTCCACTCAATTATAGACCTATGCGTCTGTTGTCAGTCTTATCTAAGGTCCTGGAAAGAATAGTTTGTGACCAGAAACCAAAAACACGGATTTCTACCTCACTGTTCAGCCCTCACTAACTTAATCTCTTGTCTCAATGATTGGACAAGGGCGTGAGACGAAAACATTCCAGTTGATGTGCTCTATCTAGATTTTTCGAAGGCATTTGACCGAGTCCCACATAATCGTCTTTTTCATAAGTTGTACCATCTGGGTTTCAGAGGAGGTCTTCTGGAGTGGATTCTTGGGATGATAACGTATTAACAGGTTAGTACTTAAATTGGTATATATTTTTGGGGGCTGAATTGAGGGGCTGAGTTAAGGGGCGTCGTACAAAAATGGGAAAGCCCCAAGGGCGTCACAGTAAAAATAAGTTTGGGAAGCACTGTTCTAGCCTATTCCTGTCAAAAAATTAGAGATGTGCAAGTGGGATTTTGTCCATTAATTACTTCGTAAGATAAAACAGAACGCCACCTTCAATCCAATATCTTGGGGTCGGTCGACTTCGGCTGCACTCGGGTCATTTTATTTCTATAGTCCCATAAAAACGGTCGATTTTCCCCATTTTGGCGATTATCAAACGTTCATAGAAAACGAACGGAAAAAAAATCGGAAAAAGTGTCTCGCCATTCTATCCGTCTAAATTCGGTCTTTCGATCGGTACCGTTAGGGGGTACGGTCGGGCGAGAGGAACGAAAAAGCGTTAGGGTTTCGGACGAGGCCGCTTTTCGCCATTTCGAGGATTTCGCGACTTTTCTGGATTTTTTTTAAAATACTCGCGACTTCCCGATCTCGACGAAAATCGCCTTCGGCGATACTTCGGTCCTTGCCCTCGCCTAGGCGATATTCGCCCTTCGCAGGGCTCGCGGCTCCGCCGCTCGCGAAAATTTCTTCGAAACCGCCTATTTTAGAAAGTTCTAAAAATCTACCTTCGATGGTTCCGAGCTTGCGCGTTTAATAATATAGCGTTGACTAGTACCAGCAGATCTACCTAGCCATAGATCTACATTTTTCCGGTATATCTACATTTTTCCAGTAGATCTACATTTTGCCGGTAGATCTGAAACCTACTCTCAGATACACACACAAAGTTTCATCGAAATCATTCCAGTCGTTTTTGAGTTGTTATAAACCGAATTCAGCGCCACCTAACGGGTTCACACAAAGTTTCATCAAAATGGGTAAAGCCGTTTCGAAGTTGACATTTATTTAAAAATACCCTGTATAGCAGCGGTTATCTTTTCGTAACGGTTTTACAATGAAGAGAATTCTCTTCGCGATAAATCTCTTGCGGTGATATTTCTCTCAAGACCCTGTGTAGCAATGGTTTTTCATTTTCGACCGTTAATTTTCTATTTAAATGGTTGAATATTTTGTGTAATTTTAATGCAACTCATTCAAAATTATACGTTCATTTTTGGATCAAAAATAATCGATGCTGTGTCTGTGGTTGCGTACGGTACCTATTCATATACATACATTCACGGTTGGATCAAAAATAAACAATGCATTGAACGCGGTGGCGTAGGTTCATATTCAAATACATACACTCACAGTTGGATCAAAAATAATAGAATAAATTAGAAATCGTTGTCTAAGGGTTCAGGATGATATTTGAACTATATAAACGTGATGAGTGATTGTTTTCAGGATGAACTGAAGACGGAACATTTCGCGACCTTCGGGAACCCATAAATTCTAAACTAAAACAGCCCAGAGTTTCAACTTCAAAATTGCGTAAATATAAATAACGTACTTTTGATCGGGTTTGATGGCCGTCTTAACATTTCGCTAACACAGGAGATCGAAGCACCTCTAGGTAGAAGGTGTCTAGCTTTTCAGAGGTGCTTCGGTGTTAGAGAAACGTTAAGAAGCGATTTTAACTTAAGAGAGACATCAAACCCGACTGAAAGTACTCAAACTTCAAATACTGGCCTTGACCATTGTATAAATCGTGCATGTAATTCAAAATATCCACAGGAAATCGTCATAGTAATGTTTACCCACACTTGATTTTGTTTTATTATTCTAACATGAAATTTTGTAACTGGCTCAATATTTCCACGGTTTATGTTTTAAAGTAAACTTTGGATATGAATATGATTATGAATCAAATGGCTATCGACCTCAGTCTTCCAGCCATTTTGGATATTTGATTGCATTTTTAAATCATATTCTTCATACAATTACAACAGAGAAATTTATTTTTTTCAGAAAAGATTCCTGTTAATTTTATCCACCCAGATCATATTAACATGATGATCAAGCTATATCATGCTCAAGTGAAATTAATTAATTTTATCCTCCTCAATCAAGCAAGTCAAGAGTGTGCTACATCCTGGATGAGCTTCTTTTTGCGCGCTTGTTTTCTGGAATATCTGTGAATATTCGCGATTATTTGTCGAGAACAACGAATCTACGGTGTAACACCTGTTTATCGCGCAGTGATAACGAGTCCGGCACAGCTGTTGGGAATATACCGTTTCTGTTTTCGATTGTTTACTTTCATAATGGTAAAATGTAAACAGTGCGATAGAAGACTGAATCAGAATACGGATCTACTAATACAGTGTTCTTTGAGATGTGAAAGGTGGTACTGTTCTGGATGCTCTGGCTTGACAAATCATGAAATTCAAGAGTATAATGATGATAACAAAATGTTCGCATTTACTGAATGCTCGATATCGAGCAATAAAAGAAAATCTGTCATACGACCAGAATCACCTTTAAACTTAGGTGACGACAAAGATGGTTCAAATAAGAATACATTTGAGTTCACAACAACGCAATCACTAGACAGACTGATGGAAATGGTGAACGAGTTGGTAGCTAACTTTCAGGTGTTAAGGCAGGAAAATGCAGAACTTACTCAGGCCTTGAGGAGTCGAGATGCGGAATTGAATTTGTACTAGAAAAAGGTTAATATTCTCGAGGAAAGACTTGATCAGATTGATCAGAATAGCAGAAACAATAATGTTGTTGTCAAAAACCTGCCAAAGTGTGATCATGTGGAGATTAAAACAATAATAGCACACATTGCTGGGAAGCTGGATGTTGATCTTGGTTTGGATGACTTTGAATCTTCAAGGCTGTCCAACAGACCTGATGCTCCTACTTTGATCAAGTTCTCCAACTCTGGGACCAAGAATGCATTCCTACGAAAATTCAAGAAGGGTACAATTACTACGAAAATATTGGGCTTGAACAACCAGGACATCAAGATTTTCGTGAACGAAGATTTAACAACACTGAGACGTACCTTGTTTTTCAAAACTAAGGCTAGGCAAAGGGAGCTGGGGATCAAGTTCGTTTGGATGAGTAATGGAACAATTTGTGCTAGAAGAAATGAAGAATCGAGTAAGGTGGTGATTAGAAGTGAGGACGATCTGGCCAAGTTAGTATGAAGATTTGCCTGTATACTATGTCAGCAAGTAAGGCAGCTTTTTCCTGTGATTGACATTTCCTTTTCCATTACCATATAAATTTTGGATTTTTTTTTCTCGCTGCTTTGTCGCGCATTTGAAGTGTTTTTTTTTTGTTCTTTTTGATCTCGTATATATTTTTTCTTTAAGTGGGCATAACTCTTTATTAAGCTATAGATGAAACCACATTTGAAAATTGCACATCTAAATACTAGATCTCTATCAGCTCATTTGCAAGATATTAGAGGTCTGCTTGAGACAGAAAATATTGATATTCTTGGTTTGAGTGAAACTTGGTTGAGTGCTGGTATAGAGGATAAATTGTTGCATATAGGAGGATTTACGCTGGTAAGGAAGGATTTCGACCGAAGGGGGTCAGGTTTAGCTTTTTATATAAGTAAATATTTGAAATTTAAGAGGTTACCTGCTGATTTTGAACAAAAGAATCTATCGCTGTTGATAGAAACTGACACTATTAATATTGTAAGTGTGACATACAGAAATCATGGGCTTCATCATAAGGATTTTCTGGATCAATTGGAACACTTGATAATCGGTCATGCGGATATAACTGATCGCGTTATTATTATGGGACACATGAATTTGAACCTATTTGATTATGAAGACCGAAAAATAGTTTACTATAATAGATTTTTGTCTAAATTTAGTTTAACTCAGCTTATCAAGGAACCAAACAGGATGAAGGCTTTACTAGACCACAATATATGTAATCAAACTGAATTTGTTCATGACTCGGGAGTTAAAAATTCTTCAGTGTTGGATCACGACCTCACTTACGTAAGAGTTAAAAAGTAAAAATCAAAACTAAACCCTTTAATTATATTTATAGAGATTTTGAATATTTTGATATTGATAGTGTTGTATATAGTGATGTGAAATACTCGAGTTTTTAAGTTAAGGACAAATATCCTGGAAAAATGTCCGAAACTTTTCCCCAAGGTCGAGCATTTTGAGTATTTAAGTATTTACGGACATTGTGGAAAAATCGGGAAAAATATGACAATTGTCACATGTTAAGTTAAAATATCAGGACAATTTGAGACATTTAAAGAAATTTTTCATTGTCAATTGGAAATAAGAAATAACTTATCATTGAATGAGTTATTATCGTGTTATTTTATTGAGTATCAGTGATAAAGGACTGGAGCCAGGTTCTGAATTAAGAATTAGTATTAGAAAAATCGATTTAATTAGACTGTTAAATAATAAAAAATTAACTTGTTTAAAAAAAACTTTGTATAATTTTCCAATTGGTTCACAGATCGTTAAGAACCTTCGATCCAAGTAGAAAAGAATAAACTGCTTAAGAAAAAACTCTGTATAATGGCAACACAAATCGTTAAGCATCGTCGATCCAAGTAGAAAAAAATAAACTTCTTTAAAAAATTTTTGTAAAATTGGCATCTCAGATCGTTGAGCATCTTCGATCCAAGTAGAAAAGAAGAAAAAATATCGGACAAAATGAAAATTTTCATAAAATGTTTAAGTAGAAAAGAAATTTATGATATTTATTCAGACATTTTCGATAATTTCCATAAATACTAAAAAACTCTAAATGTCGACTGTTTTTAGAAGTAATGATAATTTTCGGACATTTTTCAGTATTTATCAGAGGAGTATTTAAGACATTTTCCACACTCACAACACTAGTTGTATATTATGATATTATGTTTGTATTTGTATTGTAAATAAAAATAAAGAGTGATTGTTCTGTGTCCACAGCTCTATGGTTGAGGAGATGACCTTGCGGGGAATGCTGCCTCGCTCTCGCTCGATACATAACCTGTGCACAGACAACACATTCCAAGTTGTATAAATAATATTGTATCCTGTGTAAGTTAACAGATAATAAAGAAGTTTTAAATATAAAGTGGTGTTAAAATATATACATAAGAAGAAACCAAAACAGATAGTTTCAGAAAAGATTTAATGGAGGCAAACTTGGAAAGGGTGTATTACATTAGGCATATTGATAGGAAAATTGACATCTTGAATTCTACAATCATCTCACTTTTATATATTCACGCTCCTTATAAAACTATCAGAATAAGGAAGAAACATGAACCATGGATTACTGATAACGTAAAATTTTTTATGAAATTTAGAGACAAAGCTAAGGGGGAATATTCAAGAACTGGGTCAGATAGTAAATGGCTATATTATAAACAATTGCGGAACACTGTAACAACCATGATAAGAAATGAAAAAAAGGTATATATAGCCCATCATCAGTGGAGACACTAAATCTATTCACAAGATGTTAAGAAAGTTGGGAGTTCCTTCAAAGCCGAAAACGGATCTCAAAAACTTTTTTAGCAAACGCATTGGTTATTTCTCTAATGTTGTAAACTGTCAGGGAGGCCATAAAACCGATGGGCATATAGCAGTTGATGACTATTGTGCGTCTGCCTGGGTAGCAGATAGATTCGGATTTAAAACAATTAATGAGGATACCCTACTTAAATATATAAAAAAGATCAAGACAAATGCAATTGGAGTAGATGGTATATCTATTTCAACAATTAATTTGTGCGGCACCATTATTCACCCCATTTTTTGAATATAATTAACTCTTGTATCTTGTCAAATTACTTTCCGAGTTCATGGAAGGAATCTTTGATAATACCTATGCCGAAAGCTGACAAGCCTGTCTCGTTCTGTGATCTCCGACCGATTAGCGTCCTACCTGTTCTGTCCAAGGTATTAGAATCTGCGATGTGTGAACAGCTCAAAGAACATCTTAGCTCATACAATATACTACCTGAGAACCAATCTGGTTTTAGAAGCAATTTTAGTTGCACTACAGCTCTTTCCGCTATAACAGATGATATATTGCATGCCTCTGATCGTGGTTTGTGTACACTTTTAGTTTTATTAGACTTTTCAAAAGCTTTTGACACCATAGATCATAACTTATTGCTTAAAATATTGGAATCAATTGTTATTGATGTTGGAGGGCTCAAACGCAGTTTTCTTTCTGGGAGGGCTCAAAGAGTGAGTATCGGTGACGCGGTGTCAGAGAAGAGTGGCACATCAAGGGGGGTGCCACAGGGTTCATTGCTGGGTCATCTCTTGTTCATAATTTACACCCATAAATTTTTTAAGAAATATATGTATTGCAAGTATCACTGTTATGCGGATGACACGCAATTGTACATCTCGTTCAGGCCAGATGAGATGGATGAGGTGCTCGTTAAGTTAACATCTGATTTAAAGAAAATATACAGTATATCTGCTGCACATTCCTTGCACATGAATGCTGAGAAGTCAACGGTAATACTATTCGGGAAAGATAAGCATTGTCAACCTCTGCGAAATAGAGTAGTAATTAAGATAGATGACGTAACACTTCCAGTTGTGGATGAGATAAAGAGCTTGGGACTAGTAATGGACAATAGTTTTCGGTATCGTTCACATATTTCCAAATGTGTCCAAAAATGTTACGGAGTATTGCGCATATTGTATCCATTGAGGAGGTGTCTACCAGTTTCTACAAAGCTGTTACTGTGCAATTCTCTGGTTCTATCTCAGTTCGGATACTGCGCACCGATCTTCTCGCCGGCACTCGACCAAGACAGTCAATATAAAATACAGAAGTTACAGAACAGCTGCCTTAGGTACGCTTTTGGTATAAGAAAATATGAGCATATTTCACATAAATTACGGCAGGCTGGATGGTTGAAAATGAATGACAGATTTCATGTACAAAGTCTGGTATATTATCATAAGATCATTTTAACAAAATCTCCTCCATATCTGTATAGGAAAATAAAATTTAGAACTGACATACATAATTTAAATATAAGGAGAAGATATGTATTAACACCTCCAGTTCATAGAACAGCTAAATTTGAAAGATATTTTAGTTTCGATATATACCATCAGTCTATAAAAATCTTGGATTGGTAGAGTTCAAAAGAGCGCTCTTGTCTCACTTGATGCACGGAAATTATTGAGTATGAGGGATTAAATTGGGAAATGCATGTGGTTTATTGTTATGTTTTATAGCTTGAATTGTAATTTTTTTTTCCCAGTTGTTCATTTGTATGTGTATACGTGTGTATACTTAGACGTATATTGCTACCTTAGCACGCCAAAAACGCCATACTTCACAGTCTATTCCCGCCCATATACAAATTTGTATAGCCCGATCCGGGCTTCGAAAAAATTCGCATGTATATTCTATCGTAGAGGCTTCCTGATGGCTTAGGGAAGCCATAGGCGAATTTTTGACTGGGCCGAGAATTGACGGTATATTATCGCAATATATACACGCTTAGTTCATGCCATCTGACTGTAGGTGGTGCGCCAGTCGTGGCTTGTATAACTATATACAATGTGCGGTTATAACTCTGATTATTCCAATCCCGCTATGCTTTGGCGTATACTTGAAGCCCTTAAGTTTGACAACAGCGCATTCGATGTGAGATAATCACACCTTTTCCATAACTCAGACCGAAATTGAGGAAGCAGATGGTAATATATTGACTCACTTCTAACGCCTCGAATTTGACTCAATTCCGAATTGTCTACTACATTTCCATTAGACGCGGAGCATTTTTTTTTTCAATTTAGAGTCACAGAATAGTAGTGCTTATGTTAGAATGTTTCAAATTGAATCATTGAGTTTAAAATCCTACTAGAGTATGATCTTCAGTGAGAGCGTTGGAAGATTGGTTAGACTTTCTGGCAGCGTTTCTGACGTTATTATAGTACGTGTTTTTGAGTCCAATTTCTTCCATATTTGTTCAAAACTTCAGAGTACCCGGTTTTAAAAAAACTGATAGGTTCATGTAATCACAATACATAAGCATATCTAATTCAATTTTCTAACATACATTGAAATTATGGATTTGCCAAATTCTACTGTAGATTAAAACCAGAGTATAAATAAGAAACCAAAACCACTCTTTTCACCAGCTATATTTTCTGTAGGTACTCTGCTCTGAGCGAAAAAATTGACGGAAAAGATAATCACCTGTAATTCTCGAGTGACAAAAAGTTAATTTCAGATGCGTAAACTAAGGAAGTTACTTACACAACATGCTAGATAGGAAAAATTCTTCAGATTTAGATATTATGTTAATGTCATTTCTACAGTGAAAATAAAAAAAAAAGCACTGAAGTGAAGTCAGTACTCTTTGGCGCGCGTGTTCACGGTGGCTAATTTGAATTGAATGATGAGTACTTCAAGCTCAGTGGATAGAGCGAGCCGAAGATCTACCCAAAGGATAGTGGACACCATACACTGTCGGTTCAAAAATTAACAGTGCTGTATCTAAGCTGCCATCAGGATAGAGTAACAAAGTTGGAAAAGAACACAAGTGACTCTCCTTAGTCGCACAAGCTCCTAGAAGATTTGGGAGGGTCAGTATAATCCTAATCATGTTTATAGCACGCGCGCCAAAGCAGATTGACTTTTTACACTTTTTCTTTCATTGTTAATTCAATCTGCTTTTGCGCGCGTGCTATAAACATGATAGGATTATACTGACCCTCCCAAATCTTCTAGGAGCTTGTGCGACTAAGGAGAGTCACTTGTGTTCTTTTCCAACTTTGTTACTCTATCCTGATGGCAGCTTAGATACAGCACTGTTAATTTTTGAACCGACAGTGTATGGTGTCCACTATCCTTTGGGTATATCTTCGGCTCGATCTATCCACTGAGCTTGAAGTACTCATCATTCAATTCAAATTAGCCACCGTGAACACGCGCGCCAAAGAGTACTAACTTCACGTCAGTGCTTTTTTTTTTTTTTCAAGTTCCTTTAGCAAATATAGCTATCAATACAGTTAGCTTTACCGTAGATCGAAAAAAATTGCGGTTGTGGGACCTCCGTTAGGAACGCAATTGCATCTTCTCCAAATCCGTACGTACTTCAATATAGATCTACCGAATATAGTTATTTATAAATTCGCCTCAGGGCCACCATACAGACATTTCAACTCGAAAACAACGCTATTTCCCCCAAACTGACTTGTGTCCGTGCACTGAATTGACATGAATATTCTTTTAAAACCTCACAATATCGGCTCATTACTCCCAACATAACCCAAACAACCCAAAACCATTCACTTCTCGTCTGCGCAAGCGCAATATACTCGTGGCTGCAAGTCCTCCCAAAATTACACACCTCACAAAAAACTCCGATTCTCCAACACTAGTGGTTCAGGAGATGTCACTTCTTGAATCCATGCATGCGCAGACCCTCACCAGGGGATTCTATAGAGGAATAGCATCCGCCACCCCAAACCCCAATCCTCTCTGATGAAAGCACCAGCAGTTAAATCACTGATGGTCTGCTCATGCGCATAACGAAAAATGCCCGTAAGGGGTAACATCAATTTCGAAATTAGCCCCAGGGCCATGGTATGGACACTTTAACTCGGAAACAACGCTACATCCCCCAAACTGACTTGTCCTTGCACTGAATTGCCATGAATATTCTTTTAGAACCTCACAATATCGGCTCAGCACTCCCAACATAACTCATACAACCCAAAAACAGTCACTTCTCTTCTGCGCATGCGCAATCTACTTGCGGCTGCAAGTCCTCCCAAAATCACACATCTTACAAAAAACTCCGATTCTCCAACACTAGTGGTTCAGGAGATATTGCATCTTGAATCCACGCATGCGCAGACCCTCACCAGTGGATTCTATGGAGGAATAGCGTCCGCCACCCCTAAATGCCAATCCTCTCTGACGAAAATACCAGCAGTTAAATCACTGATGGTCTGCTCATGCGCATAACGAAAATTGCCCGTAAGGGGTAACATCGATTTCAAAATTAGCCCCTTGGCCACGGTACGAACACTTCAATTCGGAAACAACGCTACATCCCCCAAACTGACTTGTCCGTGCACTGAATTGCCATGAATATTCTTTTAGAACCTCACAATATCGGCTGAGCACTCCCAACATAACCCATACAACCCAAAAACACTCACTTCTCTTCTGCGCATGCGCAATCTACTTGCAACTGAAAGTCCTCCCAAAATCACACACCTTACAAAAAACTCCGATTCTCCAACACTAGTGGTTCAGGAGATATCGCAGCTTGAATCCACGCATGCGCAGACCCTCACCAGAGGATTATATAGAGGAATAGCATCCGCCACACCAAAACCCCAATCCTCTCTGACGAAAACTTCAGCAGTTAAATCACTGATGGTCTGCTCATGCGCATAACGAAAAATGCCCGTAAGGGGAAACATCAATTCCAAAGTTGGCTCCAGGACCACGGTATGCACACTTCAACTCGGAAACAACGCTATTTCCCTCAAACTGACTAGTGTCCGTGCACTGAATTGACACGAATATTCTTTTAAAACCTCACAATATCGGCTCATTACTCTCAAAATAACCCATACAACCCAAAAACAGTCACTTATCTTCTGCGCATGCGCAATCAACTCGCGGCTGCAAGACCTCCCAAAATCACACACCTCACAAAAAACTCCGATTCTCCAACACTAGTGGTTCAGGAGATATCGCTTCTTAAATCCACGCATGCGCAGACCCTCACCAGGGGATTCTATAGAGGAATAGCATCCGCCACCCCAAAATCCCAATCCTCTCTGACGAAAGCACCAGCAGTTAAATCACTGATGGTCTGCTCATGCGCATAACGAAAAATGCCCGTAAGGGGTAACATTAATTTCGAAATTAGCCCCAGGGCCACGATACGGACACTTTAACTCGGAAACAACGCTACATCCCCCAATCTGACTTGTCCTTGCACTGAATTGCCATGAATATTCTTTTAAAACCTCACAATATCGGGTCAGCACTCCCAACATAACCCATACAACCCAAAAACAGTCACTTCTCTTCTGCGCTTGCGCAATCTACTTGCGGCTGAAAGTCCTCCCAAAATCACACACCATACAGAAAACTCCGATTCTCCAACACTAGTGGCTCAGGAGATATCGCCTCTTGAATCCACGCATGCGCAGACCCTCACCAGGGGATTCTGTAGAGGAATAGCATCCGCCACCCCAAAACCCCAATCCTCTCTGACGAAAACTTCAGCAGTTAAATCACTGATGGTCTGCTCATGCGCATAACGAAAAATGTCCGTAAGGGGTAACTAATTTCAAAATTGGCCCCAGGGCAACGGTATGCACACTTCAACTCGGAAACAACGGTATTTCCCCCAAACTGACTAGTGTCCGAGCACTGAATTGCTATGAATATTCTTTTAAAACCTCACAATATCGACTCAGCACTCCCAACATAACCCATCCAACCCAAAAACAGTCACTTCTCTTCAGCGCATGCGCAATCTACTCGCGGCTAAAAGTCTTTTCAAAATAACACACCTTACAAAAAACTCCGATTCTCCAACACTAGTGGTTCGGAAGATATCGCATCTTTAATCTACGCATGCGCAGACCCTCATCAGGGATCTGGATTCTATGGAGGAATAGCATCCGCCACCCCAAAACCCCAATCCTCTCTGACGAAAACTACAGCAGTTAAATGACTTCTCATCTGCGCATGCGCACAACGAAAAATGTCCGGAAAGGGCAGCATGAACCTCTTAAAAATAGGTTTCGGCATTTTAAGCAAAGTATTTCGCAAAATAGTAGTAATTTTTTTATTTTTTTCATGTCACGTGATCTTCACGAAATTTTGCAAAAGTGTTTGCATTGGTCTTTTGCATCTAACTACTGAGTTTCAATTTAATCAGATCAGTATTTTTCGAGTTATCCTGAAAAAAAAATTTTAAAATTTTTTAATTTTTTTTTTGCTACTTTAGGGCCGTCCGATCAAAACAAAACTTCGCAGGCATATAAAGGTCATGATTCTACAATTTGCTGCCAAATTTCAGAAAGATCGAGTGATTGGTTCCGGAAATATTCATTAAAAACGTTTTGACTAAAAACGGCCTTAACTCCGAAACCCCTTGGAAGATTTCGCCCGTTAACGAACTTGTCCGAGATATTTACGCTACAAAACTACCCTGCAAATTTCAACGCTCTAAGTCGTTCCGTTCGAGAGTTATCGTGCTAACGGCCGGCCGGACCGGACGGACAGAATTGAATTTGACCTCGAATTCTTCATCAGGAAGTCGAACCTAATCGTTTGAGACCATTTTCGAAAAAAAATTCGAAAAATACAGACATTGTGACGAAATGATAGCACGCTGTTCCTTGCGGAACACGCGCGCAAAAAGATGAAAATTTCATCGGAGACCTCAATCTATAATGGTATAATACCAAAAATAACAATTGGACAATATTGGCGACAAAATTTGTGCTTTGTGTTTGATCGAAAGTTCGTCGAAGAAATTAGTTGATTAGGTTGTTATTTCGAAAACTACACCCGGGATAAAGTTGATATTAGGTATGTATGTGAAGAATAGCGATTTGAATTCAGTCAAATGGAGCATCAAATGTTAACAACCATAATTTTTCACCGATGAACATTTCATTGGATATTTCAGTTTCCAGTCCATAAATTTATTAAATCTGATAATATTGACAATTTTGGCGAAAAAATCTGTGATATTGTTGATATATCGAAAACATATTCATAAAGGAATTTAGTTTATTTTCCTGATATTTTGAAAACCATATTCGATATCAAAATGACAGTGAGCATGCAGTTGTTAATAAGTTGAAAAAAATTGGGTCAAACACTGACGTGAAGTCAGCGCTTGCGTTACGTTTGATCCGAGCTCGGTCCCGTGTCTTGGCCTCCCGCGGAATCGTCAAGCTTCGAGACCCCGTGAATGCTTTCGGGCGTTCTGGGTAATCTCTGCGGCCGTCATCTAACAATCAACTCAGAACTGGCACGGACCGGGAGAATCCGACTGTCTAATTAAAACAAAGCATTGCGATGGCGATTGCGATTGCGATGCAGAAATTCAAGCAAGCGCGGGTAAACGGCGGGAGTAACTATGACTCTCTTAACGGCGTAGGATACGGTCTCGACCTGCGCCAAATCATCGGGAGACTACTGGTGATGACCCGGCTTCGAATTTGGACTCTCTTTTGGTAGATTTGCCCTTTCAATCTCATTCGTGTCAGAATTGTGCAGATGTTGGTAGGGGCAACTTTTTACATCTAAGCCTTAAAGACGCTTTGGCGCACATCACACAGAGGCACCCCAACTCTGAAACAACTTTCCGCTGTCGTAAGTGTCTCGTCAGGACCTCTGACAATTTCAGGTCCATCGTTGGCCACTCCGCTCGGTGTACCGGTCCTCCCCAGGGTATGCAGGGGCAGTTTGTCTGCCAGGGCTGCACCGCACGATATCAGAGCCAGGCGGCTCTCTCACTGCATACGAGGTCCAAACATCCGGATCTGCGAAACCAACAGTTGCTTAACAAGAAAAAGGTAAACGGCGGGAGTAACTATGACTCTCTTAAGTCCAACCTGCAACGTCCTCGTTCGTGAGAGTCGGGCAACGTTTCTTCGGAAGCGGCTAATAGCAGGCAATGGCACCGGTCAAGGTTCACCCTCCTTCGTATAAGAACCGAGTAACTGCTAGGACTCTTGATAGCTATGTCGATAGGTCCAACCATGTCGAATTGGTATTGAGAAGAGCAGCGAAATCTGAAATTGACCATCTCCCCTACGCTGTGCCGAGCCAGCATATATTACCATCTGAATGTAGGGAATACTTTCAAAGGCGAAGTTGACAGCTAACACACGTTAGTTGTCTTGTCTTTTTAACCTGGCCGTAGGTATAAAAGGCAACTCATAATATGTTGCGTCATAAAACTGCATTACCCCAGGTGGGTAGAGTCATTGACTCAGAATCCCTCACCGATATTTCATCGGTCAGCCCCACGGATTCTGGGGGGGGGGGGGGGCAAAAACTCAGCATATGGACATGGAGGGACAGGATATCGATCCCCTTTGGACGAGGGGGAGACTCGGTCGTTTTCTCCCCCGGTTAGGATGGTAACGACCACTGGTAATGACCCGGCTGATTCTGGAATAGTTAATGGAAATTCGATCATCACCAACTTGCCTTTTGAAAAGCACAGCTGCCCCCTGTGTGTGAGGGAAATGGGGATCAGGTTCTATCATTTGGGCCTCAAGGATGCACTTCACCATCTAAGCACAAAGCATCCCCTTGTTGACTCTGTTTTTCGCTGCCGCAGATGTTCAGAAAGGTCCTCGAATAACTATAGGTCCATTTTGGGACATACATCTAGGTGTAAGGGTCCTAAGATCGCTGCCGGTGATTTCATTTGTGATTTGTGTGGTGACAGGTTCCACAACCAAAGCAGCCTCTCACAACACCAACGTCATCGGCACCCTGCAAAACGTAACGAAATTAGATTGAATAGCTTAAAAACTAAGCCTCGTAAGCGAACAGCAGGAAAGACTTGGACTGACGAAGAAGAGGCGCTGCTGGAACGCCTGTTTGGATTGCATAAAAACGCGCCAAACAGGTACGACCTGATCCACAGTCAGCTTACAACTAAGACCGTGAAACAGATCCGTGATAAGATCTCCTACATGAAGCGTAGAGGAAATTCTCGTTGGGAAGATGCGCCCGCGCAATTGGAGGAAGTACTCACCTCTTCACCTGTTGCCGTCCCTCTGGTTGTTCTCTCTGGTGGTTCTCCTGGTTGCTCGGGATCGTCCAACTTGGTCCGGGGCTCTGGGGCTGTTTCTGTCCGCGCATATAGCTCCCGCGGAATCGTCAAGCTTCGAGACCCCGTGAATGCTTTCGGGCGTTCTGGGTAATCTCTGCGGCCGTCATCTAACAATCAACTCAGAACTGGCACGGACCGGGAGAATCCGACTGTCTAATTAAAACAAAGAAATTCAAGCAAGCGCGGGTAAACGGCGGGAGTAACTATGACTCTCTCAATTTCGCGGATGACGTGGTAGGCAATCATTGGCTGAGGAATCCGACTCTACTCAAACCTTCACGCTTTATAACAGCTTTGAGAATGAGGACAAATCAGGTGGGACTTAGGGTCCCGATGAGTCTAACGCGAAGGATAGACGACATCAAGTGTAGGAAATGTCAATCTCAGCCCGAGACTCTTGGTCATGTTATTGGTCTCTGCACCTACACGAAGCCTGCTAGATTGAGACGGCACGACGAAATCTGTAGAAGGGAAGAAATTCAAGCAAGCGCGGGTAAACGGCGGGAGTAACTATGACTACCCATTATTTTCTCCCATTTTCAATTATGAAAATAGAAGTTACAAACCTGATCTGGTAGTGATAAGCCAGGAAAGGGTCCTGATAGTCGACGTCAGCGTCCGCTTGGAGGATGGTATTTATCTAGAATCAGCAAGAAAAGAAAAAATCGATAAATATTCGCCGCTCCTAGACCACCTCTGCCGTTCGAACAACATCTCGAGAGTTAGTAAACGGCGGGAGTAACTATGACTCTCTCAAGAACGGTCTGAATTTTTTCAGGGGCACTGATCCATTGGTGCAGGCTCTGAGTCTCGATTCGAGTTTGGAGTGCAGACTGAAGCGGTTGGCGAACTCTGTCCGCTTAAACTGGCCCTGCACGGTGGGAGAGGTCGAAAGACTGAAGAAGAGGAAAAGGACGGAGATTTTGGATGAATGGAGTGAGCAGAGATTCCAGGGAAAGACCGTTGAGGCCTTCCGCGGGGACACCGTGGGTAACCAATGGCTCACTAACCCCACCTTGCTGAAACCATCTCGCTATATAACCGCTTTGAGGATGCGCACTAATCAGGTGGGGCTCAAGGTGCCCATGAGTGTGGCTGGAAGGGTGGGAGACGTTAAGTGCCGTAAGTGTCACATTCAACCGGAGGCACTGGGACACGTAATTGGCCTATGTTCTTTCACAAAACCCGAAAGACTTAAGAGGCACGATGACATTTTGAACTTTGTAATGTCAGAGGCCACGAAAGCCAGTCCCGATAGTAGATTTTCTAAGGAGCCGTCGATTAAGCTGCAAGATAGATTGTTCAAACCTGACCTGGTAATTATAAACCAGGAAAGGGTCCAACTGGTCGATGTTACCATCCGCCTGGAGGACGGACAGTATCTAGAAAATGCAAGGACATAAAAAATAAATAAGTACTTACCGCTCCTAAATGACATCAAGGCGAAGGAGGGATGCAGATCGGGAAGAGTCATCCCAATTGTTGTGGGGTCCAGAGGTGGTATGCCGCAGGAAACCATTAAGAGTCTGCGAGAGCTAGGAATAACAAGTTTTCAAAAATCACTTACCATCTCACTTATGGCACTTCGGTGCTCGATCGAAATGTATCATAATTTCTTAGATTATGACACTGGCCCGAGAACTGCCGCCTCAGGAACATTGACATCGAACCATAACATCATCCAATAGGCTTCTTCTTGGCCTCCGTAGGGTGGATTGGGGAGCGACGATCAAATCCGAGGCGCCGGTCGGGTCGTCGTGCACCCAGAGCTCGTTCTGTGTTGTGATGTCCGGCTTTATACGAGCCTTTTAAAGAGAACTATTTATGATTTTATCTATACACCATAAAACTAATATATATATATATATATATATATGTGATAATAATGATCGTACTTACCTGCTGTTCATCCACTGTACCATCCACATCTGTGTGAGAGCCTGGAACTGAAGTCTTCGTCTAGGAAACATCTGAAACATAAATATAATTAACAGGGCTGCAAGAACTGGCTATACAAGGATAAACCGAACAACAAAGTAATATAAGAACAATAAGAAGTATTTATACTTACGAGTTAAACTCAATGTTAATCGTGCTCAGCAAAGTTCAGCTGATGTACACCCATGAAGAATGCGTGCATTCATTTGTTAGGAGTCGCCCTCATAAAAAGCAAAGTTCACCCACAAGGTGTAGAAATAGCCAAATGCCTCGTCATCTAATTAGTGACGCGCATGAATGGATTAACGAGATTCTCACTGTCCCTACCTACTCCCCCTCATGGTCATTGCCTTGTCGCGGCGAGGGGGCTTAAGTTACTTCGAAGTATTCTAGGCTTCACCGTTCTCGAACTAGATCTAGTTCTTGATTGCACAATGGTGAAGCCGGAGGATGAAGAGGTAATACTAAAATGACCACCCCTAGATCAGTACTATTGGCACGGTAGGGGGCTGGAGTAACCGTGAGGGATCCTAAAGGTGACGTAGAGTGCCTTGGAGGATGAAACGGTGAAAAGTGAAAACTGATCAGCTCAGGAGCTAGCATTCCACCTTCGTGGTTTGGTAGTACGGGAATCGCCAGACCCGAGTTATCCTAGGTCCTGGTGGAAACACCTTGTATATACCGTCTTCCTAGGAGGATGGGGAGTCACGTTCAGTCTCACTGACGTAAGGACTCAAAGAGGAGACACCCTCGATAATAAACTCCGCGCGGAGAGTGGGCGCATCCGCGGGACCAGTAGCCCAAAAGCTCAGGGACTACTCATACCCTAAAGGAGGTATGATAGGACGGGGATCGCCGAACCCGAGTTACCCTAGGACCTGGTGGTAACGCCTTGTATAAACCGTCTGACCTAGTCATGTCTTAGGAGAGATGGGGAGATTGGCTTTATTGCCCGTCTCAAAGAGGAGACAACCTCTGTAAAAAACCCCGAATCCCAAGATGTAGAGAAGTGTCGAGGGGATGAATGATCAGAGGGCATCTGGTCCCTAACTTTCTCACCACGGGGCACCTGGCGAACCGCGTGGGACATTTTAGCCTTCTTGGTTATAAGAACGCACTGTCACTGAGCGAATTTATTTTCGTTTCAACTCGTGGGAACAATGAATGAAATTGAACCAAAGAATAAAGCTGGGGAAAAGGGAAAGACACTCAAGGGAAAGAGTGCCAATAAGGACAAAAAGGCTGCCTCAGGGACAGACCTTAGTGACACTGGATCGGGAACGGACACCGATTCAGTTGTCTCGGTGCAAAGCACCAGAAAGAAGAAGACAAATGAGACACGTGGGATGGCACGTGCTCAAGAGGGACTTGGAATGGGCAAGTCACCCTCAACTAGCAAAGATGCTAGTAGTGGACACATAGACAATAAACAAGGGCCGAGGTCATGGATAGATTCCATAGCTAAGGCTAAGGAAATAATAATTGAAGCAACAACCCGATACCAATCGGGTAAATTGCGCTTCAGTAAGGAAGATCAATCTGTGGTAAGGGCACAGATAGATATATTAACGGACCAAATGATGAGAATGGCATACGATCTTGGTAACAAAGACGCACTAGGGAACATAGTGGACAGTCAAGCCAAGATCATTGACAGACAACAAGCCGAAATTAAGTTCATGCAATTTGAACTTCAAGCTTACAGGATGAAATACGAGGAAATATGCAGACCAGAGGAATCCTGCGGTTCCTTCAAGAGCATCCTAAAGGATGTTCCGAGAAAGGCAACTACAAAGGCAAAGGCAAAAAAGACGAGAGCAGTAGTGGCTCCGTCAAAGACAATTAAGACCAAAAGCAAAGAAACCGTGAACAAGGCTCAAACTCAGACAGAAACTGAGTCCGAAAAAGAATCGGAACAAGAGTATACGGAGGTAAAGAGGCGTAAGCGGAAGACTTACGCTCAAACGGTCAAAGCACCTGCCGTAAGCAGGAAAAACGGAGAAGGGTGGAAGACGCCCGAACAAAAACAAAGTCTTCAAACTATGATTTGCATAGAAAATGAGAAAGACCACATGACGGTTATAAAGAAATTGAGGGAGATCTCGAAAGAGGTCACTCAGATTAATCAGGTCAGAAACATCATACCCATCAAAGATGGGAAAGTGATAGTACAATGCAAGGACGAAGCTCAACAAAGAGTACTAAAGGACGCTCTCGATAAGGACGCTTCTCTGAAGTACAAGTCCGAGAGAAGAAGAGCGCCTATGTTAATGCTCACGGGCATAACCAAGGGACATAAGGACTCTGAGCTATTAGAGCAAATAGCAAAAGAGAACGAAGATATAGAAAGGATCTTCGGAGAGTCCTTTGCGAAAGAAACAAAGATCCTACATAGAAAAGCATGTAGGAATCAATATAAGGAAAACATTACGCTGGAGACAAGAACCGACATATTTAAATATATGATGAAGATGGAAAGAATATTCCTAGACCTGGTGAGCATCAGGGTCGAGGAGGTGATAAATGTGGCACTTTGCTACAAATGTCACCACTTTGGTCATGTGGTCAAACACTGCACGGCCAAAGACAGATGCCACAAGTGCGGTGGAACACACGAGGGCAGAGGCTGCAAGAGCAGCAGGCTGGACTGCCCTAACTGTAAGGCAGCTCAGATAAAGACTGAGGAGAGATGGCACACGGCGAGGGACAAGAAATGTCCCATCGCGATAAAGAAAAGGGAAATGCAAAAGACGGCCATTAACTACGGAAGTTAATGCCGATAAAAATGATACAAATTAACCTGGACAGATGTCATGGGGCAACTCTAGCATTACAACGGATAATGAAAGAGAATGAAATTGACATAGCAATGATACAGGAACCATATCATAGGATAGTTCCAAACACGGAATACACTGTTCATAGGCCCGAGGGCGCACATAAGGTGCAGATATGGACAAAAAATGATATGATCAATATCCGAACTCGCAGGGAGTTCACGGATAAAAATTATGTTACTGTTGAGCTAACAAAGATAAAAGGCAGCAAAAACGAAGTGATTTTAATAACTTCTATTTACGACGAACCAGGTGGCCATGAAAACAAGAGATTAAACGAATTCTCGAATCGATTTAGGGTGCAACGAAATAAGGAGAAACACCTCATTGCAGGGGACCTGAATGCCCATCATGCAGCATGGGGAGGTAATAATATCGATAGAAGGGGCGAAAGCCTTCTAGACTGGACCATGACAAACGGGTACGTCATAATGAATGACGAAAGTCAAATGGCCACATTTTCGGGTCCCCGAGGGGAGAGCTATATAGATATAACTCTAACAAAGAGCACAGAAATCGAAAACTGGTCGGTAATAGAGGATGAATCACTGAGTTTACACAGATACATCACATATGACCTATGTGAAGATAGGTACTTTGCGAAGCAAAGGAATACCTATGACTTTATTAACACGAATTGGCTCAATTTCAGGCTTAGCTTGAAAGAATTGGTGGATAAAGAGATCTGGGAAATACAGGATCAAGACGATCTTGAGGAAAAGGCTGCAAAACTACAAGAAATTTGTAGTAATGTCTGTAAAAGGCAAATCAAAAAAGTTCACGCTCAGCGAACATATTCGCAAGAGTGGTGGACTAAAGAATTACAACAATCAAGGTCAGAGACTAGAAAGTTGAGAAGAGCGGCTCAACTAGAAAGACAAGTAACCAACTGTATAGGTGGTGAAAAATGGAAGGCTTACATTGACTTTAGGAATCAGTATAAAAAGCAGATAAAAGAAGCAAAATTTCTGGCATTACAAGAATGCATAGAAAACATTTGCGAAACAGATCCTTGGGATAAACTATGGAAGTTTTTCCGCACAAAGGACAAAGGTGCAGAACAGAACATCTTAAAAGAAGATGGTTCTTACACCAAAGATGATAGGGAAAAACACGAGTATTTACTGAGTAAATACTTTCCTGAGGACGATGAATCAAACGATTCAGGGGAAATGAGTCGTATCAGGGCAGATGAGAGAAACTATAATGAGGTTGAAGAACCTCATATAAACAGAGAGGAGATAAAGCTAACAATTAGCTTTATGAAAAAAGGGAAAAGCACTAGCGATGATCGCATTCCTAACGAAGCGATGCATCATATAAATGAGGAGATAGGCGAAGTGCTGGAAACAGTTTATAACGCAAGCTTTAAACTTAATAAATTTCCAAAAATCTGGAAAAGGGCCAAAGTAGTATGGATACCTAAAGCAGATAACTCTTTAAGACCAATAAGTCTATTACCAACATTAGGTAAGGTATTAGACGGGATCATAAGCCGTCGGCTTCAACATTGGTTGGAGTGCAATAAAGGGCTAGATGATAGACAGTTTGGATTCCGAGAAGGAATTTCGACTGTAGATGCAATCGATAAGCTAATTAAGCAAATTCGAGAGCACACAGAGGAGAGCAAACACCAGCTGATGGTGACATTGGATTTGAAGAATGCCTTTAATTGTGCATGGCCGCCTTACATCAGCAGGGAACTCGAATTAAGTAAAGTTCCGATACTGTTGAGGAAGGTATGTATGAACTTTTTGGAAGAAAGAGTGACAAGTAGCGGACCAGTAGAGAGAGCTATGAAAAAGGGTACTCCTCAGGGATCCCGATTAGGTCCAATACTATGGCTAACGGTCATGCAAGGTTGGTTCAGAGAAATGGACTCAATCAACCAGAAGTGGAAAGACGAGGAATCAGAAAATAAAGGGGTTCTAAGGGACTCAGTGGAAGATGTGGCTGTGGTGCAAGCATACGCTGATGACCAGGTCATTCTTATAAAAGGGAAATCAGCAAAGGAAATTGAAAGAAAATGGTCCTACATATGAAGGCATGTAAAGACTGGGAAAAAACAAGTGGTCTTCTTTATAACAAAAAGAAGACTGAGGCTATGTTTATAGAGAAAAAGAATGGAATTAGACCACCATCAATAAAAGCAGATGGAGAGATAATTGTTTTAAAAGAACATATAAAATAACTCGGTCTAACCATAGACAAAAAACTGTCTTTTATAGAGCATGTAAAAGACATAAGGAAACGTCTGAGTAAGAACTCCAATAAATTAATTGGGATGGTACGCCGGACATATGGACACAACAAAGAAATGTTCAAACACATTTCAGAAAGGGTCATGAAACCAGCAGTATTATACGCCTCTGAGATATGGGGAGTTAATGCTGAAAACAAGATGGTTAAAAGACATATTGACGCAACACACAGACCTCTGTTACTGTTGATGAATAGGTCATACGTAACAGTATCAACTAGGGCTCTAGAGGTATTAGCTGGTACACCGCCATGGGCAGTAGTAGCCAAGCAAAAATACAAAGACTGGGTCGCAAATAGATATGATATAGAAAGGGCACGGACTAAGACGGCTGATAGAAGTCATCCGTCAGAAGGATTTAATAAAATAGACGGGAATGAGGATTCCGCAGTCTACAAGACAAAGAAGGAGAGAAAAAATATCAATGACAAACAGATCATTGAAGAGTGGCAACGTCAGTGGGACGATTGCGACAAAGGCAGAGTACTCTACGAACTTTGTAAGGAAGTAGGTACAAAAATGGTCAAACTAAATTTCCGGGCCTCGCAGCTAGCAACGAATCACGGAAATTTTGAGGCGTACAAAAAGCGTTTCAACTTAGTTGAAACAAATGGAAAATGCAGATGTGATGAATGCTCGGACGAAAACTCCGGGCATATAAGGTCACAATGTTCGCTTACAGAGCGAATGATAATAAGGATAAGCATAAGGGATAAATACGGGGACCTCAATATAAAACTAAGAGACGATGGAAAGGTAAATGAGCTCCACGTCCAGAAATTGACGGAATGGGCAGAAAAGGCAATAGATGAAGACGATATGGGTAACTAACCCACAGAAGGAACCGAGGACCTTGAACTAGGTCCAAGGCAGAAAAAGAGGGGTTTCATAGAAAACTCCAAAAAAAGGAGATAGGAGCCTGAGTTGGCTCCTAACGGGATGGCCGGAATAGGATCTAGAATTAGTTTCTATTAAAAGAAGGGAAAAACGATACTAAACTTATATAGAACTATATAAGATTTATATCGAAACCGGCATAACTGGGCCTGTGAACGCAGTCCCCGGTTACACAAAGGGTCAAAGAACCCTTATACAGTATGTCGAAGAACCAGGCTACTGTTGGGACAAATGAGCTAATGCCGAAAGGCGGGAAGCTCGTTAAACGTAAACAATACAATGTCCCTACCTACTCCCCTCCGTGATCAGTACCTTGACGTGGTGGAGGGGCTTAAGTAGCTGCGAAGTATCCTAAGGGAATCGGTCTGCGAACTAACAGTAGTTCAAAAGACAAAACGATTCTCCGGTGGATGAAGCAGTGAAAAACCAAAACTGATCAACCAAGCTCAGGGGCTACTCTTTCCTCATGTGGGATTGATAGTACGGGGATTTCCAAACCCGAGTTACCCGAGGAGACGCAGGGACTACTCATACCCCTCAGGGAATTAAAATTCCTAAAGGGGGGTTGATAGTACGGGAATTTCCAAACCCGAGTCACCCGAGGAAATCAGGGACTACTCATTCTTCATGTGGGTTTGATAGTACGGGGATCGCCAAACCCGATTTACCCTAGGACCTGGTGACACGGCACCTTGTATAAACCGTCTGACCTAGTCAAGTCTTAGGAAGATGGGGAGGTCGGCTTTACCGCCCGACTCAAAGAGGAGACTCCCTCTATAAAAACCCCGAATCCCAAGATGTAGACAAGTGTCGAAGGGACGCATGGCCTGGGGGCACCTGGTCTCTAACTTTCTCACCATGAGGCACCAGGCGCACCTCATGGGACAAACAGCCATCCTGGTGGTACGGGCGCACTGCCACTAAGGAAGTATAAATCGTCCCAAAAATCGTGGGACAAGTAATGGAAATGAAAAATACAAATAAAAGCAATGATGGCCAATCAAAAAATGGCGAGGAGGAAGTGGAAGAAACGGTCACTATTGACCAAAGGAAACCAGAATCCGAATCAGATACTGATTCGGATAAATCCTGTAAAACAATTGTTAATAACAATAGGGGCAAAGGGAAAAAATTCTCACATAGTGAGAATGAAAATGGAAAGAAGGTTGCCTCTGATAAAGAGAGTAACCTAAAAAAAGATCAGGAAAAGGGACCTGGCACATGGATCGATGCAATCTTACATGCCAAGGAGAGCATAGTAGAGGCCACAACCAGATACCAATCTGGCAAGCTGAGATTCAATAAAGAAGAGCAGTCAGTGGTCAGGTCACAAATTGACATACTTACTGACATCATGATTAGACAGGCATATGACCTGGGAAGGAACTCCACTCTAAGGGAGTGGGTGTACGAACTCAGCAGGAGAGATGAGTCGAGGGACTCATTCAAAAATAGCGTGGTCGTGGACAGACACGCAGAGAGACAGGATAATAGGAATCAAGTACCGCAGGCTAAAACTGCGAAGGATAAGGTAGAAAAAAATCAGGTCTGTCAAAAAGAGACAGATCTGGTAAATGAATCCGAACAGGGATTCATTGAACAGAAAAGGCGTAAGAAGAAAACTTACGCCCAAATAGCCAAGCAGCCAGCTCAGAAAGAAAAGCTGGCGAAGGGTGGAAAACACCTGAGCAAAAGAGAAACTCCAAACTATGATTAGTTTGGAGAACGTGAAGGAGCACAAAACGGTGCTCAAAAAATTAAAGGAAGTAACACGAGATGTCTTCCAAGAAAAGGAACTAAGAAATATAATTCCAATAAGAGATGGAAAAGTCATCCTGCATTGCAGAGATGAGCAACAATATCAGGCCTTAAACAATGTATTGGCAAAGAATAAGGAGCTTATACATAAGGCGGAGAAAAAGATACAACCAGTCCTCATGCTAACAGGAGTGACAAAAGGGTACAGAGACTCGGAACTACTTGAACAAGTAGTCGCCGAAAACGATGACATAAAAAAAGACATAGGTGAGGCTTTCATCAAAGAAAGCAGGATATTACGGAAATCTATGTGCAGAAATCCGTTCAAAGAAAACGTAGAAATTATTACAAATATTGACATCTTCAAATACTTGATGAAGAAGGGGAAGATCTTCCTCGACCTGGTCTGTATAAGGGTCGAAGAGGTGATAAGCGTGGCACTTTGCTATAAGTGTCACAGGTATGGCCATGTAGGAAAACACTGCACAGGCAAGAACAGGTGTCACGTTTGCGGGGGACCTCATGAAGGCAGAAGTTGCAAAAGTAACCTGCTGGATTGCCCCAATTGTAAGGTGGCTCAAATAAACAAGGAATTGAGGAGACACACAGCAAGGGACAAAAAATGTCCTATGTATGCAAAAAAGGTGCAACAGACCAAGGCGGTCATCAATTACGGTAATTAATGCCAGTAAAAATAATCCAGATCAACCTGGACAGAAGCCGAGGGGCAACTCTGGCATTACAGAGGATAATGTCAGAGAAACAAATAGATATAGCTATGGTACAGGAACCATACTATAAGCTTATTCCGAACAGGGAATATACCGTTCACAGGCCGAACGGAGCACATAAGGTGCAGATTTGGGTTAATAATAACCTGCAGAATATTCGAACTCGAAATGAGTTAACGAATGCAAACTATGTGACTATAGAACTGTCACAGGTTACAAAGGAAAATAAGAGAGAAATAACTCTTATAACCTCTATCTACGACGAACCAGGAGGACACGAGAATAAACGACTGTCTGAATTCTCGAATGCCATGGGAAGGCATGGTAGGAAACACCTAATTGCTGGAGACCTGAACGCCCATCACACAGCGTGGGGTGGAAATAAAATAGATAAAAGGGGCGAAAGTCTTTTAGATTGGACAATGTCTAATGGATATGTGATCGAAAATGACGATACACAAGAGGCTACATTTTCAGGTTCCTAAGGGGAGAGCTATATAGACTTGACCCTAGCAAAAGGCATAGAGATCGAAAACTGGTCGGTATTAGAGGAGGAATCCCTAAGCTGGCATAGATATATCACCTATGAAATAAGGGTAGATAAGAAAACTGCGAAGCAGAAAAAAGTCTATGACTTTGGGAACACTAATTGGCCAACTTTCAGATTTAACCTGAAAGAATTAGTTGACAAAGAAAGCTGGGAAATACAAGATCATAAAGATCTGAATGAAAAGGCAGAGAAACTACAAGAAATTTGTAGTAAGATCTGCAAAAGACATATTACACAAGTCACCACTCACAATGAGTTTACTCAAGAGTGGTGGACCGATGACCTACATGATATGAGACAAAAAACACGGAAATTGAGAAGAGAGGCTCAACAAGAACGCAGTCTGACAGATAGGACAGACGGCGATAAGTGGAAGAGTTATATGGATTCAAGGAATCAGTATAAGAAAGCCATAAAAGAGGCAAAATTCCAAGGTCTGCAGAAATGTATAGAGAACAGTTCGGAAAATGACCCTTGGGATAAACTGTGGAAGTTTTTCCGAATAAGAGACAAAGGTGCCGATCAAAATATTTTAAAAGAAGACGGCACCTACACTAAGGA